>RSEF01000017.1:8273331-8359356 GCA_003993805.1 Himantopus leucocephalus
AACAGTTGGACTTGATGATCTTATAGGTCTTTTCCAGCCATAATGATTCTATGATTCCTCTTTATTCCCATAGGAATCATCACAACTGTGTCCTGAAATAATGCAGCTCTGCGCTGCAAGCTCCGCCCCACGCAAGGAAAGGAGGAAAGGCGGAAAGGTAGCACCTTCTCGTAATTAATTGATGTGCACCTCAATACAAAGCAACAGCTCCTTCAAATCACTCAGATGCCCACAGTGGGCCAGAGCCTAGGAGCCAGCGGGCTGTGCTGCACTCCTGGCTCTCCTCCTAAGCCGTTGTTGAACGACCCTTCAAGGAGGTAAAAAGAGGCGTTTTACCCAACTCTCAGTGATGCTTCTGAGGCACAACCACAGAGGGACTGATTCTCCTCTACCGTGCACTTACTCTATTTGCACCGGTGCAAAGAGAAGAGGATCTAGGACATCCCCACACCACAGTGATACCAGCATCGTGCCACAAAATTCATCCTTTTTCTTCCCAAGCAATCAATCCATCAACATGTTAAAAAAAAATAAGTTTAGTGTAGGTGGCATGTTTCATACAGAATTTAACAGGCACCCAAAACACCAGCTGGTGTCATGTTCTGAAGAATTAACGAGGTGAAACTCCACCAGTTCAGCCTGTGAATATACGAACGAGACGGAACAACAGGCCAAGGCAGCTTTGCCACCACACGTACCGTCATCCCTGGTCCTAAAGGCTGTGCAACGCAGCCGGAGTCTCTCTGTCGCCCAACCACCTGGAAAGCTCTAGAGTGAGTGCGACTCACGACGGGGCGGTTCTCCGAAGGGGCTGGCACGGGTCTGGGGTGGACACGCTCTCCCAAATTGGTATTTCTAGGATTTTTCCTAATTGCTCTTGAGGCCGTTTTAAACCCAGTAAGTATAATAGCAATATTTAAAGCCCAAACATGGGGGTGGGGGGAAGAGAGGGAACAAACCAGCTACTGTCACTGTTCAGGCTGGAATCAGCATGAAGGAATGCTGAAATGAAAATTTCAAAAGATTTTACAGTTATAGCCGTCTATAGAGTAAAAAAGGAAGACTTAACACATTTTGGAGCCTGATCCATCCCTTCCAGCACCGATGAATTTGGAAAGAGTAAAAAAATCCAAAAGAACATGAACTTCACCAGTGGGGCACAGTTTGCAAATACCTGATTAACTTGAAATAGTTCTGGCAAATACCGTTATACGCCACTTAAGTTTGACTCATGAAAAGCAGAAAGTTCAGCTTCCACCATTTCCTTATTTGCTGTATTCTACAAAGTTGGGTCGTCCCCCCTCCCCCCCCCCTTATTAAAAAGGCCAGGTTGAAAAACCTAATTAAACTAAATGGGGGGAAAAAAACCCAGCTTATTCTTTGCATATGCTTAACATAACATTTTTTTTCTGCCTCCTTCTCCCTCCCTCAGTTGTGGCTCGGCTCCCCTCGAGCTTGTAAGAAACTTTTAGAGTCTCAGCTCCCTGAGAAAAAATATTTTGGCAAAGTAATCCTAAAAGCTTTAAAAAAAATCCCAGATTTAAAAACACTGAATTTAAATTCTGAACCATTACCAAGTTTTTACTTATTCAGCAATCTCCTGGGGATGTTGTGAGGTTTAATTAGCTCCAGTTGGAAAATGCTTTGAAGAGGAAAAGTCCCATAAAGGTGCCAAATACTGCTCCACTCACGAAGATCTAAAAGGTTCAAATTATTACATCATAAAACAAATAATTTGAAAATTAATTCCCCTTCCTCGCCAGCATGACTTCAAAGGGACCTCACGGCTTCTCCTCCGCTGGTAGGATCACACCACCCCAGCACTGCAAGGTGTCCAAGTGCCGGTAATGACCAAGAATAAGAGTATTTTGAACTTCACAGCGCCTTTGACGCCTCCTTCTCTATTTAATCTTTGGGTTGTGTGTCTTTGTGTGCAGTTGCAGAATTGAGATTCAGGGCATTCTGACAGTAGTCATTTGGCTACCTTTCTAGAAGAAGAATGGGGAATCACCTTCCGCTGTCTTCTAAGCAACCTATCCCCAAGGTCTCTCTCTAGGAACATTCGGGCATTTGGCAAACATTACTTTTTTGTGATTTGATAAGGACATGTACTTTTTCCTCAGTATGCACCATTGAATCTGGAGGCAGAGGGCTGACGGGAACTCTGTGCAGTAAAGCAATGAACCGCAATGCAGAAGCCCTTCTTTGTTCAACTGATGCTACAGGAGTGTCGTGGAGCAGGTTTGGACTGCTTAAAGAACCACCGCCAAAGGTAGCAGCAAAAGTGGTTTTATTGAAGGAAGATGTTGTAAAAGTGAGGCTTGACAAAGTCCTATGGCAAGGTTCAATCTATTATTTACTGCACAGAGGACATAATAACGATTCGAAATTACCAATACAAGATCTTAATGCCCTGCGATGTGAGCTTATGTGCAGTATCAGTCACTTAGGCGCAGTATCAGTCACTTACCAAAGATCTGAAGTTGGTAAGGGGTCTCTCAACCTTGCGGAGTAACCTTGAGAGGTGTCCCAACTCAAGGGGAGATCACTGCCATGCAGCCAGCTGCTTAGCTGGGAGAGCTCAAAAAAAGCTCACGCAGGCTGTCATATTTATGGGATAAAGCCGTTGGCTCATAGTCAAAATACGTGCGATGGAAAAGGTAAGTATGAGACTCCTTGTACCCACAACCTTTGTTCCTTCATCAAATTAGTCTTGGAAGAACCACCTGCTATTCATGTGTTAATCGCATGATCGGTGTTCCGGTTTCCAAGCTCATATACATCAAAGCTCACCATGTCACCCTGTTCCTGTGTGGGTTTTCAAAGAGCAGGTTGGAACTAGGGAAGTTCCTGACCCAGTCACAGCCTAGACCTCTACTTCCTTCGGATCCTGAATGAAACTACCACAGGTTTGGTCACGCAACCGAGTGTATCCGTCACAATGAGCACCCACCAGCTGAAGCAGGCACGGGTGGGGAGCGCAGCAGCGCCCACATGTATCACAAATCACTCTTTTACTCATCGTCCTAAAGAGAGCTGAAATACCACCACTCCAAGGTGAAACAAGGTCCTACCATCCAACCTCCAACCAGTCTCCACGCTGCGCCTCCTGCGAAGGGCGAGGGAGAGCTGCTCTCGGCTGTGCCTCGCTGGGGTCCCGCTGGTCTCTCAGCTCTCACCAGGGCTGTTTGCTGGCCGTCTGTAATGTTTCCTGCAGAAATTGTTGAGCACAGCCACCCCAAGAGTCCCACAGGCTGCAGACCAGAGCTGCAATGCCCCAGGCTGACAGCTGTACGGGGAGGAAAGCACTGAGCTGGGAATTGCTGGGAATTCCCTCTGCCTGCAGAGCAAGATGTAGCTTGGACCTGCAGGATGCTGAGTCCTGTGAGCGATCCCAGAACAAAGCTCTGGGGAGCTCCACAGTTAGGAGGAAACTTCCAAACACCAGTTTGTAACATATGCTGACACTACATCTTTCCTGCAGAAACAGCCTTTGGCTCTCGTGGGGCTAACCTAAAGTTCACACCACCATGGCCCGTTATTTATTCAGCTCTGCGTGTTTAGTCTGCATTATCTGTAACACTTGATAATGAGATAATTTCTGGGTTTGCTTTAGCTTTGGGCTTCAGACAGAAGCTTCTCTATTTTGCATCCATAAGCCTACAAATCAAAGTATGTCAGCAAAAGACTGCAATACTCACAAGCTGAAATATGAAGCATCCTTCCCTGTGTGCAAACTGGCTTTGCTCTCAAACACATTCATATCTCAGCCCAAAAAGATCATAAAAGAACAGTCACATATATTCAGTCTTACTTATTCCACTATGATTGACTCCAATGATTTCGGCCGGGGGTATCCATCATTTTTACCAACTTGTTTTTAAACAGTTCTTTAAAGAACACAGGGAAAAGAGCAACATACCATTATAAGGAAAAAAAAATATCAATCAAACAAAACCAGAATAAAAATAAAAATAAACTTTAGGCCAGCTTCTGGACTCCATAAATAAAGCTGTTTGACTGCAGAGGAACAGTCTAACATCTTACATCAAGACCAGTAAAACTGAGTTTAATGCTTCACTCCCTTCTTGAGCTGTTAGTAAAACTCTCCACTGACCCCACTCTCACTGCTGCAGAGGTAGGAGAGATAATGTTTTCTGTAATCACAGAGAACACTTATTGCCATTTCAGATTGTACTCTGCTTCCAATCTCTCCTAGGTAAGACAGTCTCATCTCACCCTACTCCGTAAGACAGAAGTAGTTCCAGTTTTCTCACAGAGGTAATCAGTGCAGGGAAAAGTAGAACAAAATCCCAAGACCTAAACACTAAGGACCATTGCAATGGGTTCCCCTTAATCGCTGCGAAATGGTAACATATTTGAGAGTTTCAAGAGCACATGATATCAAATTCTGCTCCCATCACCCCGGTGGATTTGTTCTATTAGGGTAAGACTCAATTACTCAGCACTAACTGCCTGTAAAGGACAAAGCCATTCAAAGCTATATAATTATGTTAAAGTGAACAGAACAGTATAGTGGGTCAAATGCACATCTTGCACAAATCTAAAAACAAAACAGGAAAAAAATACCCAACCCCCTACACTCTGTTGAATTTGGCCCCATATTCTTAGCAGGGAATATGCAAAATGCAAAGTACATAGAGAAAGGCTAACACTGGTGAAGTAAGATACATATTGCATGCCTGAGACATTAAAGAGCGTTTTCCGAAAAAGTGTGAAGATGGATTAAGAGCGTGGGGTGCAAAGTTATCTGGCTTTTGTCCTCCAGATAAATCACTGCCTTTTTCAGGCCCACGGGAATACAGGAACAGCAGCAGGGTAGGCTCCTACAGACTAGAAGAAATTTATATTAACTTGTACCGTGCAAAGAAAAAACACCCAAGTGTTGCACTTTGATAATCAAAATGGCACCTCAACCCTCAAAAAAATACAAATTCCAGAGACAAGTACATTAATTTATCAATAAAAAGTAGCACTGATAAATAAATTAATTTATATAAAAAAGAAAACAAGATATTGACACATTTTGGGGTAGAAGAAATGTCACCTTCTCAGCCCACATGCGCTTGTTTTATTTACATATCCACAAATACCATGAAACACCATCCCAGCCCCCCCACTAGCAGCATGGTCACATGAATTCCATAGATGAGCAGTTCATTCATGAGGCTGAAGTCTACCCGCCTTCGCCCCAGTAAGAGGAGGATGATGGAGAGTTTGTACTGGAAACGCAGAAAGATCCTGATGCCAAGGTACTGAAGGCAAAACAAGATAGAGAGTGCCACCCAGAGGATGGAGGTAAACAGGCTGCAGCTGAAGTACAGCAGGAAACGGATGAATCCATACATCCATCGGGATTTGAGATAGATGTCGAAATTGTTGTACTTGGTACGCACCAAGTGAGTGGTCCTTACCGGGCCACAGGCCGAATGCAGGCAGGTCGTGTGGGGGCCGTGGAACGAACGGACCCGGCGGGGAATGGGGATTACAGGCATCAGGCACCCCACCGGTCACAGAGTCCCAGGGCAGGATTTACAGGGCACATATCAAATATTATCCATTAACACGGAAGAGATCCAACAGCCTGGGAATGCTAATTCTTTGCTGAATTTCCAGGAAGGAAGAGACCTGCGGGAAGGCAGAGAAGGAAAACACATTTAAGTAGCCCCAGCAGGAGGAGAGGCAGCGCGGCAGACACTCTGTGGCTCAGCAGTTACTTACAACTGCTTTGCAAAACTCAACTTCTTAGCTTAAAACAATTTGGCTTTGCCTCTTTGCTTATTGTTTACCAGGCAGACATATAAAAATACAATTCTGTTTCCATCATCGCCAAGTCAGATTGCGAACAGCTCCCTAGTAGCGTGGCGTATCAGCACTTCTCATAAGCTTTACAGTATTAAAGGAAAGTACAGCAGGAAAGACAAGAACTTTGTTTTGGAATTATCCTGGCTAATTCACAGGTCCTTCTCAATCAAACAGCCAACCTGCAACAGTCCACCCATGCGAGCAGTAATATTAAAGTATGTGTTTGCATTGGATCGTATTTCTTTTAAAGAAAAAAAAATTCTCCAAGTACTTTTGCAAGTAAATTCTACAGCCCAGACACAGCGGTGAGTCTAGATTTCTGCTCATTTCAAAACTTGGCAAAGCTTCACTAAATAAACAAACCAAAAATAATGGAAGGTCTTGCAAGAACAATGAGGCAATCGTGTTTTTCACACTCTACAGGATGTACCTCCCCTTGCTCAGCTGAGCCTTGTGGTCTCACTGTCACCGCATCCAATGGCAAGGCAGCCTTTCAAAGGCACCTACTAGTTTATTTCTCCCTTTGGGACCCGCAGAGATAAGTGAAATATCTTGATCTTCTGGTGTGTTTAGGATTTATATTCTTAACATCCTTCCACACACCCATTGTTGTTATCTGAGTGATGAGCAGTAGCCTGTTAGCTGCTCTCTGCTTCACCCCAGGCTTACGATGTGCCAAATTCCGGGAATTATGAAATGACAATGCACTCATCAGATAATGCTAGAAAACAACAGGGACTTCCCCAGCCTCCTCGCACACCCAGGCATTCAGACCCAGGCACTCAGATCCGGGCAGATCTTGCCTTTGTTGAATAAGAAATCCTATTGCTCTTAAAATTAACACTAAAGCAATTTGAAAGTTACTTCAAGAATTTTTTACTTTGTTACCAACAAAACTAATCACAGAGTAAAATTATAAGGCTGCAGGAAATTGTACTTTGATATCAAACCCCCTCTGTGATACAATGTGCATCACTGGGTAAGTCTCTTCACCGCTCCCTGCCTCAAATTACATGTAAATGGAAATAGCAGGTCTGAGCTCTTCTGCTTGGCCCCAGCTTCTAATTCCTTTTCACCATTACAGAAATTTGCAGGCAATCTGTTGGCTCTACGTGAATCAGGAACTAATAAAAAGAAGCATGGGTTAACTTATGATTAAGGAATTTAGGAAATGGAGGTCTGTTCTCAATTATCAAAAACACCCTCGTAATTTTAAATGCCTCTTTGCCATAATTTCCTGTCTGTAGAAAGGAAATACTAAACAGCTCGGAAGTGCATTACAAGAATGTATTTTGCAAGACTTATAAATTGGTCAGATACTAACCCAACACTACCTAAAAACAACATAGTTTTGTGCTGCCTGGAGCACACAACCAAACACGCTTCCCACGTGCTGTGTATACACTGCTGAGAGTTTTCAGAAGATATATTGAGGACTAAATTAGCAAGATAGGTTAAAATTCACATACTCTTGGGTTCAGAGCATTCCATTTCTGATGACACAGCCTCTCCTTACAACCTCTTTCACCAGGACACAAAAGATAGCTTATTATTTTCCAGCAAACTCTTACGCAGCTTCTTAATCTGAGTCCCTGAGCAGCCACAGGGAAATCAGTGCATACGCTATTAGAGCACTCAGCAAGACCACACCTGAGCGATGGAGCACAAACACCACCTGCATAAGCTGTAGTTTGCGGGGGCAAACTCAACACAGTGGCTTCGTGTCCGAGCCCTGTTTTAGAAGAGGAGTTTTGATCCTGACAAAACCTTCAACAGGTGAATCCAAGAGAACCTCCCAAACAGCTCAGCTGCAGGGACCTACTCTTTGTGAAGAGCAGCAGCTCATTCCCATTTACTGTGCTCACCACATAAACAAACAGCTTTTGCTTTAGATAAACCCAAATATCAACACTGGAACAGCCACGAGCAGAGGGACATTGTGAGAATAAATTAAACTTTCAGAAATATTACATTTTTAATGGTGCTGCCATCCACTCAGCAGAAGGTCGGTAATCCGCTGCCGTTTCTGGATGCCGCTTAATTCTTGTAACAAAAAAGTGAAGTTTTCCTGTGACACCTGGCCTTCTAGGAAGAGTGAAAGAAACTGCAAAGGTGCTTCATAGACTCACAACACTCTACACATGAGTTGATCTAAAAGATAAAATGAGAGAGTAAGTTTCAGTTTGCTCATTTTGTGTGCTAAAGAGCTCAGAATTACAAAGCCCCTCCCCAAGCATGAATTTTTAAACCCACAAAGACTACAAAAAGAATCACACGGTCAGTAATACGGGTGTAACAGCTTAATGATGCATGCTGGAAAGACCCACCTAGCTTGTATTCAATACCATACACAAAAGACAGGAGAGAGGAAATCACAGATAAAGAACTCTTGTCAGTCACCTTCTCCTATCCCGGAGCCACCACCGTTCATCCAGGGCGTATGAAACAAGATGCAGAGAGGACATACAGGCATTTTCCAAACAGAATATGGAGGAGCAGGCCCCCAAACGTGTATGTTGGCGCATGATGCCTAGAAACAGATCTGGACACCCATACCTTGAGATCATTCTTTTGGGGCCCTTCTGTTTGAAAGCACATTGCTGCGCGGCTGGAAAGCCAAGTTGGTCTCTTTTGGGTATCATCCTACAGCTCAAGGGATTTCAACTCTAAGGCCCAGGCAACTCGATGTCAGCCATGCTGCCATCACCCTCAGCATCACACTAACGACGGCCTCATCATGAAGTTAAAAATCTGGATAACTGTTCACTTTGGTGAGCTTTCACTCCCTCTCTTTTAAAAATTGAGTGTATGATGAGAAAGCTACAGAAATACAGCGCTACTTCTCTTCATCTATCACACATTCCAGGCAAGGTCTGCTGTTGCTCAGGGTACTCATAATTCGCAGAGAAGGAGGGATGACAGAAAGACCGCAACGTTCACAGATGACAGGACCATCAGTCAGGACCAGCGGGACCAAAGCGTTCCAGAAGGAGCCAAACAAGGTTAGGCACAATGACAAATAAAGGTTAGCGCGGATAAATGAGAGCAGGGAGTACCGGGAGGAGGGGAAATCCGAACTCCTCCTACATCCTACCAGATCCCAAATTAAACCGCATCGCCTCAGGAGAGGAACTGACGGCAGGACGCTCACCCGGGACCTCCCCGCGGCCCGCCGGGCCCAGAGTCCAGCCCAGACAAGGCCGAGCCCCGCCGACCGGCCGGGCCGCGACAGCCCCGCACGGCCACCGGGCCGCGGCCGCCACTCGCCGCGGGGAAAGCAGAGCCCCGCCGGGGCGGGGGGGGGGGGGGGGGGAGTCCCTCTCNGCGGCCGGGCGCAGGGCCCCCGGGCCCGCCCCGCACCCGCCGGCCGCGCCGCCAGCCGAGGCCCGGACCGGCAGGCGCCGGGCCCCCCGCGGACGGTGACCGACCGCTGCCACACCCGCCGGGCCCAGCGCAGCGCAGCAGCGGCCTGGAGCGGAGGCAGCCACCGCAGCAGGGCGAGGCCCGGGCCGCCGCCGCCGCCGCCGCCTCCCCCCGGCCCCGCACTCACCGTCCTGCCCATGGTCCCCCGCCGGGCGGCCGCCGCCGAGGCCAGTCGCCCCGGGCCCGGGCTGATGGAAGGCCCGGGCCTACGGGCGAGCGCCGCAATGCGCATGTGCAGAGGGCAGCGGCGCTCCGGTTCCGGCCGGTGGCGGCGGCGGCGGCGGTCAGGGAGCGGCCGGGAAGGCGCGCGATGATGGCGTCATCGCGCCGCGCCGCCCCCCCAACCCCGCCGACCGGAAGCGGGAGGGCGCCGCGTTGCCCGGGCAACGGCGGAGGCGGCGGGGGGCGAGGGGAGCGGGCTGCGGCCGGCCGGGAGCGCCGGGGGTCCCGCCGGCGGCGGGCGGGGCCTGGCCGGGGGTGGGGGGACAAGCCTGGCAAAGGCAGAGGGACCCGGAAGGTCGTTTCCGACGTCCACCGGGCCGGGCAGCAAACACCGCTGAGGGGGTGGCGGGTTCGGTTCGTCACCGCCCGCAGGGCCTGGGCTTGGGCCTAGTCCTGAGGGAGCTGGGGCACGGATCAGCTGCAGAGCGTTCAGCGGTGCCTGGGGGAAGAGCGTGGCAAAGGTTTCTCCAAGTCAGGCGCCCGTTGGGCCTTTCATGGCTGCGAGCGGAGCGCGGTTTGGTGGCGAGGGCGATCCCGCGTGTGGGCTCGAGGGGCAGATCCAGGCCTGCTCCGCGTCACGGGCAGTGACACTCTGGGAGTCCATGTCCCGGGAGAGCCCGCGGCGCTCCGGCCTCTGCTCCAGGGGGAGACCGTGCGTCTCCCAGGGCCTCACCCCGCCGAAGGGGCTCAGGCGCTTTTAGAAAAGAATAGATCAGTGACCCAGACATCTGGGGAAGCCAGAAAAATCCAGAAAGTTTCTAAAAAAACAAACAGGTGGAGGAAAATTCAAAAGCAGTATGTAAAAATAAGGAAAAGAAAGTTCCTCCCCACTGTTTTCTCTTAGGTTTAATTAGGAATTACTTTCCGTAATGGAAAGAATACATAACTTTGTCATTGGCTCCCTGCCCTGCTTGCTGTCTAGGCACTACCGCGGTGGAAAAACATTAAATAATAACAACTGAAGCCATCTGCCAGTGCTCAGGCCCGCCACACCGCACAGGCAGTTGAGGCACCAGGCCAAATACCTCCCAGCGTCCCAACGGCCTCGCTGATGCGCGCTCTGTTTTGCATTCTCCCCGTTCGCCTGTGGCAGCGCCTGCCCTGCAGAGCAGTTTTATTCTGCAAATACAATGAGGGGCCTGAGGTGCAGGATGTACATCAAGGGGAAATTATAGGCAAGGTAATAAGTGGCGGTGTACTCCTAGCAAATTGCCATTTCTGTGTCTCCCACGTCCCTTCTGGTGGGAGGAAGAAGGGGAGGTGCAAAGCTGATACATTTTCCCAATAGCATGAAACTGGGAACATCTGTTCAGTGACTAAATAAGCGGGAGAGCCACGTTCCCTTTATTCCCCTCCGCCATTGCCTGGGACTGGAGCCACAGCCCAGAGATGGGAGTTTCAGCCCAAGCAACAAAATTATGAAGGTACTTTGGCTTTTCAGCTTTGCCTTGGAAAATTATGGGGATGCTGCTGAACGCAAGTGCTGCAAAGAGGGGGGCTGCAGGCATCCTGCAGGAACCCCTCAGGGTGGAAAAGGTCTTTCCTAGCCTCCAGAAAAGCCCAGGCAGCTCCACTGAGCGATCCCACAACCCAAACCCATATGTGAAAGGGTTGCGACGCAGCAGCATCAGTGCCGAGACTGACCCTTTTCTTTTCTTGGATCAGGACGACAAAAAAAGCAAGACGGCCCTATTCAGTTTTCCGTCTGAAATATTTTGACCCCTTCGCTGCTTAAATGAATGTGTATCTTCCTGAAAAATAAACTGTCCTCAGGTCAGGCATGAATTGAAGCTTTGACATTCAAAGAGGTAAGATCCTGAAGGAGCGCTTGTAGTTCAGCCCGAAGGGAACCCGCCCACAACACTCCGGCAGCGCTCTGGGCTGTATTTCTTTCCTGTGCTAATTTTACTAAAGACACAACTCATATTCCTGTTGATTGAACAGTTTTGTGTTGACAGCGTTGAAGATTTGTGATGAAACTTATCATCAGCCCAGAGAGCGGGCCATTAGTACTAGTCACAGCGGCCAGCTAGTGCTGATATATTTTATGGCACGCTTCGAAGACAAACATACACATTTATATGTCACTTGTTGCAATATAAATGCTAACTTGTACTTCTTTCAAAACTTTTAATGAATTGTATACATTTCACAAGATTTATAGCATGAACCGAATGGCTCAAAATATTACTTTAAACATATTTGCCACTTTGGCATCAGAACAAAAAAAATCTGGAAGATATTGCGTTTTGAAATAAATCATAAATATATGCATCTTAAAAGAGTTTATTTTGGTCATTAATAGTCGATGGGCCCCCCCAGTGCAGGATTTAAAGTTAAATTATGCAAAATCAAAAACAAACCTTATAATACTTAATCAAACATGCATAAAACTGTCAGGGCCAAATAAATTCTCTCAATTAACTTGCTTCAGATTGTGATTGCATTTACTAATTTAATCAACACTAGAATAATTTGGAGACTGGGTAATGATAAATTACTATGGTGCTGCACATGAAGGGCCACTAAGGTAGTGTGCTGAGACAAGAATGCGAGAAACGCTGTCTGGGCTGAGAGCAAAAAAGTAGCAGCTGAGTCGTCACAATCATTTTATAATGGAAACATTTTCTTATTCCCATTTTGGGGGGGAAATTTTTCCAGTGAAGACTTTAAACGCCTGTTATGGAGAGACCTTGTCTGGTTGAATGACTTCAGTGTTAGCCCACGGAGTCAATCTCATTTCAGTCTGAGATGAGTGGAGAAGTCAAACCTACGTAGGCATTCCCTCCACATTTTTTACTCATTTTGTGAATGTGATCTTTACACAAGGCTGCTCTGAACAACTGCGACTTCCAGCCCTGCTTTCTGGCACGGATTCACACTTCGGCCTCGGTCAAGTCATTTAGGCTGGAGCTGGCGTAACAACCCTGTAATACTGAGATGTCCTTTAGCTCAATCCTTTTGCGCTTTGAGTGGATCTGCACTTACAATAAAATGGGTCTGACCCCTGTCTAGAAAAAGCTTTCAATACTATTACTTGTGGAGAGCTAAACATCTCATTTTTGCAAGTGTAAGCAAGGCTTTATGGAGAGGTTCCCATTTACAGGATCATGTGAAGGAGGGTGTAAGGTATTCAACCCTAAATAATAGCTGGACTTCTGAAAATCAGACCTTTATTTGGTCTTTAACCTTTCTGCACCTGTTTTACAAAAAATAACAGTGTCCATATACTGTAGGAATGAACTCCTCATTGCGAAAGTCTCCCTCTCTCTCTGTCTGTCTTATTTTCTCTCTCTCTCTGCAAAATATACTTTCCAGACACTAACTGACTATTTTTGTCACTTTTTATTTGAAATGGGCACTGTGCTTTATATATGCGTAGCACCTAGCGCTATTGGTCACCAGTAGAAATCAGTAAATAAAAATCTGCGTGCTGAAAATTATATCCAGCAAGATAGCTAACAAGTTTCCTTCGGTGACCCAGAAACAACTAGTTCCGCAGTAATTCTATAGCAATATAGATAGCCATAATTCTTAAGGTCTTAAAGATAATAAATGTGTTAACATGATATTTTTCAAACTAGCATTCACTGCTGCCTTCCAGTCGTATCCAAAAACACCATTTGAAAGCAACGGCATCTCGTGCACATTCCCTTGGGCTCTGCTGAGCCAGCCTGTAACGCTGAAATATAAGAAATTAAGGAATTAATTCTTGCCTTTTCCTTAAAGGAGATTTAGGGTCAAGTCTGGGCCTTAAATTTTAAATGCAATCGATCCTCCCTGCAGATCTGAAGTCCAAAAGCCTGTGAAATAATTTTTCCTTATTACTTCTTTCCAGATCTCATCTTTTAGCTGAAATGTCAGCTTTAATCTGTTTGAAGAGATTTGCATGTGGTAAATAATAATGCAGTATATTAGACTAATCAAATAAAAATGTGTGTAGCAGAAAGTGGAACTAATTCCCACTTCTGCAGCACTGCAATACCGGCGCGCAGCCCCCGAGCAGCGCTCGGAGCCCCGGGACGTCAGCGGGGCTGCGAGGCGGCAGCCTCGGCTCGTGGTGATATTGGGGGTTTCGGCAGCGTTGGACACCGAGGAGGTGCGTGCGGTACAGGCATCACCGCACCCCCGACTCAGACACACGCTGCAAAGCTGGAAAGCAGCAGTGCCAGGTACAAATGGAAACCTCAGCGCAGATGGTAAAGCTGCAGAGCACAATGAGGGCAGGCTGCCGTGTCCCCGCAGGAATCCTCCCTCCTGTAATACTTTTATAGATATATATTTTACAGGTGACTTGCGAAATATAAAACTAGACCAGTCTGCAGTTTCTAAAGAAATAAATGATGCACGGTTCGTGTGAGGCATGGTGAGACAGTAATGTTTGATGTATTCAATATACGTGACACGTCGGCATGCTTTCTGGCATAATAATCTGCCCAGTGCTGCCGCCAGCCTTCCCTGCACTAAAAAGCCGGCAAGCCCTGGGGATGCGTGGTGGGGCTGGGGGCAGCCTGCCTCCCGTCTGCCCCTGCAAACTGCTCCCTCCCCGCCGCAGGAGACAGGACAGAACAAGAAGGACCGGTGCCAGTGTGGGTGGGATCCCACTGAAGCCACAAAAAGTTGATATACATAAAAAATTGGTGTCATCCCGTAGTGGGGGCGCTTAACTGCCCCGATAACGTAGCGAAAGACAGAGCCTCACCAGCCCGGCTGTACCCCCACCTCTGGAGAATGGGGAGTTATTTTAGAGATGCTGGAGTCATGGAAAGATTGCTGCTGACCTCCGGGGGCTGGAGCAGGAGCCAGCTGCACACATATGGTGGGTGAGAAACTGTCTCTAAAACAAATGAAAATAGAATCGGCCGCTCTGCCAGGGACAGGACTGCTGCCAAAGCTTGTTGCTGCATCATGTTGGCTAGCCCCGATCTGGCTGATGTCAGAAACTGCCTATTATGCAGAAAACTCTCATGGAGAAGTGTCATTATTGCCTTCTGTTCATTTGTAGGCCAGGTCTAATGTAGGCACGAGGTGTTAAAACAGACCCAATCCGTATCTGCCTTGCGAAGCTGAGGTTTGGCGGGCAGGCGCGGGAAGCCTCCCAGCTCCTCTGGCTCTGCCAAGCACTTCTCAGAGGCTGATATTTCGGGGCAAAGTAACACCTTTTCTCTGGGAATCTCAGCTGCCTGGTTTTCCATTCATTAATAACGTGTCTCAAATCATATGGTAGTAGCAGACGGGTCTTCTTAAACTCATTGCATAGACCCGTCAGGAGATCTATCTGCTCTAGGGTCATTTTAGCAACCTGTCCCCTGGGTCAGCGGCAGAGCTGGGGCATGTCTCGTCTCTAGCATTTCCAGTGCCCCCATCTCTATTTTCAGAGGTATTTTAACAGCCCAGGAGGGTGCTCAGCACCACACCGGCGCTTAGAGCAGAAAGGCTTTGGGGCAGGGAGTTTGCGACAGGAGCACACCATAGCTCTGCAGATGAATAGCAGCACCACCGGCAGCTAAATGCTAATAACCACCCTGGGAGCCCTGCACGGGGCAGAATGTGGGGACGCACATCCAGCTCTTCAGTGAGCAAACACAGACAGATCTCACTCCATCATTCCCCAGCAATTTCCTGGAGAAAAACAGATGGCGAGGAAAAACCACCACCACCAAGATATCCAGGCAGACTCGAGCTTTTACCCCAGCCAGTTCTCCTCCCATCCCTCTTCCGATGCTTAAGCCCCAGTTATCCACCACCTGCATCCAGGGAAAGGGCAGACGCTCGGGGAAGATGGAGAGTGACAGGAGAGGGCAGAGACAAACCTTCGCTCGGCAAAGGTGTATTTCGCGAGTTCCCCCCCGCCTCCGTCCCTCCGGTGTGAATCAATGAAGCCATCTACTCTGGGCATTGGCTAAATGTCAAATTTAGAGGCAGCGTTCATTTTTCTGAGATCAATGGAAAGCAGAGTTTGCCTATATTTCTTAAGCATCGCTACAGAGCATCAGTCAGTGCCCAAACCCCCCCGCTCGCCGGGATGAGCTGTGATGGCACCATTTTCATCACTAGGGGGTTCACTGGGCCGGGAATCCACCAGCGCTTTTCCTTAGGGTGCACAAAATATGTCCATAATGTTTTAAGGTATTACTGTAAGAGTTCTTTTTATTTTATATATATATATATATATTTACTTTTTTTTAAACCAGCCGGGAAGAGCAGGTGAGTGTCTCCCACACCGAAACCTCAAGCGCAGAACCTCCCACCTCGGGAAGGGCATCGCCCCGACGTGTCACCCGCCGTCCCCGCGACGTGTCACCGGCGGTCCCCGGGCCGTGGGCACCCCCCGGGGGCGGGGGGGTGGGGGTGCTCGGTGTCCCCCCGGGCCGTGGCGGAGCGCGGGGCTGTGCCTGCGGCCGCCTCCCGCCTGGCGGTGCTCCTGCCCCGGGGATGCTGCTGCGGCGCCGGCGGCGGCGAGACAGAAGCGGGGAGGGAGAGGGAGAGGGAGAGGGGGGGAAAAAAAGCAACTCCAAAAAATTCCGAGCTTTGAATTGAGGGCGTTAGGCAGCGCGAAGCCTCTTCTGCCAGACTTTGCAAAGCCCCTCTGCAGAGAAGGGGTGTCCACCGGGCACGGTCCCCCTCTCCTCCCTCCCAGGGCGGTGGGTGTCCTGGGGCCCGTCCCTCCTGATGTACCAAAGGTGCGGGATGGGAACGGGGTGCATGCGGGAAGGACCCTCGGCGGGAACCCCCTGCAGCCCTCCGAGCCATCTCCGCCTCCGGTTCCTGGGGGATAAACCAAACTCTCCCACCTGTGTTGGGCAAACGGTTCCCTTTGTCCCTTTTGCTCAGCTGAATTCGTCCCTGTGCTCGCAGGGGAATCGGCACTGCCTGCCCAAGGTGTCTGAGCAAGAGCATTTAGAAAAACGCTTTGCTGACAGTTTGAGAGAAACTTCTGGTGCTCAGTACATTTCAGGAGTGTTTTTGACATTGCTCATCCTTAAACTGTGTCGTGCAAAGGGGAAAATGACTTTCCAGCATCGTAACAGCAGCAACATCCATATCAACAAAAATGATCCAGAAAAAAGGAGCAAAGGATCTATAAAACAAAACTGTCTTCAAATATATCCAAAATTAATAGCAGTGTCTTTTCAAACTAGGGGAAAACGGTTGCAATGAGATAAAGCTGATTTTGCTGTAGATCAGAGCACTGCCCCCCTCTTTATAATCACCCCTGAAGTGGGAAAATGTGGATCTCCATGACAAAGTTGCACGTCCATCAGTAAGGAATATCATTTTATCTCTGTGGGGAGCACAGGAATAAGAGCTGAGAACATTGCTTCCAAAAACGCAACACTGAAGTCCACTGAATGGAGGTATTTCGCTGGCGGGTGCCCCTGCAGCACCCTGCTCAGGGAGCGCGGCAGGCTGAATCGTGCTCCTGTCTCCCTGACTTTCCTGAATTTGTTGCCTGTAACTTAATGGTGCAACATTTGGCAAGCAAGAACATGGAGGAGACAAAAACCCAAAGCCCTCATCAATCACAGCCTGGCTCCTGGTACAATTAGCAAGTTCTATTATCTTAAGAATGACACTTGTAGCACAGAGCAAAGCAAGGCGCACCTAATATTATAATACTGCATGTAAAAAAGGGAAGGCTTGAATTGCATTAGCATTGCATTAGATTCCCATGACTTTTTATATCAGCACTTGTGAGTTATTTATGAATTCATTTATTTACAAGGACAGCCCTTTCTGCATTCAGTTGCCATGGTTGCTTTAACTCCTGTATCCTATTAATTCTGGATGTTATGAAATAAATATAGATCAGACGATCATTGTGTGGTGGGTTTTTTTGTTATTATTATTCTTATTTTACAGTTTCATTCCCTGTGTCCTGGCTAGAAAGGCTTTAACACCAGGCATCTCTCCGGAGCATCCACTGCCAGATGGCCGGGGAGGGGATGTTGGGGCAATTCACAGAGCTCTCCCCCCGGCCAGTCCCTTCTGCCACAGAAACACGGCCCGGGCTGGGGTGAAACGCGGCAGCTGATTCCTAGCACTGAGCCACCCGCTTCAGTTTAAGGCAGCAAGTGGAGAGCGGAGCTGGGAGTGAAAAGGGAATTCAGCGAGGGCAAGTGTTAGCGTGCCAGCCCGTCTGCGTAGCACCACGAGGCATCGGGCACCTTCGCCTTTGGGAACTGCCGCAAAAGCTTTCATGATGTGGGTTAAGACTTCCTACCTTCACCCTGCAAATAGTCCGTTTGCAAAAAACATGGTTATCCAAGAGTACCAAAGCAGGCACAGCCCCAGAGAGACCCCGGAGGGTTTCTTGTGTCACCTCAGAGAGATCAGAGCGCGTTTCAGCACGCGAGTCTCACCTGCAGCCATTGCCCCGGCTCCTTTTTGAAGGAGGAGGTCGCTTTGGTTGCCCTGTTAGCTGAGAGACACGGAGTGACTTAATTTTACAAGGGTGAGAGCTTTGAGGCTGCTGCCCCTTACAGCCAGGAATTGCCATCAGCCCCCCACGGAGCGGGAATGCCCCGGGAGGCTCAGGGGTTTGGCTGCCCAAGAAGGAGCTTGTGTTTTGCCCCTTGCACAGGGCAAAGGTGCCGTTCGGGGAGGAGGATGGTCCTGGAGCCAGGATCCCAAAGCCAACATGCTGGAAGTGTTTTCTAATAGAATTCCACGAGAAAATTAAATCAATTACTGAGTCTAATAAAGCTCTCAAGGTTTTTAATTAAACTAAGTTTTAATTAAAGCAGCAGGAACCCCTGCTCTTTTGATATTCTGCCTCAGACCCCAGAGGATTGCAACTCCTTTTTGTAATTTACACGGGCTGGATCAATCACTGGAGTCACCAAAATGTGAGAACTTTGTCAATTTTATGGGGTGAAATACTGTACCTCAGGCTGGGAAGTGCGGCAGCTGAGGGCTGGGGGAGGCGTACGGCTTGGGGTGACCCCTCCTGGCCCCGGCGGAGGGGAAGGAGCATCAGCCTGAGCTGGTACCGCCCTGGGACAAAACTCCTGCCGTCTAATCCAGGAGGCTGCTCTTAGCGGGAAGTTATAAGAGCTCAGTAATTCCCCCGTGCCACGTCAGAGCCGGTACTTTTGCCTCCTACAAGAACATGCCCCACTCTCCCCCCCGGCAGTGCCTGTCCCAGGCGGTGGCTCTGCCATGGGGCACCCCAGCAGCGCCGCTCCAGGAGACAGGCAGGAAAACTCCGGGCAAACCAGACCCACCTCCTCCAACCTGGACATCTGGTAAGTGGCCCCAGAATGTTCTGCCTCTATTTTAGTCTTGTTTTGTACACAATATGCCCAAAACATGCTTTATTTCTTAAGGAGATAAGGATCTTTATGTAACCCATTTTTCCTTAACGCTAAGTCCTTTGTCAGGATTAAAGAATCCTAAAACATCTGTACGGGCTTGGGTGGCAGATGTATAGAGAAAGCAGCCTAAAATAACATGGAATATTAACCTACTAAATGAGGTATTAAAAAAAAATAGAACAAAAGGACCCTCTTGCATTCTTAGTTACAGCCAATTCCCGACCCCGGCTACCACGATGCAGGTGGATAACAACAGTGTGCCGTCTGCGGAGATTTCCATCTGAATCGCCCAAGAATTTTTATCTGATGCCAGAACTCAACTTTGCCAGGAGTCCCGGCATCACCGGAGGAGCGGAGATGCCCCGGCGAGGTGTGTTGGGTCCTGCCGAGCCGCCGCGGGGCTGCACCCACCCATCCATCCATCCATCCATCCATCCATCCATCCATCCGTCCGTCTGTCAGGACAGCCGGAGCAGCCGGCTCAAGGCACACTGCGTAACGCCTCTGGACAGCAGCAACTTCATTTAAATTTCTTCAATACTACTTAAAAATCAGTCCTTTGTATTAAGCAGACTGATGGACAGACGCTTCAGATGGGTGGGAGGTTTGTGTGAACAGGAGGAAGTTGAAACTCTTCTCTTGGCCGCATCGTTGTGGAAACGCAGTGCCCCGGCCCCCAGGCCGCCTTTGCCGGAGGAGGAGCTGCCCTGGGTGGCCAGTGAGAGCCTCCCTCCTGTCTGACTCCCAAACCATTTCCCCTCTTTTTAGTGGAAATAGCATTACTTTTCCTGCCCAGACCTGTGACACCTCGCTCAGGGAGGTCTCACAGGTCCTCTGTTTGCACCCAGGAAAATTAGGAGTGTGGGGAAGTTAACGCAAGGCTGCATTTGTCACCTCCAGGTCTGGCTGTGCCCAGCCGACGCGCTCACCTGCACCCGGGAGGATGGTCTACGTAAAACGCCTCAGCGGCGGCTCTGTACCACCTCTCCCGTCACCTCCCCGGGATGCGGCACCACCGCACGCCCACACTGCCGCAGGGACATCGATAAACGCCAGCGCCCTCCTGGATTTCCCATGACGGTGGCAGCATCCAGAAGAGGCGAGAGCTTTACTGCTCGCCTCGCTGGAGGGTGACCCAGCTCCTGGGGCAGCCCATGATGGGATTGCAACCAAAGAATGATACGTTTTAAAGTTTCCCAATTTCACAACCCCCGGACAAGCTACGAAATGGAGCGGTTTCAGAGGGACGAGGGTTTTCCTATGGATGTGTCTCAGCCCCTGTGCCCCCTCCTCACCCTGTCGTCTTTTGAGTCAAGGCCAAGCCGTGGGAAGGCTGGTGGGCTCCGCGGGCAGGACCTCGGCGGCTGCCGCCTGCTGCGGAGGGTTCCACCGGAGTTTTCTCTGTGCGTGTGTTTGAGAGAAAGAGAGAGAGAGATGTTTACGTGAGTTTTCTAAAATCAGCAATGAAGAAAAAAACATAGCAGGGAGAAGATGAGAGCCTCCCATGTTTCCAGTGAAAATACACTGAAGGTCTGAAAATAACCTAGAAAAAATGTGTGCAACACCTTGCAGGGCGGGAAGTGCTCAGTGCCGAGCAATATTAATTCCACTTGTTCAGCCTGGAAGTCAGCGTGACCTGGCTGGGGCGGCTCAGGGCTTGGTCACTCGGGTTTATGGTCTCGTCTCTGGCGTATTGTATTTCTTCGCCCTTCATTTTTACAGATTACTGCAGGGAGCACCTCTTTTGACTAAACAATTTGTCCTTCTGTTAAGGAAAGAGTTCATGAAAAGTGCATTTGCCTAAAGACGTCAGCGAGGAGGAGGGGGTGGGCACCTTCACCCCCCGTGTCTGCAGAGGGGCCAAAGGGAAACCGCCTCCGGCTGTGCCCTGGCAGGGGCTGCCCCAGCAACACCGCAGCCCTGGGAGCCACCATCCTTGTGCCGCTCCCGGCCACCAGCGTGCACAGCCGGGCTCGGACCCCGGGGCCGAGAGAGCCCCTCTCCAGCCTCACCCAGCGTTGCTGGTCCTGGAGGCACCTCGGCAGCGTTTGAGAGAGCCTGAGAGCCGCCGTCTGCTCCCCAGTGAGGGCACATCAGGAACGGCCCCCAGCTAGCCCTGCTCCTGACACCGCTGCCGCTAATCAGGCAGCTCTATGGGTGCTCGTTAGCTTTAACGGCTCGGCGTGGATGGATGGACGCGTGGATGGATGGACGCTGGGTGCGTGGATGGATGGCTGAGAGCACTCAGTGACTGCTTTCCCAATGTCTTTGCCAATACCCGTGATCAAACCTGATGCAGATGAAAGTCTCCGGAGCAGGTCAGAAATAACCTGCAGTGCCCCGGCCAGTGAGAGCCCACCGTTAGCAGCCTCTCCTGTCCTCATCTCCCGGCCCATTTCCAGCGATCCATACAGGTCCCATCAGTCCTGGCCACAGCCGGCTCCCTCCCAGCCAGCCAGCCAAGGCCATTAGTGTGATTACTGGAGGTCGTGAAGTTCAAACCAAAATGTCAATTTTCATTTGGAAGAATGGTCCCATTTTAGGAGCAAAGGGATTTTTTTTCTCTCTCAAAGAGACCCCGACTGTGAAATCATTGCTCCCCAAAGACTTGCAAATTTCTGGCCAGCGAAAGGTGCCAATAGCTGCTGCAGCCAATAAAAAGATTAACAAGGGTCACCGGTGCTTTCCTCTTTCCCCGCACTCAAAGGCTCTGGGGCCTATTTTGAAGATATTAACCATTGCCTTTACCTTCTGCACGTTCATCACCGGGTTTGGGGTCTTTATGGATTTATTGACAGGACATTGCCATTAATCTTACCCGCAGAATGCCAGCCTGGGAGTCACTTAGGTTACATCACCCCTTCAGACAGGAGCATTTAGCCAGAGAAGTTTTAAAAGGAAGATTGAAATAAGACAAAGTAGGTGGTGAGTGAAGCGGAGCGCTGCTCTGCGGGGCCCTGGGGCAGGGAGAGCCTCCGCCGAGCCGCCTCTGTGAGTTTGTGAAGGCAAAGACCTGACCTTGGGGAGGCAGCTGGGCTCTGCTCATTGATTCAGCGGGGTCAGGCTGCTACCCCTGTGCTCTCGGGTTAACGATCCACATCTGGGGACAACCATTCAGGAGGATGGAGAGCCGGCAAGACGACGGGTGCTGGCCCTGCTCGGAGGGTCCCAAGCAGGGGTGGTATGGTGCGGTTATTGGAAATCTTAGATGTCTCCTTTCTGGAGAAACTCAAAATAGCTCCAAAAAGCCTCGCTCGCATCAGGCTGCTGGGAACGCGGGGTGGGCTGCTGGCACCGCGGGGTGGCACAGGGCGATGCTGGGTGGCACATGGTAAGGCTGGGTGGGCTCCTGCCCACCTCGGAGGTGTCATGCTTTTAAAGTGGGCTTTTTCTTCTATGTCATCACGTTAAATAATTAAGTCTGTTCCATCTTTACCTACTGACAATGTGGCACTTAATTAAGTGGTTTAATTAGAAGCTGGCAGCTTTAATTAAGTTTAGGACTGTAGAGGTGACTGGGAGCCTCCAGCTGAGTTGCAGAGCCTTTCCCTGGGGGAGAAACGGGGGCTGCTGGCGAGGGAGAAACCTTTGCTCCCTTGTCCATCGTCCTTAGTTACACCAGGGAGGGAACCCCCATCCCGCTGTGTCCTCCCCGCCATGTCCCTGCTGCTGAGAGGGTGGGTGGTTTGGGCACCCTTTGCTCAGACATTCGGGAGAGCAGAGCTCTTGGCTGGGCCCATGCAGCAGGAGGGAGAGAGGAGGGCTATGGCCAGGTGGATGGGTGGGCTTAGAAGGAGGCGGGTTGGGAGCCACGGGCTCTGCCCAGCGGCACCCATGTCTCCTCTCTGTGGCTAAACCCGCTGACCAGCCGGGATGGACGGCTGGGGGCAGGACAGGTATCGGGGGTGAGGGCTGCGGTGGGTTTAGGAACAGCATCTGCAATTCTAGACCATGCCCGGGGCTGTCTAAAAGATGTATTGCTTTTTAATAATGTAAATATGTAAATATTACTGAGGTGCCATTAATCCTTGTTGCCTCAACATGATACTACTCTTAAGAACAAATGTAATAAGATATTATTAATATGCAAAGTAATAGTGCATTAACCTGACTAACACCAATAAATCGCAGAGCTTAGCACAAAGTGAGAAGTCGCTCCCGGAGCAGCCAGCACCCCGCTCGCCGTGGGGCCATCTCCGGCACCAGCCCGGGCTCTGCAGCGCAGAAGAACCCTGGTTTGCCCCGGAGGAACCCTTGGCCCGGGGAAACCAAGCAGCTGGGAAGGAGCAAGGAGGCCCCGGGAGAGCAGGAGGGTAGGAGCCAGCTACCCCTGCAAACCCCGCTCCTACCGTCCTTACTTTGGAGCAAAAGCCCTAACTGCTGAGGCTCCTTTTTCAAAGCCTCACATGTTTTCCTAAGGGATTTCTTGACCGCTCTCGTAACAGGTTTGTTTTAAACCCTGTTGCAAGTGTGTATTAGGAGGCAGAGTCTTGTTGGTCCCAGAAGCGTGGAAGTTAACCCAGGCTTTGTGCCGGCCAAGCCTTCATCTCATCAGTTGTTGGATTTTTCTCCCAAGAAGCTGTGTCTCTATTCACAGACCCAAAGTCCAGCTCTGTTAAAAGCTTCAACCCCCCGGCTCCCACTGCCTGCCTTTGGTGGTGTATTTCCTCTTGAAATACAAGCGCATGCGGGGATTAAAAACTGGACTGACTGCCCTGATTTACACTTGCCAGGCTGCGAGGGCAGGCTGTCGCCACCTCTCCTCGGACCCAGCTTGAAGCTGTGTGAACGGGGGGAAGAACACACGGCAGACCAAAAGGAGCAGGGGAAGCCATAAAGTCTGAATTTAGGGCTTGAAAAGGAAATTATTCTGTGCAAATGGCTGCTTCAGTTCAAATCAGCCCTGCCTTGTAAATCCTGCTCATCCTTCTCACAAGGGAAACCCGGTGAAATAACCAATATTTCAGCAGCACACAGACTTCTGGAGACCTTCACCTCTCGGTGTCCTCTGAGCCCCGCACCCGGGCATGGGACTGGAGAGCAATTCAGGCACGAACACGGCTATGGTTTATGCAAAAATTAACCTGTTGCCCTTACTTGGGTCAAAGTAATTCTGTTTAATTTGGTAATCTGGGCCCTTTATCATTAATGAGTCCCTGGGGGCTGGGGGTCACAGCATCTCTTTTTTGGCTGGAGAGAGCAGCAGAGATTATTGTTAATATTCAGGCTTTTCAATAGAGCAGAAAGAGCTTTTGCTATTGACAGCACTGCTGGTTTTCACCTCATTGCTGAATGGAAATTGCCAAATTAATCTCTCATTAGATCTGAAATTAATCCTTACTTTCATGATTAATGAACCTCAGAACCACAGATTTACCTGGGTAGACTATATTGAGAAATTGTATGCAATAGATGTCTGCAAATAACCAAGAGTGTATCCAAGAAAAGGAGTGAAAAAATAATTATTCTTGCTTCCCCTTTGTACAAGAATTAAGTGACACACAGTAAAACTATCATGCAGTTGAACTATCAGGTCGCATTTTTTTCCCTACAGCATCAACGAACTGTGGAACTCACTGCTGGAGGAGGTTGTGTCAACCATCACTGTGAAGGAGCTGGAAAAAGACTACACTAATTTGTGCATTGCACGTCCATCTGCTGCTTTCAGCCCCGGCGGTCTGTAGTCGGTGGGTTGCTGAGGGCTGGAGGGGCAGCAGTGAGCAGCAGTGAGCAGCAGGACTGCCCTTTTTTTCAAACTCTCCCCCTCTGCATTTGCTGCTGCCTCCTTAGAGGTGGCTCCGGGGCTGTGGATGCTCACAGGGCAGGTTGCAATGTCTCGCATGGATATCAATGAAACCATTCCAAACTCATGTAGACAAGGCTTTAGGCCAACCAAAAGAGCTCAGTTTTATTTGCCCGAGCTGTTTCTGTCTCTGTCTCTTCACCAACGCGCTCCTTGCGTGCTCTACCAGGGCTCCTCTTTCTCCTCTTGCCCGGCTAACTGGAGCAGCCGGTTGGAGCTCTCTGTGCACAAACTGCATTTCCCTCTCCAGAATGTGAACCCTTCCTTTCCTTCCAGGGTTTCTTTTATACATCATCATTTTAGTAGGCCCTATTGTACTGGAAATCTGTTTGCCACATGTTAGCTGGAGCTCATCTGCTAACATCCTTGGTTAAATATTCATGGAGAGGTGGCTATTAAACTGGGGGCGAGAACTCAGGTTACGCAGTGGAGATGAGAAGGGTGCGCTGGCAGGGGAGACCGACTCGATATCAAGTTAAAAACCCTCGTGGAAATGACTTACCCCACATAAGGCCTGGGTAGGTGAGGCAGGAAAAAATTCTGATGGCATTGTGCTGCTGAAGTACATTAATTACCGCAACGCGATCAGGAAAGCGGCGTATTGGGCAGCCTGGAGCCCTAAGGAGCACACCTCCGGCAGCAGGTGAAGTCCTGCGTGAGCTTGTGGCAATTAAAGAAGCAAGAGGGAATTTCCAAATGGGTTGGGCTTTTAACGGGGGAAGAGAAATGAAGTGTCCTTGCACAGCACGTGTCCACGCCCACGTGCATGGGGCAAGGAGATGGGGTGGACAGGGAACAGCATCAAACCCGCTGTTCCAGTCCAGATGAGCGACTCAAGCGCCGCTGCAGCGAGGAAGTGCTGCTTGGGCAGGGGATGGGGACGGTGGCCTGTGGCTTTGCAGGAGGTGGCCGGGGCAGACCACCCAGCGGGCTCCTCCACCGCCTCCTCCTTGGCCATTAACTCCCACAACCTGGGGGCAGGAACAATAAGGGCAAAAGGACAAGAGAGCAGAAGTCAGTCCGGGGTGTCGGGTAACCGGTTACCTGAGCTCTGCCCAAAGGTAACTTCCTCATGAATAGCCCGCAAGCGCTCAGCCGAACACCCGCATGCGAAGCTGGTGAATTATGCAGGGCAGCGGGCTGCGCTGAGCAGATGGCATCGCTGCCGAAACGTGAGCAGCCCCACTACACAAAACACAAAGCCCAGCAATTAACCTTTTCGAAGGTTTCCTCTTGTCTGGGGGATTAAACCTCCTCCAACCCCCCCTGCGCTCCACTCCTACCCGAGAGAAAAGAGTAATCCCCCAAATAAATAAGGGAAATAGATTTCGCTACCTCCAGCAGCCCTGTGAGATTGTCTCACGGGCTCCCAGCCCTCCACCCGAATACCAGCGGGTCTGAAGAGAGAGCAGGAGGAGCGAGAGCTCCGGGCTCTGTGTGGCACTTGCCCTTCCCGGCAGCAGCAGCCTCTGGTTTTGTGCCAGCCCTGGGATTGCTCCCCATTCCCACACTTCCCCGCACCCCAGGCACATCCAGCTCCTACCAAACCAGCGAGTCCCGGGACTGCTGTTGCACAGCTCGCATCTGCGAACTGGATGTGCGGAGCCACCCAAGCAAACGGACCTCCCTGGCTGAGGCACAACAGTGTCTGCACGGTCTGGGGCGCAGCGGGGTCCACGGTGCTGCTCTCTCGTACCAAGAGTCATTTTCTCTCTCCCTCATACCCGAGGACAGCAGGGTCACTCCGGAGTGACCGATAGCAGGACCAGTGCAGAGCCACTGCAGCTGCAGGCTGCTTGTGCAAGCAATGCGACACCACAGCTCGGGGGCTTGTCACCGCCCCAAACCTATGCCATCCTGTTATTCTTCTTTGAGATGAATCTTTGGCTCCAGAGGATGCCTGGAATCTGTTTGGGATTCAGTTTTTATTTACATCCCCAAGCTTCAGCATTTTATTCTTTCCAGAGCCTGTCCTGCTGGAGCCCGGGCCAGGGCTGATTTACGAGAAGGAAATAAAAGGAGAATAAATCATTTTTTAAATGAAGAGAGCAAATTGATCTTTTCCTCTTAGAGTGAAAAAGATCCCACTATTTGCAATTAAAAAGGTCTATGGCCACGATTACTGGGTTAGAAGGAGAGCGGACAAAAGAGAAGGGGCATGTCACGGGTTTTGTTCGTGAACCTCTTCTCCCCTGAGCCCAAACTTACAGGCACCTCGCTGGAACAGGCAACACACTCAGAAACCTTCGAGCCTCCAACCTGCACTCGGAAAACGGGCAGAGTGGATTTCATCCTTTGAAATGCAACTCCAACGAGGGTTTGGCTTCGCTAAAGACAGGAAAACTGGGGCACGTTCCCTTTCGCCCCCCCCTGCTCCCCCTTGGCAGCAGCCTGGTGACCACACAGTGCGGTAGGGAAGGAAAACATGAACAGGGGCAACGAGTTACTATTTAAAGGAAAAAAATATGTATCACATGCCAGGCATTCACCTTGGTGTGTGACAAAAGCTATTATTTTAACTATGATACTTAATCCTCTTCATAATTAAACTGATTAATTCACAACAATGGAGTCTATATTGCCTAATACTTTTAATTAACAAAGTGTCGTACATATACTGGCAAAGCATTACTGGCATGCTTCCTATGCAATACACTTAATTCTGTAATAAATTATTAGTACAAATGACTAAGATACATTGCACCCTGGAAGAGACTGGCAAGAGAGAAGGATTTCAGACTCTTGGCCACTGGTCGGACCATCATGGAGCAGAAGAGATGCCAGATCCTTTCCTCATTTTCTGTGGTGCTCTGCAGTCGGGACAGTGTCTGTCCCTGCTGGGGACATTGGTGCTTTCGCAAATGGCAATTCTGCTCCAGACGTCAGAGAAAGCCAAGACAGTTTCTTTGTTGCTTTCAAGGGATCCTGCCTAGAGATAGGCCAGGATGACGTTCCTTTATCTCAGCACAAAAGCAAAGTGTCCCTAAAAGATGGATACTTGTACCGCTTGACCTGGAGGCTTTGCTTGTTTTCCAGCTGAGGTCCTAATCTGACTGATTTTTGCATGGGGATTTTGCCTGCACCAGTTTTTAAGATCTAGACTGTTGCTGCTAAATGGGGTGTTCCTCATTCAGGATCAACGCAAGGTACAAAAAATAAGCTCTTGATATTCAGTGCACCAAGGTCAGAGAGGGATGAAAGTTAGTTTTACAGTTAGCATGAAGTTTAATGCAAAAAATTCACTCCGCTGGTGCCTGGGGAAGACTAGGGAAAGGTAAACTCTGTGTGCAAGCACAGCGATGCCGACGGCTACAGCACCTCCAGAAAGAGCTGACTACAGAGCCAGTTCTGCTCCTGCTCGTCCCAGTGTACAGTGACTCAAGTCAATGTAGGGAGACTCCAGCAAGGAAAAGTGGGGTTACCAGGGGAAGAAAGCACCCGAAAGGGAACCAGCCACCAGTACAGCAGGACTTGGCCCCCGGGGCATGATGGACTTCAGGGCAGAGGGATCCATCTCTGCCAGCAGTTGTCCCCATACAAAGTTGGTTTAGAGCCCCTGGAGGAGTTTTCTGTGGGTGGGCATGCCGGAGCACCTGTCACATCCACATGGTCCTCACACGGCAGAGCAGCCCGTGCCTGTGCACGTGTCTTGCTGCCGAGCTGTGAGGTTAGAGGTGACTGATGTTTTTATGAATGGTCATTAGGTCTGAGAAGGAAACTATGTCTTGTAAAGTAAGGATATGAAGGTTAATGGAAGGTTTCTGTGTTTTCCCAGGTTTCTTACAAATTAGTTAAGAGACAAATACCCTGGGGCCACATGCAAAGCAAAATTCATTCCTGCAACTTTTATTGAATCACAGTTGAAGAACCTCACGGTCAGAGGTCACCAGTGTTGCTTTAAGACACAATGACTGGGGTCAAGCTAATTAGCACCAGGGATCACATCACAGGCTTTTCCCTTTTCTCCTTGTTTCCGAGTCCTCTCTGACCCCGGATCAGAGCCTCCCAGTCCCCACTTGTCTGCCGTTACCTGGCTGACAGACCGCTGGCTTAGCTCAGACACTCAGCTGGAGAAACCTCCAGGTTTCTTCCTCTTTCGGTTCAATTTGCAACCGGACAGGAGACAACCTATGGCAAACATAACTGTATCCCTCTCTCCAAATGGTGTCAGCTGTGCTGCAGCTCAGCACAACAGGATGGGAGAAAAAAGAAAGGGATGTGGAGAGCTGGGAGGGAAATAACATCCCCCTGAATCAGAGTTTCAGTGTGGCATGCCATTTCTTCATGGCAGTCCTCATACACACTTATATCCAAAAATTATCCGTATGGAGTTGACATTAAAGGATTGTGCTGAACACAATCAAGAGACCGAACACAAGAGATCAAGAAACTAGGACCTCGGTGTTACAGCACATTGCCTAGTGCTTCTTCTGGCTGTGCTCACTCCCTTGCGAGGACCCCAGATGGGCCACTTGGCCCCGCTCTGCCATCTGAGGGGGCTGATGCTGGTCACCTATGCAGGACAGCGGAACCTCAGGGACCAGCAAGGGGCATTAGGGAGGTGGGTGGAAGACAATGGGAATATGCTCTCCCTTTTCTGGTGTATTTGTTTTGTTACCGCTTTTATTATTACGGCTCCTGTTTGCTGGAGAGCCGTACCCATAACTGATAATGGTGCTAAGGGACCCACACCAACCGCAGCCGAAGGGTTTTCAGCAACATCCAGGTGCATGCCAAAGCAGATTCCTTGGCTGTGTTTTCCCTGGGGTGGCCCTGCAGAGGCCGTGGGCTTGCTATGCAGAGATGTTGTTTGCCCAGGGCCGAGCACGTCTCCTGCCTGTCCCTCCTGTCCCTGGGCAAGGTGGGCCAGCACCACCTCTCCTTTGACTGGCAGATCTGAGCCCATTGTGCTGGGTCAGCACATCACAATGATGAGTTTCATGCAAAAGCTGAGCCTAGCCCCAGTCTCATAAATTTGTTATACATTACATCCAATTAATGTAAATTATTACAGTGACTAAATAACAGCTCTGCCATCGGATAGGGGAATAATCATAAGTGAGCCTGCAACTTCCCAAGGTCCAACTGAATTAACCCTTTCCCCCGTCTCCACTGGACCTGGTGTGAGAGCTGAGTACCAGCCCTACTTCTTTGACTGCAGGAGCGGAGTCTGCCTGATCCAATGCTCTTATCACCATCCATGAAGGTCTGGGCAACACCAAAGCGATCACAGTAACTGCAGCTGCCTACCGACAAACACAGCGTCTGTCCTTCCAGTCACCAAGTAAGAGACATGTGGATGCAGCAGTGGAAGGAGAGAAATATGCTGGTACCTGCCGAGAGAGGCCAGCATTTCACCTGACTGAGGAGGGCCATGCTCAGGAGCAGAGGGATATGGCCTTTATTTCCCGCTCCCCAAGGCACAGAACCAGTCCGAGCTGGCCACCCACCTCCCAGGGAAGCACAGCCAGAAGGTATTGACCCTGGCACCACCACTTCACACACCTGTCTACCCTCCAATGTGCAAAACGTGATGTGCCCCTGTGGACACGGAGCTCAGGGTGTGTACAGAGCATCGCCTGGCAGGGCAAACATGGAAATGTAGTCCTGTCTCACGGGCAGATTTAGTGCGTGCTTTTGGGGGCTTGCGGTCAGAGTGCCCCAGGCAGGGAGTTTATGCTCATCAGAAATGCCTCCAAGCACCTGTGCTGCTGAGACCTGGAGGGACCCTGCTGTGTTTTTCAAGGCAGAAGTGATCATCAATGTTTGCAATAATTCCTGGGCTCAGATTAAATGGAATAAAGGCACAAGTTCAGAGCAATAAATAAATAGTCCTCTTCCTGCCTCAACGTGCTTCTCATGGATTCATTCGCAAGCTTTCCTGCATCGTGTTCCTCCTTGGCTTGCTTGTGCCCAGCTCCTCGTGGTACCCGTTTCACCTTGGCAGAGCAGCCCACAAATCATAGTGACACACCAATCAAGGGATCTGGAAATTTTTACACCACTCTGCCTCTTGAAAGATGAGTCACCTTCTGCACCACATTCCTGGCCATCCAGATAAATCTGTCACAAACTTCTCTTTCCCTCAAGGTGCAAAATTCTTCCCCTTTTTCAGTAGAGCTGTATTTCCTCTTTTCAAGCTCCTCTTTCTTGCCCCAACACACATTCACACCCCTCAGCCATCTCAGTATATTTCTCCCTTTGTTCCTGTTTCACTGACAACTTCATCCTAATAGTCTCCTCAAAGGGATGATGAATGCATAAGCTGCATATTGATCACTGCAGTGATTGATTACTAGATCTCTTTGACAGATGAGCCTACTAAGGTAGTTGCCAATATGGAGGTATGGATGGCAGGGCCCCCTTGTACAACAGTCTAATGGTATCTGACCTGATAGGGCAGAAAGGCAACTCCCTCATTTCAGCAGGAAGAAAGGCCTCTTTATACTCTTTATAAAATAATTCATAGGAAACTTAAAACACTCAGACACAGAGAGATTGCAAATGGGGAAATATGATGGATTATGGGTTGAAAGGAGCCGACTTCTGGAAGCTAAATTGATCCCCAGGAAAATGTTTTTGTCTGCTGTGAAAAATGGGCAATATCTCAGCAGCTCTGGAGGGCTATAATCTGGAAAATAATTTGCTTTTGATTTCTTTTAGTTTCATGCAGGTTTTTTTTTTTATTTTAAGTTGGTTCCTTGCAGGCTTTGTTGCTCAGCCGGGAGAATCAGTGATGAAACGGGCAAGGGATTAACCATGCCGACAAATACGAGCTGATCCTTACTTATGGTTATAAAGCCCTCACCCCACCCATTGTCACTTACTCCACGGGAGATGTTACATCCCCTGCAAGAAGCACTCTGCCAACCAAAAAAAGAGAAGTCAAGCACATAATTGAATATGAGTGCATATGTGAGAAGTTAGGGAATCTCCAGGCGTGATCCTGCAGAGCTCTGCAATCAATGTGTTACACACACACACACACTCATTTTCTAAATGTTTTCCGGTGGCCGGCGGACCTCACTAACAAGACAGTGCACAAGGATTGCTCAGTCTCCTTACTCAGTCTGTGCTCAGCGAGAAAACCTCTGCGTGTGTCCCTGTGAAAAGGGAGTAAACGCTTTGTGGAGAACTGCCAGCAACAAACAGCCACGCAGGGAGAGCATCCCATCAGCAAGGGAGGTTGCCGGGGTCTGTGCTTCACCCGCTGAGCAATTCTGCTGCAGAGCTCTGACTCCGTCCCAGAACTACAGAAGTGCAGGGCAAAACGAAGAGCAAACTGACTTTTCCTAACCCCCTCCAACTCAACGTGCTTAATGACTGTTAAAAAGTCACGGTGCACAGCTCCTCAGCGAGGCAGCTACAGCACCATCCCTGTTTGTGGACAGGGCATCGTAGAATCAGGATTCTGATCAGGAAATCGGGAAGCTGAGGCCTGGAAAAATAATGGGTAACCTCAGATCTCAAGAGCTTGAGTGGGACTGATTCTGGGGTCGCAGAGCCAGCTGAAGTCAGAGCTAGGGTCAAAACCGAGGGGCTTTTTATTTACTGCTTCTGCACTCTCGTCACAAGGGTGTCCTGCCGCCCTGGCTTAGGGGCCGGTAAGAGAGAGAACATAGGATCAGTCAGTAAAATGCATTTAGAAGCTTCCCTTCAAAAGAGGAGTTTCTCTGGCTCTCATTTTTAATTCAGCTTCCCGCTTCTACTGCTAATAACGAGAAATGTTGTTCTGGCAACAAATAGAAGAGTTTTCTCTGAGTTCAAAGTGCTAAGAATAAAATTTATAGAGAGGTAGTTACAGCCTCCCAGTGCCTGGAAATTCCTTGGCAGTAGGCTTTTGCTCCAGAGAAATATTGAATCGATGGTGTGCTAACAGCTCAGGAGCCTATTACAATAACATGCATACCTTGAGCCCAGACAATCAATAACTCAGCAGGATGCAGCTACCAGAAAACAACAACAAATTAGTTAGATTTCCATAGACTATACATTTGGTGAGTAATAATCAGTAAGTAGAAATGAACCTAGGCTGGAGAGATCACTGAGCCAAATGGAGATCTTTTATTCATGGCTTCCACTACTGCATTCACCGAGTAGGATGTTTGTAGAGGGCTTCAGCCCTGTAAATATACATGTGCATATTTGACTTTACAGATATTCCTACTGAGCTCAGTTATTTTATTGTTAGCAGGACTGCGTTTGCAGAGGTTTTTCAGTGTAAGCCAGTACAGAGGTCCAGTAGCGAAAGACCGTCAGGCTTAAATGTAACGTATCTTCTTATTTGCACATTCCTACTTTGAGGTACAGCTGAAGATGCCCTCTGCCTATCAGTAAATACAGCCCAGAGGTCAAATATTCCTCAGTTTACATATTACTGCTGCTGACTTATATTCTTAGAAGTCAGCCAGAATTGACCTCTGGCTGTATAAAGCACTTTGAGCATAAGAGCTCTCAGAACAGGAGAACCACAAATCACCAGGTCTAAGTACTACAGTTTTAAGGCTGCTTCCATGGTATCTATACAACCAAAGTGCAGTTGCGTTGGAGAGATCTAAGTTTATTTTTCTCTCTCTAGAATAAAGAGCATCTAAATTTCTTTTTGATCATAGATACCTATAAAAAGTTGATTAGCTCCTTACTGCTAGAGCTTCTATTAACTAAAGCTAAACAACAAAGAAAAGCTTGCAAAAGCACAGGTGACATCCACCCCCCCCCCCAAACGAATTAATTGGGGCCACAGTTGTGGCTGCCCTGCCCCTCGCAGCTTTGTGTCTCAGCAGCAACCTTACATTTTGCCCAACACCTTCACAGAAGGGGAGGGGGCACAAATGATGATCTAAATTACACTTGGCTAAACTCAAAGCAGCTCAACTTATTCACCTAAGTGTAAAATTAGATCAGAAAGTAGCCCTAGAGCATTAGAATTTTAAATGTTTCTCACGCTCATTGAGTAGGCAATTTCTGAGGAGCCAGATTTCATGAGCTGCTAGCTGATTTTATCTGCTCAGGTATTAAAGGCTCCTATTCTTGACAGATTTTAAGGAGCCTTTTTTCTGAATACAAGGTTTTATTTGGTAGCAATTTCTCCTTTAGAGCAAACTGGAGCTCAATCTACTCAGATCCTTATAGCTCAGAGCTTCTATGGGATATTCCTCTCAACTAACATAACATACCTGCCAGCAATATCTAGGGTACCCATTTGTGCTCCTTTTCAGATAAATACCATTCCTAAAATCCCTCTAAGATTGTACTTTCCAGTAGAACCAGCCCTTGCAGCTTCACTAAGAGAATATTTGGATTATTCAGTATCTGCTGAGAAAGGAAAGGAAAGAAAAGGCTACGGTTGCCTGCTGGTCTGGAAGGGCTTTTCCCAGCCCCCAGGAGAAGGCTGGCTGGGAAGTGGCGAACAGGATTCACCTGGAGGCATTTACACAGCTGTGGGCTGTAAAGAGCCCTGAGCCTCTGCCCAGCATGCAGCGTGGCTCTGCTTGGTAGGAAGAGGTTTAGTAAGCAGGTCTAATAAACCACTTTGGGCAGAATTAATTAGGACTCCTGCTAGCTAGCTAGGAAATTTGCGTCTGAATGTTGTGCCTGCTCTGATTTGTATTGCCACCTGAAACACAAATACCACATAGGATGCGTTATAGAGATATATTAGATTATTGCTTTTAGTAAAGTCTAAACATCTACCGCAAGTTCTCTGAAGAAAGGACGTCTGCATTAGAAGTGGCCTTCTTCAACAGGAGAGATCATTCATAGCTTGTGATATTAGTCATAAAAGCTTTTAATTACATAGTCCTCATTCTGACTGGATCTAGTGAGCAGCTACATCTGCAAATGACACCAAGCAGAGTACTGAACAAGTGTATACTTGCCTGTGTATTTATTTTGATTTCACATTCATGACTTAATTATTTTTCGTTTATAAGAAACACAAATTTCCAAAAGGAATAAGAATCCCTATATTAACCCAAAACTTCTGGAGATTTCGCACCCATCCCTGCACCACACTGATGCAAGCTGAGAACAGGCGGGCAGGCAGGCTTGTCTTAAATGAAGATATTAACGATAAGCCTGTTCCTATCAGAACATACATTAAGCTGCTCCAAGAACATATGTACCTGTGGGGGTGTTGGGGAGGGCCCAAAATTGTGAATTCCATTTCAGAGAGACATTTTCATATGTATGTGGGGAAGCATTCAGCCATGTCATGAAGTGATCTATGTCTATTGCCGGCAGCAGCGGCGGCACAGTCCAGGCACAAGCACTGCAGTGAACTTACACACTCGTGCACGTGGAACTATTTTTCATGGAATTGATGAATTCTGCAGTGACGTTCATAGCAGTAGGACACATTATTGCTGCAATATATGACTATCAGTAACACCTACAAGCCTTTAATATTCTGCAGCTGAACTGGGGAAACAGAAGAAAGTTGCTTGTAAATGCCTAATTCACGGTTTAATGGGATTGTCTGTCAAAATAACTCTCAGATGTGAAACTTCAAGTAGGAAGCCTAAAAATCAAAAAAATGCGAAGAACTTCTTGATGAATGTGAAAAGCATTTTAGAGAAGGAGAAGACTAACAGAATACTTTCCTGCTTTCATCCTCATCCCTAAAAGTTTCAATTAGCTCCGTCTGTACAGCCATCTAATCACAGGCTTTCTGCAGTCTTAGCAACTGCATTATCTGAATAGTAAATAGAGCAGTTTCAAACGATGGGGCTTTGTGGGCAGAATATGGCAAAATGGATTCTGCCCTTCATTTTCTTAGTACAGGAAATGTTTCTTGCTTATTTCTATTTCACAGTTCATTTGTTTTGATGAAAGTGCTGGTTAACTGCGCTGTGCTTCAAGATTCGCAGCTGCACTCCCTGTTTCTACCCTTATGTCTACAAATAAAGGTGCTCTCCGTCCAAGCGCCCAGTTGCCCAAAGGCACAGATGCAGGTCCCCAAATCTACGCCTCTGAGCAAGCATGCAAGTTAGTTGGTGGCAGGAGAATCACAGACTTTGAGCAGGAATGGACAGAAGGGTTGCAACGTAGAAAACCATACTAAAAAATGATCCTTTTGCGTTATGTGAAGGGGTTGTCCACACCTGCCTTGCTCCAACTGCAAGCCTGTTGCAGGACCAAGGTGATCCATAGCCTGCGAGTTCATCAGACTTTGCCTGCAGCTTCTTACATGTTTGTACTGCACCGAGCACCGTGCTGTCGCCACGCAAACAATGAGCAATAGCTGCAGAAGCAGCAGCACAAAGCAAGTGGTCAACGGCTGAAGGGAGTTCCGCTCTCCAGAAACGCAGCGATCCAGCAAGACACATCTTAGTTTGCATTCCCGTCATTTGAGTCGCCTGATAGTTCATTGCCTGGAACATTGTCCAAGGGTTTGGCAGGAAGTTGTGCTTAACGGCAGACTCTCATAGGAGGCACTTGATTATATTAGACAGATAATTATTGATCCAGCTATAGTTTATCCTTGCTGCCTAATTTCAATAAACAGCAGCTTGGGGGAATTAGCAAGGGATTCTGTTCCCCCTCCCCCTGCTTCTTCAGGATTTGTCAGAAACAAGATGATTTATGTGTATTCCAGTAAGATTCTCGTTTGTTGGCAGGCTGCAGGGATTGTTTGGGGTTGGAAGTACTGAGCTTTTATATTTAAATGCTTCCATGCGAGTATTCATGGGCCTCACTGCCTTTGCATTGTAATATCTGAATAATAACTGTGACTTATGCAAACCAGTTTTCAGCTGTTCACTGTGATCAATTTTTCATTTTAAGCAACTCCCTGCCATCCCAGCGAAAAAAAAATAATCTGATAGGCAAGAAGAGCGAGATCCAAGGAAGGTAGTAATACTCTTCCCTTTTTAAATAATGCACAACTCATTTCTGGAGCACTTTCAAATGTGTTGCTTTCTATTAAGCACAGATAATATTCCGAAGATGTGTCCCCCCTCCTTTCAGGTGAGGCTTTTGGAATAACAAAGCATGAGAACACAGGTCTGCCTGGTACAGCGCGGAACAAGACCTGGCTGGGCAAATACCCACGAAGCACAGGCAGGACTACAAAAGCTCCATGGTTGGCATAAATGCAACCAGGAGAATTATCCCCCGGTGCTGTGTGCTGGTATAGCAGCTACTCCACAGTATTCGAGAGGCACCTGCGTGTTTACCGGTGACTGGCGTTTCTAGAACTAGCAACACATGAAAAGCACTGCACAAACAACATATCACAGCAGGCGCTTCCAAAAGCGGCTGAGGAAATGGACCATCTCTCTTCTGGGAAGCACATTTGGCCCAAAGGGCAATGTTTGCTGTTGAACTAGGAAAGGATAGGAACATATTCACTCCCTGACAATATTCAAGTAGACCAAGTCTATTAATGAGGAAAGGCTCTCCTGCTAGCAGGAAAAGTGATGCTTAACTGGATAACTTCACTTGATAAATGTGAGCATCCCAGACAATTTCACCCAAGCATGAGCCTCTGGTCATTCTCCCAAGTTGATTTCACTAGTGTACAGTGGATGTCTCTGAATTTCACTCACTTGATAAATAACTTCAGTTTCTTCAGGGAACACTTCCGCGTCTTTTCTCTTTTTTAATGAAAACCTCCCACGTGGGAAGTGAAAGAAAATTCTTACTACTAATAGTTAGATCTCTGTACCAATGCTGGTAAACAAGTCTAAGAAAACATCTTGGTTTTATTTCTGGTTCCTGCCTCATCTGGGAGCCCAAGTTGCTGGAAGACTGCTAGGGATGCAGTTCTCCCTTGCTAGTACAATTTGGAAGCTTGCTGTATAATGAACACTTCATTAAGCATCAGACTGATGCATTACGACACAATTTACAGATGAGCGCTTGGAAATACCCTGCCCAATTCCAGGCCTGGTCTTCCCAATGGGAACCAGATTACTGCTGGTGGTTTTCTCAAGGCCAGTTAGATTGGTGCTCTGGTATTCCACCTTATGCCCAGGAGTCATAGCAGCCAAAAATCTTTCCTCAGCTACCAGATACAACAGTCACATAGAAAATGACTCTCATGTGTATCCATGAAAAATCCCTGAATCGGCAATAACCATGTACTCCCGGTCTGAGATGCTTCATGTAGTGCTCCGCAGTTAGGAGGAGCCTGGACTTCTTGCAGGCATCAGCAAGGAGTCCTTTTGTCCAGCAAGATACAAGACAGACCGATTCTACACACGACATAGAGTATTTCATACTATCACTTGATTAGTTACTTTACTTTCAAGAAAGGTTTCAGGAAAACCCTTTTATTGCATTAACCTTTAAAAACTGTCAACTAAAATAAAACCCCCAACCCTTTTCCCATCTTAATTTCACGGGCTCCTTACTCCTGTCTTAGTCGTAGACTTCATTCTATACTTTGTATTAAAAAGGTGAGAGAAGAATCTGTTGTAGCTAGGAATCCCAAAATAAGCGATAAAGCTGGGCTGGCACAGCCTGCCCGTTTCCTCTGACCTCCTACAAAAGGAGAAAAGCCCTTTTCCAGAAGCTTTTGCAGTGGTTTATCAAGAGAACAACCGCCTGACAGGCTCCTGTCTTGTTTTAAAGACTGGAGTGGCAAACATTGCCACGGGCCATGGGAAGTGAGCCAGCAGTGAACCACTAGCACAGCGCTGCCTGAGAAAATGTAACAGGTTCAGTCAAGGGTTATTGGAGTGAGATGGATTTCACAAAATATCGAGGCTCTTTTAGAAAAGATCCTGTGTTATTTTTCACTCTCTTACAGCACAAGGGTCTAGGATCTCCTTTGCTCAATATTTAGTGAACAGCATCTGCAGCATCTTAATTACAGTAGCTGTTCTCATCTTAATCTCTTGCTTCAGAATAAGGTTAAGTGTAATCTGTCCTAGATTCTTATACAGATGGTTCATTTCTTAAATACTTGAGAAGAGTTTAGTCGATCTTTAATTCCTTAATCTGGGAACCAAGACCAACCAACCTGATTCTGAGTGATATTTTACCAGATTTTACAAGAAAAATATCTCTCACACACACCCACCCCAACAGGGGTTGATTTATTTTCAATATTTTTTTCATTCCAATGGAAGTTGCTGGAGGTGAGAAGATCCACGCATGACTCTCCCTCCCACTAACCCCAATAACTACACAGAATTATGGATAAAGAGTGTCTGAATGGCAGGAGAAGCTACCAAGTACCTTTTTATTTAGTTGAAATACAGCAGTTTCTAAACAGTTTGCAGCTGTTTTTTTTTAATCTGTAGCCAGATTGCCGTCATCACCAGAAAATACAAATTGTAATGGGACACAGATTTCCTTTCTGCAAGAAAACTGCGCCTAACCAATTGTGATTCTGGCAAGGAACAAACTAAGACACATAGTGGCAGTTTTGAATTAGGTTCATGTGGAAACACAGCATGATTACAGCTGTGAAAACTACCGATATAAAATTTTAAAAGAAAATTTTGTCTTAGAATTTTTTATCTGTCTTGAACCAAACTTCTTGACCTTCATGCAGCTATAAACAAAAAAGGGTAGATTTTTCGCTTGGACTTAAGGGAATAAAAACCACAAGGGTTTTGACTACACTTTTTCTTGTCTGGTTCAATTTCCCTTCACGAGCCGAGTTTCTCTCTCTTATTCTCAGTTTTGTACCAAGGGAACCTCAGCCGATACGAGAGCACAATCACCCTAGCTGCTCTACACTCCTGGTGAGAAGTGATGCCAGCCCCCACAAGCAGCCAGGGGAAGTTGTTTCAACCTCAGTTGTCAAATGAGAAATCACAGCCTCAGAGTCCTGTGGCGGATTCAGCCCAGGGCCCCACATCTCCGGCGCCTCAGCCCGTCATCCAACACACAGCCATTCTTTTCAGAGGAAATAACTGTGTGTTCACTTCTTTAAGCTAATAATCACTTCACCATTTTAATTCCCCAGCTCTTGGCTTGTGCTTATGATTTCAAGCTTTGCATTCAGTAAGACCCTAAAGGAAGCTCAAGAAGTGAGCTCCCCAATACAGTCACTCCTCTTCGTGAACTCTTCCAGAAGAGGCTCTGCCTAGGCTGACCTTTGGCAAGCCTCCAGGGAGGGCATTTTGACACCCTTTCTAGCAATCCCGGTAGCTCCACGCAAGAATAATTGAGAAGTTTTGTTTCCCCTAACAAAAACTGTGTTTGCTTTGTGAGCATTTTAAAAAAATAACCACGATGCTGCTGCTAACACTGCTCTGTGTTAAAAGCAGCTGTCTCTGGAGAGCCCTTGAGATGTTCCTATTAAATGCAACGGTCACGGGTTTCTGCAGCACACCAAAGTGGCACATCGCAGAGGCATCCTGGCTGCTGCAGGCATGGCCTGGTCTGCCACCCGTCAGCAGGAGGTTACTGCACGGGCTTTTCGGGCAAAACTTGTGACAGAGACAACAATGAGCTGGTCTGATTGGACAGAAATCATTCCACAATGAAGAGAGCCTAGAAGGGCCCGGACGAACCCCTTGTATCTCAGCAGCATCCAGACCCTGACCAAAGCGACGCTGTTCAGCGCACACCCAGTCAGTGCAGTTGCCACTACAGCTACCTGCCTCCTCCAGCCCTTCTTTTCTGGGCATTCCTCTTTTTTGTGTGACAGTCCGCACCAGACTGGGCGTCATGGTTTCACCCCAGCCAGCAACTAGGACTATGCAGCCACTTGCTCCCCGTGCCCCAAATAGGGTAGGGAGAAGAGGGAGAAAAGGGGTGGGGGGAAAGTCATGGGTTGAGATAAAGACAGTTTAATAGAATAGTAATGGAAGAGGAAAATAAAATCATTATGATAATAATGATGATGGTAAAAGAATATAGAGAATAAAGTGATAAAACACAAGTCCCTCTCACCACACGATGATCGGTTGCCCAGCCCGACCCGAGCAGTGATCGAGGATTCCTGCCTCCCGGCCAACCCCCATGTATATACTAAGCATGATGTCTGTGGTATGGAACATTCCTTTGGCCAGCGTGTCCTGACTGTGCTCCCGCTCAGCTTCTATGGGAAGCTGAAAAAGTCCTTGACTAATATAAACATTACTTAGCAACAACAAAAACAATATGGATATCAACATTATTCTCATACTAAATACAAAACACAGCAGCTACTATGAAGAAAATTAACTCTATCCCAGCCGAAACCAGGACACTGGGAAAGCTTCCCCAGAGGCTGCATCTCCACAGGGGGAGAGCGGGTGGCCAAAGCCGTACAAGAGGTGCATTCACCTCATCCTCTCCTCTTGAGCACCGCCCATAAAACGTGTGTTGCAAAACACCCCTGACGGTGTTTACTCCGCTTTGAGAAACATTACCTACATACTTTGTGTAAGTACCACCTCGGTCACTACAAATATGTTTGAGAACAAGGGATGTCGCTGAGAGGGATTCATTCCAGGGAGGCAAACGCCTGCCAGCGTGGAGCGGCAGCACCCGAGGTCTCTTTGTTGCCCCCTTCCCCAGACTGGAGGGGGGGCCCTGAGGAGCCCCTCGCCCGCAGGATACCTGCGCCAGCCCCGAAAATACCCCCGGGACCCTCAAAGCCGCATGTATTAACGCATTGATCTCCAAGTTAACAATAATCTTTTTTTATCTCTCCTCGATAAATCAGCGGCTCCTCGGGCCGAAACCTCCTGGTGGGGCTGTCAGGAGCCCTCCCGCGCCATGCCCCCCTGCGCAGGCTCTTTGTCACGGCCCCTTCCCCCCGCGCGCGCTCGACTTCCCCAACTTCCTAATGGGCCTCTTGGCAAGCAGCAATTTTTCTCCGAGATTATAAATTTCAGCCGTTGCCCTGATACAGCAGATGTTGGTCTTCCAGCTCTCCTCGATTGGTCCCCGGTGACAGGAACCGATCGATTTTTCGCCCCGGACCGCGCGGACGGATTAACACAGTGATAAATGGCTAAGGATTGATTCGCACTTAATTGACAATTTGGTGAACCTGTTCTAAAACCCCGAGGTTTGGCCCCGGCAGCCAGCACGCCGCGGTAATATACGGCCCGATCGATGAGGCCCGGCCGGGCCTCGCCCCGCTGAGGCGCCGCGGGGGCCGACAGGGGGCAGCAGAGCCTGCGGGACGGCGGGCGCGAGCGGCGGCCGTTGGAACCGTTAAAAGCCGTTGAAACCGTTAAGGCGGGTGCCCGAGGCGCTCTGCCCGAGGAAGGGGAGGCGGCGGCGGCTGCTGCGCCCTTCTCCACCGCACTTTTCTCTCTCCGCCGTATTCCCCGGCCCGCCGCCCGGAGCGCAGAGGCTGCGCCTGAGGAGGGGGAGTGCGGAGGCGCAGCCCGCCGAGCTGCCCCGGGGCTTCCTGAGGGATCTTGCGGGAGCTGCCGGGGGCAGGGGGGACGACAGAGGTGCAGGCAGGCTGCCTGCTCCCCCCCTTGTCACACCCTGCCAGCCGCCACCGCCTCTGAGGCCGCTGGGGACGGGCCTTCGGCACGCCGATTCCTGGCAGGGCGACAGCAGGGACCGTGCCACGCCACCAGGCCTGCACCGAAGAGGGAGAGAAAGCCCCTGAACCTGGAGCCCCCCATTTCCACGCCACCTCCACCTGCGCCATCAGGCCCCAAGCTCTCCTGATCTCCGTCTGCCTCCTGTGCTGCCCGTCCCCTCCGCTCTCCACGGCCCAGCTCTTCAACGAGCCCCATTTTGTGTGCTGCCTTCGTTACTGCTGGATAATCCTACGCCGCCAGGCTCGGTGGTGGAGTTCCCCTTGCCCAGCTGCTCGGGGAGCGGTTCCAAACTCATTACCTCTGGCTTACCTGCAGCCTTATGTTTATCTTAAATGTAACATAAACTCCCCCCAGGATCAGTCACCGGGGACCACGGGGCTTTGTGGACAAAGCAGGGAATTGGATTGCTGGCAGTAGTGAAAGTAAAGGCCAAGATGGAAGTTAATTAACAAAAACTATAACCTCAGTTTGCCTTTTCTGTCGTCTTTTGTTCTTTCTTTCTGTTGTGCCAAATCCCAGAGCTTTTACCCAAGTAATAGCCCCACTACATAGTCTGCATTAAGAGATAATAAAAGCTCTGTGCAATTCATGACAGCAGAGCAACATTATCCTCCAGTATGTATCTATTATTTATCACCAAGTATTTATAGAGTTGACAAGAGAAGCAGTATGAAGTCAACCTGTTGAACAACTTGATTCTGTCCCATCTTGTGCGTACGAATTTTCTGAAGGGCTGTGTACCCCCACAGCGAGCATGACCCAGTCATCCCCTAAACACCAAGGACGTCTGAATTTGAATTCTTTCCAATCGCTTTTCAATTCCACCTAACCTGGGCTTCAGCTCCAGCAACAGCATCCGCAACCACCTCTGGATTTCAGTCTCAAGGTTACAACCACAGCTGCTAATTCTGGTAAAATAAACTGTGAACACAGCTAAATCCTTCATCTTGAAGGAACCTTCGGCTTCCCACCTCCTCTTCCCGCTCACCCCAGCCCAATCTCACCCCTGTGACGTTGGCATAAACTCTGCGATAAGTTTAAGCTTCTGAAGCAAATGCAGGACCCCAGACTTGAGGAGCCAATAGTCTGCTTGAGCAGAGCAGACCCCACGTTCCCATAACCATGCTGTGCACACACGCGGAGCCCTCGTCCTGCGATTGCAGAGCTCCTCCGAGTAATGGAAGCTCTGAAACTAATTACGCGGGCTGCAGCAGGCGTCCCCTCGCAATGGGCTCTGACACTTCACGGCAGCCCTTCCTCTATGGCAATTGGGCTTTGCGGAGCACACAGAGATGAGGCAGTGGAAAGGCTCTGATTGAGGGCAGCCAGTTTAATTTACATCTACCTCCTGCATGCCTAACTTGCAAACCTGGGCTGCTCACCAACTTCGGGTTCTTTCTCTGGGACAGAATCGTTACTGCTTTCTCCTTTGCTGCGTGTCTTGGCTTTGAAACTGCCCAGGCTACTAGCCACTGGCCACACGCTTTGCGTTTATTTGGAAGCAGTGAAGGGACGTTTTGCTAGCACAAAAATTGTAGGGCGAGGAGAGGTGAAGGCTTCCCACATTTTTTGGTGTTCCTCCTAAAAGCCCATCTCAAATACAAAGAAATAAGCTTTGTTTTTCCAAACTGCGGGACTTTAGCTCTGCTTCACCCATGGTAGCCCAATACTACCGAAATATTAATTCCGCCTTCCCTCTAAGGCAGCCGTTTGGGCTATTTTGTTACACTGATTATATAATGGAATGGAGATGGAGAGGCAATTAATTATGTGGGATAAAGAAAAGTTCTTTTTAATGTCACCTGTAGCTTTGTGGCATCTCTGTATTGATTACACCAAAGGAAAAATAGCAGATTACAAGTCAAGTCAGAATGCACCGTCAATACATTTAATTGGAAATGAAAAGACAAGTTTACTAGTTAAATAAGAACCATATCAAAAGAAGTCTAAAATTACATGGAAAGAAAAACTTAAAATTTCTCTGGCCCCAGAATGACCTCTACTCCTGCCTGCAGCTTTCCTTTGTACTCAGTGTAGCCAAATCTCTGTGTTCTTTGCCTAGAAAAATTGGTAGGTGGCTGATAGTGCCAGTAAGCAAAATAACTCTGTATTCATTTATTATGCCAGCAACTGTTATAACTCCTTAGCATGGAGAGAGTTTAATTAATCATATGTTCAATAATTTTATTTCCTTATGCAAGAATCAGTGGGTTATGTAAAAGGATTGTGCTGCTGGTACCGCTAAAATGAAGTAACATCTTCTGACAGTTTCAACACAGTAAAAGTTGGTGAGTGCCGAGCATTAGGGTTTTAATTATTGGACACACACAAATAATTTATTAGACATTGATTTGTTTTTTAAGAATGTTCTGGTAGTGTGAAAATAGCTGGTAATTAACCTATGATTAGATAGATTTACCTCCCTTAGCAAAGCAGAGGAATCTCTGAAGGCTTACATTTATCAACCATTTCATTGTTAATCCTAAAAAACAAGTGAAAAGCTCATATGGCCTTGCTGGGGACACAGAAACATTCATTTGAAAAGTCATTAAAAAAATTGTCAGAATTCTCACTGTGTGAAAGAACCAAGAGTAAGGAATTCAGATGCATAAGATTTAGGATTGTGCCTGTGATTTTATTAGATTCCTAAGCTGTATCCGAAGGAACAGACAGCTAATTGGATATTAGGTGTTCATTAGTTGTTCAGAAAAGCAATACCGGTAGAAAATAGCTACATCCTAGGAATAGCAGGAGCTGGTGGTTTGATAGGGTTTTGCAGAATATCTCACAACATCAAGTCCTAAATTCTACAGCAGTCCTGAGTCCAGCAGCTGCTGCCATCCAGTATTTCTGGGGAAAATGCAATTTATCAAGTGTGTGAGCTCAGGGAGAGAAGAAAAGACATAGTAAACATCAAGCGATGTCTTTATGTGTCCAAAACGGGAATGTTTTTTCCATTAGATGTTTACTGCTGGCACCTATTTCAGCTACAGTTTTCCCTGTGGTAAAGTTCACTGTTCTCAGAGAGCGTGTCGTTGTTCTGGGTGGGAATATTTGGGGGGGAAATTTGAGCAGAGTGCCAACAGTGCCTTTTGTGAGTTCAGTTTCTGAAGTTGGAGGTGTGAGGCGGCAGCCTCTAAATTTGTGCATTCAAATCANTGGGGGGAAATTTGAGCAGAGTGACAACAGTGCCTTTTGTGAGTTCAGTTTCTGAAGATGGAGGTGTGAGGCGGCAGCCTCTAAATTTGTGCATTCAAATCATCCTGGAAGAATTATTATTTCCATTTCCATAACAGCTTTCAGCCAAGGATTTCAAATCACCTACTAGCCACAGATGAATTAAACTTCCACCTGGCAGGTACAGAAAGATTATTATCCATCATTTTAGAAGAGGGAGGTTTTGAGGCAGTGCACAGCTAGGAAACAGAACCCCCACTTTCTAGCTCCCTGTCCTCTGCTTCATTCTCAAGATCACATTTCCGGGGAGCTGGTTCAAAATTAGGCATTTTGGGTAAAATCCCAGGTGCATGGAAAACAAGGGCCAGACATCTTCTGCACCCTGTGGGGTCAGGGTTTCACTCAAAGGCTTGAAAACTTGTCAGCTGATAAGTTGTTATATTTACTGCACTTTTACAATGGAGCTCTTAATAAAGAGACTTTCCTCTAAAAACAAACAAGAAGGAATGGGAACCAACTGCTCCTAATCAGGCAAGTCAGTGCAGCAAATGAGACTGACTGGCTTGAATTTCTCACTCGGATGCTATTCAATGCTGCTGTTATTTCTGAGCACGATGGTGCAGCCAAGTCTGGAAATGGAGGGATTTGAAGAACAACAGGAAGAAATTCCATATCCCCTACTTGTCCCGGGAAATGTTACAAGAGACCCGGGGATAATTATTACAGGGCTGTACCGATTGCAATCTGGGTCTGCACCAGGTGACAAAGGGTTAAGCCCGAGTTATTTTGAACAATAGATTTCACTTTATTTTCCTGTGTTTCCTACTTTGCAGACTTACATTCTGAGGCTTTACTACTTAATCCCCACTGTAGTAATAAATTTTTTTAATCCTGTGTTTAAAATATGAGATTTACTTGTCAAAATCTGGATATACAGCAGGAATTATAATCGCTGTTCGGCAAAAGCAATTCCCCTCAAGTTCAGGCTGGTGTTTGGAAGAGTTTGTCAGGTGCTTTGTGTTAGTGCTGGAGGTATGCGGATTGCAGAGGTCACAGCAGCTTTCCCTTGGCACCCGGGACACAATAGGCTCACAAGAATTTCATAGGTACCAGCTCAGGTTTCCCTTTATCTTCTTTTTTTGTATTATTATTTGAATCAATCCATTCTTTCTGTGCTGTTAACAGTAACATCAGCTCCCTCAGGCAGCACCTGCCAGGCAATTACTACCTGGCAATTAATGGGTAAGCTCCTTGGCCAAGCAGAAATGCAGGGCAGGTTTGCCGTGTCAGCATCTCACAGCCACAGCTGGGCAGCGCTCAGCTAAGGCCTTTTGCACAAGACTTTGGTCAGGGAGTTTTAGGTAGTGGTGTGAAGCACGACCTGGAGAAGATACAGGAGAGCCCTGCAAGCCCTGCACTGAGCACGCGAAGCAGACACAGGATGGCCAGACCATGCCCTCCATGGGCACTGCTTCAATGGGCCAAGGCTAAACTTAAATTCAGGAGAAGTATACATGCTGATAAGGAACAGATGTGGGATCTAATACAGATTAGCATCCAATTGACAGTACTGCCTTCTCAGGAGGGTGAATTCCAGCCTGGAGGATAGATGCGACCTGGCCACTTTAATAGTAAATTTGAAATATATTCCTCTCTTGAACAAAATTTATTTTCTTCACCCAGTGTTTATTCAGAGCAGATTTGGAATGTGCCACCCACGCCTGCCAATCTTTTGTTGTAGTAATATGACACAAAAGATTAAACTCCTTTATGTTTTAGTGTGGTAAAATTAATGCCAATATCCCTGAGCTGTTTAGCGAATTCTTAAACAGCTGTAGGTTCTCATACACATATCTGTATCTAGTATAGAATTATGCCAATATCTGTGTTTCCAACTAACGCATCTCCAGGAAAAAGGTTAAGTACCAATTTATCATCAGTTATGTCTGATTGTCTTATGTTTGGTTGATTTTGAGACCAATAAGCTGGGAATGTTGTATTTGTCACAATGTCACCTTTCCCACTGTTGGTCTTATCCCAGCTGAGAAAAAAAAAAAAAAGGAAGTCACTGTTTGGATTATTTATTTTTTTCCCCCCCCTTAAACACAAAACCTGCCACTTCAGTAATTGCACCATTTCCTTTGCATTTTTTGCAGCCCATCTCACTTTATTGATTCAAAAACTTGGTGCTTGAAAAGGAAAGGAATATGCTACAGTGAGGTAACCTGCAGTTGTGGCAGGGACGTGAGCTATTCTGGGCTTAGTCTTTGCGGAATAGCTGGTTATTTCAGCATTGCTTTGAGATTATTTCTAAATGAGCTACTATTTCAACAGAACAGCCCTTTGTCTTGTTCAATGGCGAGAACGCTATTCCTTCCTGGCTAAAAGAAGGTTTAAATCTAGATGAGGAAGAAAAAGCTAGGAATAGTGATTATTTTTTCTTAATGGAAAAATACAAGCAACTATCAACTAAATCATCCTTCACGCTAGACATGACAGTCTTAAGCACTTTGAAATGATTTGTTTTTAAACGATATTATGATTTCATGGTTGAACCAGTAATACTTTTTGCTTCACCAGGCCCTGGGTATCAACCCATTCCTTACCCAGCTGAGTCTCCATTAAGTAGCAATTGGGGACACATATTACTAGCAGTGGTGATAAAATTACACCTTTGTGTTTGTATAATGCCCACGTGTCTCTGCCATGCCAGGCCATGCGTGTGACAGCGCTGCTCTGCCTTTTCCTTTTTCCTGAGAACTGCTCTGGTGGCATCTTTCAGGTCAGGCAGTGGGGGCACAGCTGCTGGCTGTCCCACCCGAATCACACCTCCATCCAGCCCTGGCTTTCTCCCTGTTGGTTAAGCCGCTGCTTCATCCAGGCGAAAAAAGCTCCAAGGAACACATCAAAAGCCTTTAAAACGCAATCAGCCCTCTGCTGAAAATCATCTCAACTCAGCTATCCTGACTCGAAAACCTGTGCCACAGAATCAGCTGTGGGTTCCAGCTCCGGTAGCTTGATAAAAATGAAGATACCCTCCCTGCCTCGTTGGACCCAGCACAAACTCCCTTCCCGGCAGGTCTAGATGCATCTTTGTCCAAATACTCTGACCTAAACTGCAACAAATGTAGCCAACCTTTCCATCAAGAAAAGCTTAATTTATTGTGAGCAAAGAACAACAAATCATACTGCTTTCAGATTTATGGCCCCCAGGATCTGAATTGACTGTACAGCAGAGCAGCCTTTCCAGCACTCTATTCATTTCTTTAATAAAGTTGAAAATCTAAAATATGCATGCATGCGGAGCCACCTGATCTGAATTTTATGTAAAGCGCACAATAAGTTTATGGATGGTAGTAACATATGACTCCTTGTAATTTAATTATGTAAAAAGACACAGTTGGGATCTCTTAGGCCCCTATTTAAACATTTATGAATTAAATAATAGAATGTATGCAAGACTGGGATTGGAGAACGACATTTTCCAACAGGTAGAATTGATGGGGAAGGGGTTTCAGTATTTCATGAGGCTGTAACAATCTCTTTGTTGCCCAATTAGCAGAGAGAATCTGATGGCAGGGGGGGTGGGAAGGGAAAGCAGGAATCTGTCAAGATGTGGAGAAAGCAAGACTTAGTGCAAATTTAGGACCCTGGAACAAACCCACCCAGTTCTAGGGTCAGATCTGGGTGCAGACTTTGGGACTCGCATCTGTCACCCTAATGGCAGCAGAACAGGTTCTTGCTTCCCAGTTCTAATAACTGGGCAGTTATTAGCATGGCACCAAAGTCCCACAGTAAGCACCAGAGCCTTGTCTAACCACTAATTAGACAGCAGCACCAGAGAGCTCAAAACCGAGGAAGACTCCAGCGGTGAAATGTGAAGATGCACTTGGTGGGCCACGCTTAGACAGCGTGCAGCAGTGGGCACAGCACAAGTACCGCAGAGGAGTGCAGAGAAGGCAGCGTGGAGAAGGCAGTGCGAGTCGTCATCCTTGCTAAACTGTAGCTGTAAAACCTCCCCATCCTTTGGCCCTCCCTCTGATCCCTCTCCCCAAATCCGGACATGAGCAGATGACAGCAATTTATCATCTTGGAAAGCTGATGTGTGAGCTCTTCTACGGCCCTTCCCAAAGGATCTTTAAGGACACCATCAGGCACATCCAGCTATCTCCACGCAAACTGCGCCCCGTTTACAGGATCCGAGACTGGTGGTGGTACCCAGTAGGCACGGGTGGGCCCCTGTAGCTCCAGTCTGTGAATTCACAGCACCTAACAGTTGCTACAGCAGCTGTACGCATACACTATGGATAAGCCTTTGCTATGCCTTGTCAGACTGACAAAAAATAAATGTGTTCATGCCCTGGGTCTGTTCCTCCCGTCACACCCCCCAAAAGATCTTGTGTTTAATTTCGTTAAGCACTTGTCAACTTTCTTTGTAAAGTAGTTTGGTCGCAGTGGCATTATAACCAAGGAAGGAAAAGGATCAAGAAAATTTTGGTTTTATGATGGCATGCATGGGACATTTCATGCCCTGAGTTAAGTAAACTCTAACCTGTTTGGGCAATACCTGCTGGTCAATAGAAATGCCATTATTTAGACTATCACAATCAATAAATTGGATTTTGCTTTTGCAAGTGAAAGGGCTGTTATTTTTCATACAGTTTGTCAATAGGCTCTAGGTTATGAGAGATATGAAAGATATTCTACACAGGCCAGAGAGTTATGAGCTCTCAGGCAGATGAATTATTTAAGTTCTTTTCACTTCTATAAAAAAATAAATAGAGAGATGGCCAAAACGGATGCCATAAATTGTGGTTTTGATGTAGGATTTCCATCTTTTCTTGTCTGTTCTAAAAAGCCTGGGTTCTTTGTACTGAAAATTCTTTTGCCATTTACATCCACGTAAGGAAAGACATTATTACACACTGAAATAGCGTCCTGTGAACTGGACTTACAGATGAAGACTTACTACACACAGGAACTGAGAAGCAGGAGCAAGCAGTTCTGGCTGGAAGCTGGAGGGGAAGATGTAGTCTTCCCAGGTTGAAGCCTTTTATAGTCCAGGAAGGGTGGCTTGCAAACCAACATGGGGATGCTGCTCTCTGCAGAGAAGTAAAAAGCACTGTGTCCTGACAGAGAGCTCTGGCAGCCATTCTCCAAGACGTCGCGCTGGATGAACCGGAGCCATGCTGCTTCCCAGGACACTTCTGGCCCCTGGCGTGTAGCCCAAGGAAGGGCTCCAGCTCACCAACACCAGCCTGGCCCAAGCTGTTGGGTCACCCCGGGAACTGCAGCGGCTGAAGACATTTCCTTCCCTCCCCCCTGCTCTCTCCAGAAAGGCTCACAGCTCCAGTCCCCAGTGTATCACCGCCAAGGAAAAGGCAAAAGGGCAGAGTTTACCTTCCATTTTTTCCTGACAGCTCCCCCTGTCATTCCTGCCTCTCCGCCACAGTCTGGAGATTACCCGTCCCCATGAGCTATTGTAAAGAAACCTCAGCAAAGGAAACTGTAATTCATTGCAAAGAGAAGTGACTTATTTGAGAATACAATAAAACCTGTGTAATCTGGACAGAGAGCTCTTATGCTCCCATGGTTCAAAATCTGTCTTCCAGCCTGCCCCTTCTCTTCAGCTTCAGTAATTCTCTCTAGCCCTCACACACCCATTCAGCAGAGTTTTCTGCCCTACCACTCCACTCTGACATGATCCGTTATTTAATGTGCTCCATACACCTCATCAGCACTTTCAATATATTTTTTTTTCATTTACAAGTGTGCTCAGAAGAGCCAGGTCAGAGGACGGAGCCTCTTTGTTGCCAGATGCTGCAGAGATATTTAAGCAGAAGGGGCGTTCTTATGTCCGGTCTCATGTATTAGGATATTGCTTCCTTTTCCCCACCAGCACGCGCGTGAAGCACTCTAAGACAGCCTGCTCTGCCCTTGCTGTTTCCTTACCCAATCCACTCTAGTTAAATACCTTTTTCATAAGGAGTTTTAAATTATAAGGCTAAATGAGGCCAATAAATTATACTTCATAAAATCCTGTGCACATCATTTTCTCGCAGAAAAGGCTCCAAAGAAATATTTTCCATGCCACCACCTATGTTCCCATCCCTTTGCAATATAACATTTATTCTAATATTAAAATGGCAGCTGCTCTATAAATTGTGAATCATTAGCACTCTTCATTGATTTTTCCCTTGCAGCCTGCAACCCTGGGCAGCCACTGCGTGTGAATATCAGTCTATTGGATTGAGATTCATATCCTATTTGAGGGTCAAAGACCGAGACCTCATGAGCTTGAACTTCTATCAGCCTAAAGCTGATCAATACCTGGAGATATATTTGATCCTGGCTGCTAGCACAGATTAAGTGGCCATAAATACAATCAAAAACGTGAGGCTGCTGGGATAAGTGCCTGGGGAATGGGAGCACAACTGCACACGTGCCAGCTCCAGTGGGCTTTCTGGGAGCAGGTTCCAGCCTGCAGGTCCTTCCTCAGCCCAGGGCTGGGTCCTGCGCTTTTGGGGAGGGGGCTGGAGGCTCAGCCCAGCATGCAGCACTGCTGATGGAGGAAGAAAGGAGGATTTGTAACTTCAGGGACCTCAGAGACAGGCTGCCACAGTGTTTTCCCAGATTGGTGTTCAGGGTTGGACACGGGACACCTTTGAGTTCCCGTGCAGTCTGCACCCAGTGTACCCCAGGGGTGAGGAGGACTGCTCCCAGCATGTATCGGAGCCAGCTGCACAACCACCACTGCCCTCGGCTTGGCTTAGGCACCACGGGTGAGCACACCGTGAGGATTAATTGGAAAACATCAAACAGATAAAATAAGTTCCTCTTTTTCTGTCTTCCCTCTCACCCTCCTCCTCCATCTCCAAGTGAAACTTTAAATATATGATTAAAATGACCTATTAAAGAGGAGAGACTCGTTCCATTTGAGTATATTAATGGTAATTCTGTGCTGGCTAAGGAAGAAAAAATCCATAATCATAAGCCTTATTAAAGAACAATATCCTTCGAGGGCCTTTTGTTTTCCCCTTTAGATAATGTGAAGCTTTGAAAAATAGACTAGAAACAGAAAGAAATAGAGACATTGTGCTGCACTGCTACAGAGACCGCGGCACTCAGGGAAATTACCTTCCTATTTTTAGGCATGTTTACAACACGCCTATTTGCAGTATTACCTTTGATCCTAAACTCTAATTTAAATCATTCTTTTAAATGCTTGGGAGATCCAGAATGGAAATAGTTACAAGCGGCATGAAGTCAACGGGACTCTTTGAAAAAGCAAGGGGCTAACTCTCTGCATAGAGCGGTTGTAAGAGGGGACGTTGGGTGCAACGTGTGTCTGGACAAGCAGCAAAGGGCACGAGGCATCCCTGGCCGTGCGGGGAGGGACCCGTGGCAGAGACAGACCTGCCGGGGCATCTGCAGGGTGCATCTCCGCAGCCGACCTCGGGAGAGAAGCCACTCTGTAGCTACAGTCAAATGCAAGCTGGTGTTTATATTTACATGCCTTCATGTCCTTGTGGCGTCCTTGTGGGAAGAGACTTCATTATCATAAAGAATATGTTTTTATTCCACTACATAAGTACTACTTATTATAGTCTCATATATTTTCTGACACAACCAAGGGGTCTTTATTGTTGTACATCAAGGTCACTGACAAGTAATATATTCAATCTATTAAGTTATTAGGGAGATAAATAATTTGGATGCAAGCTGAACTCTGAACTTTTACCTTTTCCCCTGACAGACGGGTAGTTTCTTGGCGTTCATACTAATCTCGACTGTGCTTGAATAGTAATTCCATTAGGGTTATGACTGCAGCTGTACATATGCAATGACCTCAAATACAATTTCTTTATGGAGATGGGCAATAGGAATATTAAAATTTTAAGCCAAAGAGGATGTAATGTAACTTTACATTATTTATTGTAGACACAAATCCCTTATAATATTAAAGGATAAAGAATTAATAAAAGAAAGATCCCATAAACAATCCATAAAGTCAAATGTAGTTCTTGATTTAATGCAATTGCTTTTTAGTGTCCTCTGGTTATAGACTTGCACCTCATTAAAAAACTGTAGTCAAGAATCAAGAGTGTCCTGACTAACTTGATGGTCCCTGGGTGTTTTTGGAAGTAGCTTTTCAACCCTCTGATTCCGCTCCTACACAGAGATAGCCGCTCCTCAGCACGTTTGTGCCTAATCTGAATTCAGAGGTTATTACAGTTAATTAGTCCCTGAAACTGGGACCTCTGCACCTGCTAAGGGAGAGATCCCTCGCTGCAGGACCTCAGAGCACGCCCATGCGAGCCAGGTCTTCGCACTGTCAGGGGACCTTGGGGTAGGGTTTAACCCAGCAGTGCCCCAGGGGGAACTCTGGTATGTGGGAGTTGGGTTTTCTCCACCCTAATATTCTACCAAATAGTTTTCACTCCTGATACACTTAGCTGCAGAAACTGTGTGCCTTTGAAATTGTAATATGTGGTTGTCATGTGCTGAATTCCGGGAAAGAAAGCGTTTAGAGCGTCATCCCTGAACACTGTAGCAAGGAGGCTGCTTCCACATCCACACAAAACATGCTCCCTGGGATGCGGAGGGAGAAGCTGGTCACCTTGCCAAGGTGCCCCAACTCAGCCATGGGTATCACAAAGGACAGATGAGAACAGTGCCAGATACACTCACCAAGAAAAAAAACACGCAGCCAAAATTGGCACCACAAAGTAAACCTGTNCACGCGGCCAAAATTGGCACCACAAAGTAAACCCGTGCCAGGCGGAGTCCACCACGGTGCTGAGGATGGGGTTGGCAAGGGCGGGTGCAGGAAGCCGTGCCAGGGGAGCACAGAGCACGGCTCCGCAGCCTGGGGGGAACCGAGGGGGTGCGGGCGCTGCGGGAGCACCCACCACCNACGCAGCCAAAATTGGCACCACAAAGTAAACCTGTGCCAGGCGGAGTCCACCACGGTGCTGCGGATGGGGTTGGCAAGGGCGGGTGCAGGAAGCCATGCCAGGGGAGCACAGAGCACGGCTCCGCAGCCTGGGGGGAACCGAGGGGGTACGGGCGCTGCGGGAGCACCCACCACCTTGCCCTGCCTCAGCCCCTGCCGCTCCCCTGCACGCCTTGCTCTGACACGGGGACCCTGGCAGGGAACACCAGTTGCACTCTGCAGTTTTAAACTGGGGTTTCAGTCTCTCTAGGGTAGAGGCACTCATCACCCAAACATCTTTCTCTGGGCTGATGTCATATTGCATGTTGTTGCAATCCTGGTATCGAGAATGTTAACTATGCCAAAATCACATCATATATTTAACAGGTGTTGACAACCAATGTGCGAAAGCTGTTTTCATGTCAATTCTCCTTCTAATTTAGACTTACGATGTCAAGAGAATGTTTTCAGCAAGGTTTACATCGGTAGTCTAAATAATTAACTAAACTTTGGAATGAGCTTTTCTCTAATGAGAACAGAATGAAAGTGGGGAAAAAAAGCAGTAAGACTTTCCTACCATGACTATTAATTTTCCTATTGCAAATACCAATGTATTCAAATATCTCCTTATTTTAACTAATAGAATACTTAGTCTAATGAAAAAAGGGATTTGAATAATGAAAGTTACCTCATTAAATTCTAAACCCCCAGATGCTGTCAGTAACGGTCACCTTTTGCTGGAAATCCCCAAAATCCTATTGCAAAAATGATTAAACAGAAATTTTACATCCACATTTCTAAGAAAGCAAGATTGCTGCTACTTACGTTCCTACAGCAGTTTTCATCTTCCTCCCTCACTTTTTTGGAGGAGAAAGCAGAAACCTTCACCTGCCTGAAAGGTGCAGAGCAACCCAACTGACAAACAGTAGCATTACAGTTTTATCCCCAGATCTTCTTCAGGCCCCAGTCTACATGGTGCAAAAGCACACGGTATCCGAGCTACAGCCTGCAGGACAACAAGGCAGATACAAATCCTGCATTCTCTCCTTCACATCCCCAGGATGCTCACAGGAACATGGGTCAGCAGAGCAACCGGGCTGGCCAGTTTTACACCTTCTGAAGGTGTAAATTCCCTACCAGGGAATTTGGGAATGGGGTGAAGCACTTCCAGCACCGTTCAGAGGGAGCGTTGGGTGCACCTGCAAGGTCAGGCGGACCACTGAGGAGCAAGAAGCCCTTCCAGCCATGAGCATGGACAGTAAAACACACATTCCTCTTTCAGGATATTTCCACAGCACTTCAGCCTGGCCGCAAAGGGCCGTTTCCAGGCATGAGAACAGTGGGTGGTTTTCCTGGGACCTTAACACCTCTGTGGGACTCCCAACAAGGGGAAAGCCAGGGAAAAGGAACAGGATTTATTATTTTTTTTTTAATGTGGGTATCACACCCTGGGCGTGGCCCAGGTGACAGGCACCAGATGGTGGTGACTGGGGGTGGGTCTGTCACCCCACACCAGACCAGAGCCTTCCCCCGGCTGGGCACACCGGCGCAAAACGGCAAAAGCCACAAATCTGAGAAACTCCAGAGCTAGCGAGGTTCTCAACTGCAGTCTCATTCACGTAATCCTTAACATCATTACTACATAGTTGCACGTTGATAGGATTCATGTATTGGTGCTGTAATATGCGACAAGAAAACAGCTATGATTATCACTTTTTATTCTGTAGGTTGGCATTGGAGTTCAGTTTTTACATGAGAAGGACTGTTCTAATTACCTCCTGGGCTTTTTAGACCTATCACTGTTAACTAACCTGGTTTATTTTTCTCTCCCAAGACCTAGCTGTGCTGATCCTGCCTCTAATCGCCAAGGGTGATGTTTTATTCCTGCTGCTGAATACAGAAGTCAAACCCATCTGTGGTGTAATGCCACTGCAGTCAGAGTTCAAGCGCTTCTTTTCACATTCTCCATTCTTGCTTCTTTTTTTTCCTCCTCCTCATTTATCATCCCCTGCCCACACCCTTTCACCACTCCTCAGTGTCTTCTTCTGACTAGGAAATTGCGCCGGGGCTCAGAGCAAGTTGCCCCCGAGGCATCTGCAGCCGCCGGCCCCGGGGGGAGCCTGGGCACGAAAGAGCCCCCATTGCCCAGCTCATACGGAGGTGCACAAAGGCCTCCCTCAGCCCCAGGGAAGTGGGAACACTTTGCCCATAGACAATGTTTGTGAATGTTTTCAGACTCCTATGGGCCAATAAATTAGCTTGATTCACAGTTGAGGTTTTTCCTCAGTTTTTCTTTTTCGGCAGTGCCTGTTGGGCATTTGGGCTGGTCCAGCCCTGCTACTGTGACCAACGCTACCTTTTGTATTGCAATAAACAATGAGCAAAATTCACTTAACATCACACTACCACATGTAAATCAGATGTCCCACATGCACAATTAATTGAGATTTAATCAGAACTATTGCTTATGGAATAATTACCCATTGATTATAAGGGACATTTACTGAAGATGAATCATACCTGGGATATTACATGGCTGTTAATCCTCCTCTGGCATGCCTTAAATAGTTAATTGCTGATTACTGAACTGGCAAAAAGAGTCATTAAGTAGTCAGACTGCAGTGAAGCTGTTCTGCTCAGTATTGCTCAGAAGGGCCCGTGGCCCCGTTCTTGAGAGCGGACACAAAGTCGAGCAGAGCGAAGAGCTTTGGGACTCTCCCACAGCAGCTGGTCCCTTACCCAACTCTGCCGTTCAATAAAGCCGCATCACATCGGTGATGGATGGGTCTGTCAGGTGGACACAAGCCCTAAATAACACCACCAAATTCTGTGGGCTAGCTGCCCGGGTACTCCCCGTGTCATCGGGACAGTCTTTGGCCCTTTCAAACGAGCAGTCCTGCCCAAGGAGCGGGTCTCCTCCGGCCGGGCTGGGCTGGGTTATTGCTGCAGCATGCCGGCGAGCACAAACCCTCGTTCTGCCGAGGGAGGGACTCAGGAGGGTTTAGCTTTGCTGTTGCAAATCAAAAGAATGACATGGATTTGTGGCCTATCATCTTTGACGGCCTCCTTTAAACTGCTTATTTTAAAACAGGATAAACAGAGGATTAATAACCTTGCAGAACACAGAGCGCCTGGTTCCTCCGGGGGCAAAGGGAACAGGGAAGCCTCTGCAGCATCTCTCCCCAGCAGCTGGGTGAGGATCTCACCCACCTCCTGCCCCTGCCCCGCACCCTAGAAACTGTGTCCCCAGAAGAAGTGAGCTGTGTCCCCCTTAAAATATTTTGCCGGCTCAGGATATGCCCCCGATTCAGCGATAGGAATAAGGTAATACTGAAACGTGGCTTTCCTCTGCACTGCTTGAATTAGGTGGGGGAGAGGTCTGTGTGGTAAATCTGAGTATTTTCTTAATCAAAATAAAAATCATTTCAAGGTCAAGTCATGTTTCAACACTGAGGAATAAAGTCTTTGCTCCTCCCAGCCCCCATTCAAGTTGGATAGAAATGCTCATTCAGACCATAAAAATACACAGTTTCCCCCCACTAAACACAAACATACACATATTTGCTAGTGAGTAGCTACACTGCACAGGATAGGGGGATTATTTCATCCAAGTCCCTGTGTCACTCAGTCATTTCGGGGCAGATTTTCCATCCAGCACTGCTGGACGGCTCCACAGGGCTTGCGGGGTGGAAGGGTGAGTGAGCAGGGAAGAGCAAGAAGGTCCCTTTCACACTTCTGCAAGACCTTGCTGACTTGAAAATGCCACATTTTCAGCAAAGCAGCAGCACGTCTAATAAATCACATCTGTACACTGCTTTATTCAAAGGCACTGACAGTTTAGGATTGACGACACCCAGGGCAACCTCGTGTCAAGCACTCCTAATGAAAACTATCCCATTTTGCTCCAGTAGTAGCAGCTGCCAACAGACATAATCTACTGGCATATGGAGAAGGCCATGCTAATCCCTGCAAGGTCATTAACAAGAGGGTGAAAATTACATGCAAAGCACCAGCTGTGGCATCCCCCGCTCCCTCACACTTGAAGTTGCAGGGGCACCAGAGGTGAAAGATGCGCGTACGTCTCAGCAGGCCAAGCATTTCTATTAAGAGCACAGCTATTTTTTCCCCTTCCCCAAACCGAGGTTCAGAACTGTTGAGATTCTTCCTGTGCAGAAGAGCAGAAAGCATTTCACAAGCGTCACCTGTTTTCATAGTCAGCAGTGACTGGAGGGGAGATTAGCTTCGAGTCAGCATCGCTGCAGGACAGCTGGGGCAGACAAGCTAACAAGAAGGTCTTGGCCCACCCTGTGATGTGGGCTGTGCTCTGCCGCTGCGGGAGACAGGTAGCCACGTCCCATCTTCCCTGACAGCCTGTCATCGCTGGCACTGCTGCCCTTTGTGGAACAGATGTGGGGCTTTCCCTCATCAGACGCGAAGAGCACCTTTACACCCTTCTTTCCAAGCATTTTTCTTTAAGCCACACTGACAAGCTTGAACCTTAATTTTTAACGCCCAACCCCTATTTCCACAGTCCTGCTGGCTCACTCTCCTCAGATCAGGGACCTCGTCTTCCGTGACCATGCAGGGGTTTGCACTTGTATTGACGCTTGGCAGGTAACCAGGTGAGGAGCAGCACTGCACGGGGCTAAGGGGAAACTACGTCTCCAACCCATCTTCCCTCCAACCCTTAATCTGCAAATAAGGACCCTGCCCCTTCAGGCTCACCTTGGATTTATACACTTCAACATTTACATGCACATACGAGCTCTGCTTCCACAATCCCAAACTCACTCCCAAAGAATATTCTACCCTCATATTTGTGGGGGAACTCAGGATCTGGTTTTGTCTTTTCATTAAATCATGCAAACATTTTTATAAGCAATAAATCAAAAACTCTGTTAAACCCCCCCAGCAACAACTACCTAAAACAAATCTTTTTCAATTTAAATCCCAGCCCGCATAACGATCAATCCCATAAACCCCATGATTGTTAACATTACTTTGGGTAATGTTTAAAAACATTAATTTCAAAAAATGTAATAGGAAAAAAGCTCTTTAAATCGGCAAAAAGATAAATGGTCTCCAGCAGCATGACCTTTTTCCATACCACAGTGACATTGAATCATTTTAAAGTTATTTACATTTTCATTCTTCCTTGGAAAAATGTTGACAAGGCTTTCACGGGCCATAATGGATACTCAGCAACATCTATGGAAAGTGTAACTGCATCAAGAGCCCTTCCTCAATTCCTCTTCACCGCTTCACACCAAACAGCTTTAATTAATGGAGGAGAGGTGACTTCAGAGCAAGCCCTCTCATTAGCGCAACTGGCTGCTCTGTGGGAAGTGACACAGCTCCCCAAAACAGCTAATGCAACCTGCGGGTTGTTTGGTTGTTGGGGTTTTTTTAACCACCAGTGTCTTTCTGCCTTAAGCATATGTGCCTTCAACTCTGTTTTTCAAAGATGAATTTGACCTCCAGGCTGGTGATTGCCATCAGGCTGCAGGTTGGTCTGTGACAGCTGAAAAATACCCGAGATAAGTCTTGGCTTTACTTTCCAATCTGTAACTGGAGCATCCACCCGCTGCCAGCTTGCTGGTGGGAGGCAGAGTCATAGCGCACACAATGCATGGCGCCCAGCGCATGCAGTGTTATATATAATGCACTTGTAGGCACAGATGGAGCTGATAGAGCTACACAGAAACCTCTCAGAAAAGACACTTGCACACAAGCGCGATGCAGCACACGTAACACACACGGAGTCTGGAGCAGCACATAACCGGGGCTCTGCCATACGGAGTGCTGGTGCAGAGAGACCCGTGGCTTTACGAAGCCATTCCCTGGGGTACGCTAAAGTTCGACACCTTCCCTGCACTAACTCGCTGCGGGGGGAGGGATGGCCGCAGAAAATGAAGAGCACTCTCGTTTTTCCTTCCTTCATCGTCTGCTGAGCATTTGGGTCTTTCTGCCCAGACTAGCAGAAAGTAAAACATCTGCCACGCTGGAAGCAGGAGGTGACTCCCGAGTGATTCCTGTCCCCACTGCTGCGGCAAGCAGAGGGTGATGGGGCCAGACGCAGTCCTGGCCCATGAGCCTTCAACAGCCTTCCATTGTATTCCTGCTGCCGGTTCCACCCCAGGTAGCCCAGTTCCACCCCAGCCCTCTCCCCGCAGCAGGGAAAGCACAACTGTATCAAGGCTCCATGCGCTGCAACTCGATCTCTGCTGGGCTTGATATAATATTAATGACAAGTGATGTGTCAACCCCTCGAGCCACAAAAGCGATCGTATTCCAGCTGTGCTATGCCTGAAGGAGGAACGCAGGCTCGCCTTGACTCCAGGGCCGTGCCGGGGCCTCAAAACGCTGCCAACGCACAAGGGTGCAGAAGCTCCTCGCACCCGCAGCCCCACCTCTCCTGCCTCCCCGCGGCACCAAGCGTGCGGGAGCTGTAAGGAACGGTGCCGACAGCTCAGGTGGTGCAGAGGGACCTCACCCAGCACTGCACCTCTCCCCTGAGCACGGAGGGGCTTCCTACCCCCAGGGCAGGCGTTGGGGCACAAGGACACGTCTTGCGGCTGCACACCACAGCCAGGCCTGGTAGCAGGCTCCGAAAATCTCAGATATTTCAGTGACAGCTCCTGTGAACGCTGCTTGGTGTGGGGCTGCTCAGGAGCCCACCGCACCATGCTGCGCTTGGTCTGAGCAGTTAAACTCGGACATAGGACATAACCCACTGCCCTTTATATTGACGTGGGAAAGAAATATCCCACCTGATCAAAGTATACCCGATTAGCATTCTTCTAAGTTAATGAGATGCTTCAACTAATACAAGGGACTTTATTTCTGGAAGTGATGATGAAAATGATTATTCTCCTGTCGGCAAATCTAGTGATAAAAAAGCTGCCCAAATCTGTATTTCAATGGATCTGGGCTACAGCTATGTCTCCAGACCGACTCACTGCGGTTACACTGCCCCTGTTGCTGCGTTGTGGCTAATATCAGCATCCCACAATTAGCATGCAGCATATTAATCCATGCAAATAAATGAGCCTGGTCCTCTAGTCCAGAAAAACACTTGGGGGACCAATTTTTTGTTTCTGAGTGTATGATTAGTACAAATTAAAACCAGAATAACTTTTAATTTTGCCACATCAGGCAGGTTCATCAAGAGCCAATCCCAATATCCTCCCTATCCCCCAGAGCCAGGTCCCAATAAGAGCATAACAAGGGGATGTTTCAACTAGAATGATTAGGACAGTCCAGGAAAATTAATTTTGAAGTTCATGGCAGCCTCCTGTCAGAAACAGGCGACAGCGAAGAGGGTACGTTCAGATAATGAAAATGCTGTGCTAAGTACTGCTGGTGGCGAGCAACAGAAGCAGGATCTGGCTCTGCTCCTTCTCAATTGCTCTCATAAAAGCCCCATTTAATATGAAGCCAATTCAACGTGATAGACTCAACAACTGGAGCCCAGTTCCCAAACACGGAGGTCTGCTGTCCAAATCCTCCCTCATTTAGCTAAAGGCTCTCCGCAGCCCTGGGCTGGTCAGGGCCACCAGAGCAGTTGCTGGCCAGAAGGGCTGCGTGCTGACCGACATGAGCAGGGTACCGAGGACCACGCTGGATATTTAACTTAACTTTATGAAAAGCGTAGTTACAACAAATATCTTTTTAACACAGCCCCCTTCTGCTACCTTGGTCTGCTCAGCACAGGCAGCCGTGCTTTGCTCCATCATCCTCAGACAACCCCCTTGGGCGGTGGGACCTCCACCCCGCCGCACCTGAGAAAGCAATGGTTCTGGTGGAGCGATCCCCAGTGTTTGGCCCTTCCTTAGCCAGGAGGTAGTCACCATCCCTCCTCTTCTGCACGCACAGACACAGCTTGGTTCGTCCCTCTCATTTGCCAGGATCCTTCCATCCCCAGCACACAGACACCCCCCAGGGACGAGGCAGCAGCAGACCCAGGGCAGGACTGCCTCCAGGAGCAGGAATTTCAGCATCCAGTCTCCAGAAATTTTTCTGTCTTTTAAATTATAATTCACATTTGAGAAGCCAAAACAAATTCCAACAAACCCTAGTCCGACTCGCAGCATGCAGAAGGAAAAGCAGCCGCAGCTCAGCACTGTGTGGCCTCACAAAAAGGAGGCAGCAAACAACTCGGACCCCTCACACCCAGGCTGTGTTAAAGTAAAGGCTTGTTGTACATCAAGCTGAGATCATCTTTGTTTGGTTTTTTTTTTAGTTGAGAAAAGACTGACACGTTGGGAACCAACCTCCCTATGCATGTAAAGAAACACATTCTGCTTAGTCTGTGGCCCAGGCAAATGCCAGGACAGATCCTGAGGAAACACCAAGCACCATGTTCTGGAGATGACACCAGCCCCACAGCCCCTGAATTTGCAGCAGCCTCCCCCAAACCCAGCTCACAGCCCACACGACTGACCTGCAGCACAGAGGGAAGCCTCAATCCCAGATCCCAAATGGTCAATACGGAGTGACCCCATAGTGCCTGAGGGACGCCAGGATTCAGCAAGGACACAGCCCTGGAAAAGGGGCAGCCAGGAGCCATTAAACAACTCCCCTCTGGCCCCACCTGCAGAGCCCAGGTGGGACTCAGAGGCTGATCCCTCCTTACAGGCAGGTTTGAGTAAATCAGCTGTTTCAAGTGGAAATAAACCTTCCACCCCAAATCCTGCCCGGCCCTGTGTGGGGTGTCTGTGCGAGGACACAACCCTGGGCCCCCCTTCCCCTCTGCTGCTTTGCACTTCTGCTACATGTCCCCTGATTTACACCACGATGAGAGCGGGGAGCCTGGCGTCGCGCCCCCCGCGCCTGCCGTTAATAAGTATTCTGATGTGCTATTTCCATAGATTGAGAACAACATCCTCCCTCGGAAAAACAGAAGTGATTCCTGAATTAATTTAGATTTCCCGCTGCCTTGTTAGACCAGCTGGATATGGCACGCTTCATCTTCTCTGCAAACAGTGCCGCGGTCCCTCTGGGACACTCAGCACTTTATAAACCTGTCAAGCCCTTAAAGCCGGTGACCATGAGGCTTCACAACAAAACGCGTTGAGGTTTATGGCCACACACACGCCGGGGCCAGCCCTGGAGAGGAGAACCGGCGTGGATGGTTTTGGAAGTGAGGGGATGCTGTTTTGTGCTACGGTTTCATTTCAAAGCAAGAAAAAAAAAAATAATGCACTGCATGATTTATTTTAAAGCTTCCAAGCTGCTGCAAACTGCAATGCTTTGAGAGCATATGTATATACATGGGAAATGGGAAATTGTCTCCGACATCATTTGCATTTGTCCCTTCCCTCCCTCCCTCCCTCCCGCAGTGAGTGTTTTTAAAAGGTCTTATCCTGGAGACGACTGGAATACCTGCAACTTCTGCAAAAATCAGAGACTTCTGGGTGCAGAGCACCTGATCAAGCTGGTTTTCATTTACAAAACATACTGTTCTGCCAGTTCCCCCCCACCCAGCACCTCCAGCGCTGATTTATTTTCTCTACTCTTCCAACAAGCTTCAGAAGATTATTTTTTTTACATAACCAACGTTGATTCAGCGTCTCTGTGACCCGCCTCGGGACGAGAGCTCCCTGCGACCCTCGGCACGCAGAGCGGCGCGGGCAACGCGCGACCGACGTGCCCTGGCATCCCCTGGGCTGCTCCTTCTGTTTAGAGCGATGCCCGTCCCCGCAGCACGAGGCCGCACGGGTTTGGGCTGGGAGCCGCAGGTCGGTCCCTGCGAGCCGCGCTCAGCTGGCCGACGCTGGCTGTCTCCCAGCTGGAGGGGGCTGCCGGCTCCCGGCCGTGCCGCTTTCCTCCCACATGGCACTTTGCTCAGCCTAACAAGTCGGCATCTGATGAAGTCTCTGCCGTTTGGGTCCCTCAGGGATTATAATGTGACTGCAGCAGGTCCCAGCTATTCTCCGCAGCCCAGCATGTTGTTGCTTCATTAAACGCCAAATTGTTACATTAATTCTAACTGCCCTGTAGAGATGTAGCTGTCAGGAATGATTTACTCGCCTCCAGCTGACTCGGAGACTTTTTACAGGCTCCTGCGTAGGAGCTGGAAGAGGCCAGTGCCTGGGTGGGAGCGGGACGCAGGACGTGTGTCCAGCCAGATACTGGCAGCAAGTGGCTCTGCCCTCCCCGGGGAGACAGAGACGCTCTTCAGACCACAGTGGAAAAATAACCAGGGAGCTAAAAAATGGTGTGGAGTTTGGTTTTTTTTTGTCTGAACTGGGGGGCTGCTGGTGACCAAAGTTGCCTGTTAAAAAATGCCGCATCTTTGCTGGAATATTTTCTGAGTCCAAATCTCTGGGATGTCTCTTCCACCCTAGCAGGCAGCGCTGCCTGTGCTGCGGGAGGAGGCTCCGGGTCATACGTAAGTGCCAAAAAACCTCTCTGGTGAGTCAGGACTGAGCCATGTGTCAGCTTTCCTCTGTGTTTTCCCTGGGTTCAGAGCAAGAATCTCAGCGCTTCACACACAGCAAATTGGTCAGAAGAAGGGGAAGGGACACAGGTCCCCTCCGTTCGGATACTCCTCCCTTGGGAACATCGCTGTTCCCAGAGCCCCAAAACAGCAGCCGGGGTGTCTTGGCCGGTGCTGGTCCCAGAGCCCTCAGGCTACACCAGGTCTCCTTTATTCGTTTGTTAGAAATTCCCTGAGTCTTCATTCAAAATGGGAAGAAGACAAAACATTTTGCCAGCCATTATGCAGTTTCTGCTTATAAACCAGAAAAGACCATTTAAACAGCATCTTCTGGCCGGGGATCACGGTCTGTGTTTTCTCTGGGCAGCACGCATACCTTCCTGACACTCCGCTCACACGCACATATATATATGTGTGTATCCTGCAAGAGAAATAATATGCAGAAATTGACTGTGTTCTAACGTGGAAAAGTTAATTTAAATCCAGAAGCCTTGCATATTTGGCTATTAAATTATTTTTCATCCCCAGACTGCAGAATGCTGAGCACAAAAGCGGTGCTTTTTGCATCCTAAATCAGCGTTTTTCCCCCCACTACACCCGTGTGCCAACAAACACGCCTGCACGCGGGGTTTAGTGCAAAATGCACTCCCACCCAGATGCATAATAAAGATGTCAGAAAGGAAAAAATCCCTAATTTAAACACCTTTGCTTTTTTTCTCGGCATATTTTTGCTGGTTTTCATGACAGATTTTAACAAAGACATTTGCTGCTTTTAAATGTTATTTCAGTGTATAAATCAGGCAGGTCCTTGCTCTCCTGCCTTGTTCCCGCAGGCCTTGGTGCTGGCAGGAGAGGCAAGGCGGGATGCGCGGGGCGGTGAGAACACCTTCGCTTGGATGCTCTGACACATCTGGGAGAAGCCACCGGAGGGGGACCCTGAGGATGACCCGGCTCCAAGCACCTTCCCTGCTCCCCGTGGGCGAGGGGTTTCACCTGGCCCACATCCCCAAAAGGGCACTAATGTGCCCAAAGTGGCACTAAGGTCCCCAAGCTCTGCTCCCCAGGGAAGCGGGCTGTCCCCAGGCCAGCCCTGGGACCCCAGCTGGGGACACCCCCCTTTCGCCACCTCGTTCCCCTGGGTCAGGCTGGATAAAGCCCGCATACCCCGGCACTGTGTGGCTCGGCTCACATTGGCCCCGCAAGCTGTAGCTCCCGCAGAAGCTGTGCGAGCGGAGTCGGGCGGATTAGCCGCCCTCCCGGCACATGGCTCCCGCTGCCTCGCCGCTCCCGGCCGGGTTCACAGGCGTTGGGTTACTGCCCACTGCCAGCGCCGGCAGCCTCGGCCCCTGCGATGGACGGGTTCCCTTGCGGAGCTGACCCCCCCGTGGAAGCTGTAGGAAATATTTAACGGTGAGGTGGTGTCTCTCCCTCCTAGCGTGAGGGGTTTGCTTTCATCGGCCTCATACAGGAAATCAAAGTGAGAAAAAAATAAGTTATTTCTACTGTTTGACACAAAATAGAATCATTTCCTGTGTCTATAAGGAATGCAAGTTTAGGCACAACTGCTTCTTAAAGATGAATATGCTGTTCGGAGAAAAAGATTCATACGTTAGGTTTTCCTCGCTGAGAGCACAAAAACTTTCCTGCCTCCCATGTCATGCGCTCACGCAGATCAGCGGAGGTTGTAAAGCTCACCTGCAAATTGAGCAATGCAGAACCCTTCTTCCTAATTCTGCTTGGGTTTTACAAGCTGTCAGTCAGTTGGATAGTGTTAGTTTTATTTGCTTCTTTCAAATTGGTTTTCTTTTTAACGGGAAGAAAGCATTTATATTAATGGAAGCCCTGAGCCTCAGCTCTGAAAGGAGAGGCTGAAATGCAATCCCTGAATTTTATATCAGGACGTTTGGGGAGCTCTTCTCCATGTTCAGACGAGCACAAGCATCGGCAACTTCCAGCCTGTTCTGCCTTTCAGAGCAAAGCACAAAGGCAGACAGGGAAATTTGCATTTCTTCCTTTCTTAAATTCCGCCATCCGCTGGGAATTCCCAGGGTGAGAGGAGCAACAGCGCCCGTTATTTGCTGGGAGGGAAACAATGAAGAAAAGATCTATAACATACGTGTTCAATTACTACAGTTTCTAGACAGTAGTTTTATAACAGCATCATTATCTTAAAATCAGCTACATTTCTACCTTTCTGTTTTGATTGCCTTCTTTTTTAGGAAATAAGAGTCTTTTATAGTCTTTTTTAGTCTTTTGTAGGAAAATGTTATTTATACTTGAACTGCCAAAATGTTTTGATGCAAAACACTTACCCAGATTTGGTGGGGGTGTTTCCAGATCATGGGGCAAGGGAAAAGAAACGCCAGAATTCTTGAAAACACAAACTCTTGTTTTCTCTTTGGGTGAAGTTTTGTAATTTGCTTTTAAAAATCCCATAATTTTCTAATTACTCCAGAAGTTTCATTGTCCTTGCGATGTACCTACAGGCTGGCAGCAACAGTTGTCTCTTTATTACTCAGTTCTGGAGAAGGAAGAAAAAGCAGCTCCAGGCTCTTGCTGCCGAGCCCAGCTCTGCGCTCAGACTCAAGAGCTCAGACCCCAATGAGGCAAAATTCTGCCTTGGCACAGCTTCACCCATCTGAAAAATCCCCCAGGATTATAAAAGAAAATTTGCACGGATCACCCCCAGCTCCAAGCTGGTGTGGTGTTTTTACACCAAAAGCTCCATGCTGTCACGCAGTGGGGTTTCTCGCTTCCCTGCCGTAGCTCTTGGACTGGGTATCCTGAAAAAAAGAGTGAGTTTTTCTCTTGAGTGAGTATTGCAGCACTAAGGCAGTATGCACGCACCCGTTTTGCTTGGGGCAGGCTTCTGCTAGGTCACAGAGAGCAGAAACCGCACATGTTCCTTCTTCTCGGGTACAATGCACGTGTAACAGGAGGGGGAAAAGCTGTAAAGATGCTTACACGGCGCTGGTGGTTAACGAGGATTTTGCAAATCTGAATCTTTCTGCAAATATTCTCAATACCTGCTCGCTTCTGGGGATGTCAGTGTCCCACCCTCGCCAAGCAAAGGCCCAGGAAGCGGGGAGCGATGGCCGCGTGTTACGGCAAGCACGCGTCCCCCCGCAGCAGCACAACAGCGAGGGCGATTATTGCAAGAGACCACAGACGTCACCCTGTTCCAGCAGTGGCGATGTGTCCTTTAGAAAAGGTGAGGAATAAAAGCCTGGACTCGCCAAGCGTCGCCGCCTGACATCTGGCGAGTCCCCGGGGCAACGCGCACCGTGCCGGGGTGCCGGCAGCCTCACCGGGACAGCCACAGCTCTTCCCAGGGGTCCCCTGCAAAGCGCGGGATGCGTGTGCCGGAGCAGCGCCCGCGGGGCCGGGACCAGAGGCAGCTGCACCCCCGACCCCCGCGCTGCCCCCGCCGGCGCGTGCTGCTGGTCTCCAATTCACACGCTCTCAAAGACGCCTGGTACACGGAACACCCTGGGGCGAATATTCCCTGACTTCCCAGGGGAGGGAGAGGCTCGGAGCCCATGTGTTTTACAAAGCGTCTCTCAGCTGATTCTTAAATCAGAGGCTTCAGCAAAGTGCTTCACTCCGCTCTGAGGAGCGGGACCACGGGCGTTTGTGTATGAAGATATATGTGTGCACGCGCTTCTCGTGTGTGTACACACACAGGGGACGCATAAGTTCCTTAGGGGGCCTTTTTCTTTCTGATTTCTCTTTGAAATATGACAATATCTGACTTCTAGTGTTTCATGTGCGCAACTTTCTATTCACAGACAACATCAGACTCCTATTTTCTGTTGCTTTAGCAGCACAGATTTCTGCTTACACCTTTGCGATGAATGCTGAAAAATAATCGTGACCCATCAAAACCAGCTTGACCACGATCAAAGCCTGTGCATGCATAGAGCAATACTGGTCGGATCTCCCAAGGATTGCCAGCCTCCAAAACTGCCGATGTTTTGTTTCAGCTTATCAAAGCATTTTTACGTCGGTGGGTTTGCTCCTGTATTTAAGGGGAAGAGTGCATTTCAACGCTTTGTTGAGTCATGACATCAAGTTTTGAGGGCTTTTCATTTTAGTTTCAGGTATTGCATTTACCTATATTGATGCTTTAAGTGTGAATTTAGCAAAAGACTATTTAAAGGTTAGCTGACAAATTTATTTGTAATCTTGAAGTATTTGATCATCAGAGAGAAAGCGAGAATATAAATAAAAGACACTGGACATTCACATAATCTACGGTTAATTCCATAATTTTTTACAGAGAACAATATACACATTGTCTTGCCTTTCCTCACAATCAGCTCGCACCGTATCTGCAGAAATACACAAACGCCTGGAACAGAGAAGTGTCGCCAGGAAAGCGTGTGCTCGCTCCGACACGCTCCCAGCGGTGCCTGGAGGACGGCTGGAACTAAACCAGCCGAACCCCCCTGCTGAGAGACCCCCCCAGAAGGTATTTGGCAACAAGACATCAGGGTGATTTTTGAGACACTTTGCAGTAAAACTGTTGCAAAGGAATTTGAAAGAAAAGCATAAGATTCACAACCCAGAGCCGCTCGTGTTCCTGGGTCAAGAAAAATCACCTCTTGACCTCATGATAAAAGTGTAGTTATTTGGTAATAAATACATCTATTCACGGTTTAATGCTTATATGGAAGAATAAAGCTAGTAATCTACAAATTAAAAAGATGAGAAGCAGAATTAACATATGATTTTCATTTTACAAAGGAAAAGGGTTGTTGATAAATGATTGGCATATTAAAGAGCATTTCATTTTAGAAAAGTTAATGTAAATTCAAAATGAAACAAAACATACCGCATCGGTGCGCTTTTTAAAAATTCTGCTGGAAGAACAGAGAAGTTTTCTACCATGGATTTCTGAAGTGATTCACTATTAACATTTCTCCTATAGAAATATAGACATTGTCACACCTTTTACCGTGGATGAGGACTTTATTTTCTCTTAAAAAGGTTTCGGTGTGGATGGGTGATGAAGCAAGTCCTTGCTTTGGAGAATGCACTGACAACAGAAAGCGAAATACCTTTTATCAAATCTGTAAAGCACAAGTCTTGGTGTTTAGTAAAGACACAATAATCAGTTTCGTTTGGACGCTCCATATGCTAATCACCACTGCAGGGTGGCTGCTTTTGCCCACCGTCCTCTGCCGACCCGCTGCTGGGTCGCCCTCCGAAAGCACGTCCGCTCCCTCCGTGTCGTCACGCTTCCCTGCCCCGCTCAGCAGTCACCGTTTGTCCCTCCTTTATTTCCAAGAATAGATGATGTTTAACAGCACCGAGTCCTTTCCCTCCCCGCTGCACGGTGGGGGACCCTGTATCAAAATTGAGCGTGGTCGACTTCATCCAGCCAAGAGGCCGGGCTGGCAGGGAAATCCGGGTATCCCCCGCTGCTGCCGGTGGAGAGGTCAGAGCTGGGTCCGTTCCCGGCCAGGACTCTCATGGACTGGGGCACCCCTTGTCCGCTTTGTCCCATGATGCCCAAGCCGTTGTCTGGGTAAACCAAGCTGGAGATTAAAGGCTGGTGGCCTGGCAGTGCTTGCAAGGAAGCTGGTGACTGGGGTATCCCGTAGGGGCTGTTGGATCGCAGGTCGTGGTACTGGTCCTGAGCTGGGATGCCGCTGTGATCCAGAGCAAAGCTCCCGTTGGTCCCAGCCTGTCTCCCCAAAGCAGGGGATGCTTCATTGAGATTGCTGTAAATCCCATTGGAATGGCTCATCTCAGACATAGAGGGCTCATCTGAAAGGGAAATAGACTGGTTTTACTGGGAGAGCAATGGCCACGGCTGGTAGCAGTTGCACGGGACCTCCTGCAAGCTCTGAGTTTAAATAGATTAGATGGATGGGAGTTGAGCAGCCATGCGCTTGCCACTTGTAATTCCTTATGATTCCTGTCCTTGGTGATGGGTCTTCATAGAAGGCCACAGGATTATTTTTTTTTAGTACAAACATCTAATACATTTTGGATTTTAAAAATATGCATTAAAAGCACATAGTAAAATATCAGACTGTGATTTAAAAATAATCCTTTAAAGGGGAATGTGAGTTCAACATCTTTCCACCTTTTGTTCTGCATTGCTATTTGGCTTTGAGGTTTATCATGAATTTTTATATAATTTTTAAGAGCTACCTGAACATTCACCGATGCAAGAAAAACTCTCCATTGCTCAGGAAAAAAAAAAAAAAAATTAAATCTCAGCAGTATTTGTCTGCTCCAGTACAGGCTAATGAAATGCATTTGTACGACTTAAGAATACTTCTGAAAAACGGGCGATATTTTTTAAGTTACCAGCAAAAATTGTTTGCATTCGTTAGGGGCTTCATGGACAGTGAGAGCTGCTCTGTTGCCTAGGATACAAACCTGTTTGTGGCATCAAGCTATCAATAATTGTTCAACATTTTTTAGTTATTATTTATAGTGTATTCATATTTAATGATGCTGATACACAGTGTGGATAAACAGACCTGAAAATCAAATAGTTTTTAGGAACACGGGAGAGAAGCTGAGAGGCAAAGCTGTGTGTGTATAAACATACGTGCCTTACAGACATATGTCTGTGTAAATATGTACAGAGTTTTGCATCTCAGCTTCTTGACTGTGTTCCTAAAAACGATACCCACACACACAGAGGCAGGTTTGGGCACTGCGGTAGCGCAGACCAGATAACACCGGCAGAGCCCACTTGGCGCTGGGGCAGCTCTGGGCTGGAGTTGGGGCTGTGCAGAACGTGTCCCCACGCAGCGCTGCGGGCACCAATCCCCCCTCACCCGGCACAGGGCCGTATCCTGCTCCTGCAGCAGGTGCCCTGGGTCTGGGGAGCGCGGGATGAGGCTATGCAGGACAAGAGTTAGTGTAGGTATGTCCCTGGGTTTATCAACAGAAATCTCTGCTCCAAAAATGGGACCCTCCGATGCAGAAACCTCCTACCGCGCAGCACAGTGAGGAGGCAACAGCTCCCGCAGAACTGGGAAGGAGGTCCTAACTAGTAACTACGCAAATAAAACCACCCTTAAACAGGACGGAAAAGAAAAATAAATCTACATACTTTCCCCCATAGAAACGTTCAGCGACTCCGGAGTCTGGGGTTGGGTTTTTTGGTATTTCCAAGATCACTTGAAAAGGCTGTACATGAGCAGCGGCTCTAACTCCCGCAGCGCCTGCCCGGGGAGCTCTCCCTGCACCTTTTTGGACCTGACACAGCCCCCCCGGAGGGAGAGCGGAGTGTCCCCTGCAGTTCCTCAGCCACCGCTGCCCCTCGCTGCCGCGGCTGCCGTTCCCCCCGCCGCCCCCCCGCCCCGCAGCCCTGCCGGGAGCGGGCAGCCGGGGCCGCACGGCGGTGAATCCCGCAGCTCTGCGCTTCTCCCGCCTCGGGCACTTGTTTTCACTCGTTATGTTATGGCTGAAAATTATTAACGCGGCACCGAGGCGGGGGTGAAAGGAGCCTAGACACGGAGAGCAGCTTTGCAGGGAGGGCACCGAGCGCACTCGGCAAAGCCCCGGCCGGGAACGGGGCTCCGGGCACCGACCTGTGAAGGAGACCTCGGCATCGCTGTCGGGCCCCTCCTCCTGGATGCTGTCCTTGTCGGACTTGGAGGTCCCCCGGGAGCGCTTCATGTTCCTGAAGTACTGACCCCACCGCTGCCTCCCCGCGTCCTTCTTCAGCCTTTTCTCCTTGGCCCTGCGGTTCTGGAACCAGACCTGCAAGCAGGGCACGCCGGGGAGCTCCCTCGCTGCGGGACCGGCTCCTTCCCCGCCGCCCGCCGCCCCGAGGCCCGGCCAGACCCGGCGGGGGGGTTTGGGGGGCCCAGGGCCGCCCCGGCTCACCTGCACCACCCGCATGTCCAGCCCCGTCTCCGACGAAAGCTGCTCCCGGACGTGCCGCGCCGGTTTGGGCGAGTTGTTGTAAGCGTTTTTGAGGGTTTCCAGCTGCTTGGCCGTGATGGTGGTGCGGGGCCGCTTGGCCGTGGACTCAGCCTCTGCCGACACGGTGCGAGTTAGAGGCGAAATGACCACGGAGTGTTCCCGGGGACGTGGGACCCCCGTCCTCCCTCCAGCCACCCCCTGACGACAGACGCTCCCCGCACCCCTCCCGCCCGCTGCATGACCGTGTCCCGGAGGGCAGGAGGGCCCCGGGCCGCCTCTGTCCTGCCCTTGGGGAGTGAGAGGGACGGGGCAAGGGGTACCTCTCTGCTTGGCCGTCTCGTAGTCCGCCTTGCAGACCAGCCTGCTGTCCTCCATGAGGTAGAACTCGTCGCCGGTGGCCAGCTGCCGTTTGCAGACGATGCAGGCGAAGCAGTGCAGGTGGTAAACGAAGTCCTGGGCCCGACGTACCACCTGGGTCGGGGGGATGCCCTGCTGGCAGGCGGCACACTTCGTCCCGAAGCGCCTGAGCGGGGGGGGACAAGCGGCGGCCGCTGAGCGCGGCGGGGGAAGGAGGGGGGCAGGCGGCTGCCCGGCCCGGCGCTGTCCGCGGTGCTGAACCCGCCCGCCGCGCCGCTGTCCGCGGTGCTGAACCCCACGCGTGCCCGTGCGCCCCGCTGCCCGCGGTGCTGACACACACACACACCCCCCAGCGCTGTCACCCCCACACCCGGCTTGTCCCCATCCCGTCCCCACGCACTTGAAGAAGTCCTCCTTGCAGTAAACGCCGTCCCCGCGGCTGAAGCACTTCTCGGCCAGCTGCGTCTGGCAGTCGGAGCATTTCAGGCACTTGCTGTGCCAATGCCGGTCCAGGACCTTGAGGATGAACCTGTCCACGATGTGCTGGTTGCAGCCGGCGCACAGCGGGATCTCTGCGGGGAGGCAGCCCTCGTCAGCCCTCGGCAGCCCCCGCCAGCCCCCGGCAGCCACGGCAGCCCTCGTCAGCCCCCGGCAGCCGCCGCCCCGACGGCCCCGCTGCCTCCCGCCGCCGCCCGGGACCGGCCCGGCCCGCCCCGCCGCCCCCGGGGTTGCCGCCGCCCGACGGCGGACCCGGGGCTGGTCCGGGAAACGGCCCGAAAAAAATCAGTGTTCGTTCAAATTCGTTGGCGCGGCGCCGTGTGAGCCGCTCCCGCCGCCACGGAGCGCAGGGAGCCCCGGGCCGCGCACAGCGGGGGAAGCTCCCGGGGGCACTGGGGAAAACAAGAAGGGAAGAGATGGGAACGGAATTAACCCCCGGGCCGAGCCGCCGGCAAAGTTGCAACGCAATTATTCCAGGCTATTTTTTTCCTTTTCATACACTTCCAAAATTCACCTGCAAATAACGGCGAGGTATCCCGGGCTGGGTAGGGAAAGAAACTGCCAAAAATGATGAAAATTGCAGTGAAAATAAAAACGCAGTAGACTTGTTCCGTAGCCCGGCAGATACCAGAGATGATATAGAAAGAGATGATAGAATGATACAGATATAGAGAAACAGAGATATAAAAATGAACAGATACAGTAGACAGAGAACGAAAACGTACAGGTGTACAGACATAAATATATAGATATTGGTATATAAGTGTAGATATAGATAGGTAGGTAAAATGTGGATATAGACGTACAGAAATATAGATATATCGGTATAGATACAGATGGAAAGATATATAGACACGGCTGCATAGATATAGATAGATGCGGACATAAGAGTATCTATATGTAAAGATAACTGTATATAGATATATAGAGATGTATAGGTGCGGGTAAGGGTAGAGGTGGAGATGATATCGTTATAGGTATAATCGTCTCTACAAATCACCGCGTCGAAACAAATAACCCCAATAACGGCAGCGCTAAAGGCAGCGGCCCCGGCCCCGGGCTGCCCGGGGAGGACTCGGCTCGGGCACCGGCACCGGCACGGTAACACGGCATGGCCCGGGACAGCCCCGGGCACGGTAACACGGCACAGCCCCGCAAGGTCCCGGTACAGCCCGGCCCGGTCCCGGCCCGCGGCTCTTACGCTGCATGGCGACTCCGCGGGCCGCGGCAGCGCCGATCCCTCAGGCGGGCCGCGGGCACTGGCGCATCTTCCGCAGGGAGCGGGCGCAGCCCCCGCCGCCCCCAGCCCCGCGCCCGCCGCCGCCGCCGCCCCCCGCCCCGTCGCCGCCGAGGCCGGGCCGGGGCGCGGAACCGCCGCGCTCCCCGTCACCGGCCCTCCCCGGGCCCCCCAAATCACGGCGGCAGTTCCCCCCACCCCCCTTTTCCCCCGGCCGCTGCCACCCCCGCGGCGCCGGGGATTTAATTCGCTAAAGCGGGTTATTTTTAGCTGCCGGCCCTCCCCGCCGGTGCCGGTCTGAAGCGCCGGGCAGGGCATCGCGGCGCGCTGTATTTAATCCCCCCCCCGCCCGGGGCCGGCGGCACATCCCCTCCCGCCGCCCCCTTCCCGGCTGGGCACGGCGGGAGGGCGACGGCTCCGGGGCGCCGGGAAACGACACCCGGGCGGGGCCGCCCCCCGACGGGGCCGGGGCGGGGGAGTGGGGGGGAGCAGCGCCGGCCGCTGCCCCGAGCTCGTTGCGAGCCGCGAACCGCGGGATCTGCCCTCGGCCCGGGCAAAGCACCGCGGCTCGACCCCTCCGGCGGTACGAAACCCCCCTCCGGGGCCGGCCCTCCGCCGGGGTAAGCCCCGGTAAGCCCCGCTGCTCCCTCCCCGCTGCCCCCCCGGGCCCCGACGGAGCCTGGCCGGGGACCGCGGGGCCACGAACGGGCGTCGCGTCCTGCGGAAAAACGACGTTTTCGCGTCGTTCCTTGTACCGGGGGTTCGCTTTCGGCGGTGTCGCCTCCTCCCCCCGGTAGCAAAAGCATCTCCTGATTGCCGGGTCAAACGCGCAAATACCGCGGCTGCGGTGACGGCACCGCGGAGAGCTACAAAGACACAAACCGGGAGCCAAGCGCGGGGCAGGACCGGGGGCACCGGCCCGACGGCGGGGGGCTGCCCATCTGCCCGGCAGGTCCCGCTCCCGCTGACACCTCGGTCCCCGCACACCGGCGGGGCCCCCGCCCCGGCGCCTCGTTATTTTGGTTTTAAGCCGCCAACGACCGCGGTCGGTGCCGGCGAGAACCGGGACGGGTCCGCACCGGGACAGGACCCGCTGCCCCGCACCCGGCTCTGCCGCCCCCGGTGAGAGCCCCGCCGTCCCGGACACGCGAGGAGAGCGCGGCCCCGTTCTCTCCGCCCCGACAGCGCTGTCTCCGTTCGTTAAACAGGAGGGAAAAAAAACATTTAGGAAAGGAATTAACGGGAGTTTTTCCAGAGGGGAGAAAAGCCGGGTCGGAGCCGGGCGGGGTGGTGCAGGGGGTGTCCGCCGTCGGGGGGGGGAACCGGCGGGCAGAAACTCTCCGTTTTGTTCCTGCCATCGTTACGCGGGGAGCGGCGGGACCCCGGGACAGGAGCCGCCGCTCCGCGATGCGGGGCACAGCTCCCGCCGGTGCTGGGGACGGGGGCGAGCCCGGGGCAGCCGCCGCCTTTTCCCCCGGAGCGGGCGGGGACCCTCGGTGGAGACCCGACGGGACCCAAAGGGGCACCTGAAGCGGGCGCGGGGCCGGAGCCGGCGGGTGCGGAGGGCAGCGGGGTGGTCTCTGATGTCGGGGACGAGGCAGGAGCACACACAGGAGGGAACGTAGGGCGGGCGGGATGGACCGGGACGGATCCCCCGGTGCCGTCGGGCCGCCCGCCCTCCCCTGCAGCCAGCCCCGACAGCGGCCCCGACGTTGCCCCGGGGAGCGCGGAACGGGCGGGCTCGTTCCCGCCGGGGCTCCCAGAGCCGCTACCGGTGCCTCCGCGGGGGGACGCGGAGGTTTGCGCGCTCCCCCACCTCACCTGGGCTCCGCGGGAAGGGGCAAAGCTCCGCCGCCTTTTCCGAACCGGCGCGGACCCGCTCCAGCAACATCGCGGCTTCCGCGGGCGCGGCGGGCGCCGTCCGAGATGCGCGGGTGGCTGCGGAGGAGTGGCGGAGCGGCGCGGGGGGAGCGCAGGGAGCGGCGCGGGGGCCGACCGCCGCCCGGGGCGGAGCGGGGCGGGCCGGGGGCGGCACCGCGCCGTCGGGCCGGGCCGCAGCTGGGTCGCGGTTCACCGCGGGGCTCTTTAGCATCACAAAAGCGAGGGGGGAAAGGGGGGGAGGACACTGTCCCCCTCACGTCCCACGCGTGGACGGGGTCGCCGCGCCCGACGCGTGGGCTCAAGGCTGCAGCCGCCGCTCCCGGGTGCAAAGCGGCCCCGGTGCCCCCGCAAAGCCCCCGACGGCGGCACACCGCGGGGAGAGGGAGTCGCCGTCGGGGGGAGACTCCCCCCGGGACCGGCCGCCCCCCGGCCGCCCCCACGCCCGGATTTCGTTTGCCCCCGCGGCGCGGGTGTCCCCCGACGCCACCCGTGGGGAGCTGGGAAGATTCGTCTCCCTCCACTAATGAGTTAATGAGCGCAGAGAGGTAACGGGTGAGGACTCGTGCCTGACCCACGGCAATCAGCGCCCTGAGGCTGGCGGAGGTTAATTTCAGTAACTGAGGACGGGGCTGGACATGGATGTGTGTGTGTGTGTGTGTGTGTGTATTTTCATGTGCTTGCGGTGCGTGTGTGTGCCTGAGCATGTGTGTGCACATGGGGCGCATGGGCATGCACGCGCAGGGCTGTGGGTGTAGTTGTGTGTGCGTGCATGGGTGTGCGCTCGTTTGTATGCAGTTTGTGTGTCTGTGATTGTGCGTGTGCCAGCCTGCGTATCCAGGCAGGTGTGCAAGTAGGGGTGTACAGGTTTCTGTGTGCACACAGGTCTGCGTGTCTGTGTGTGCAGAGGGGTGTGAGCACGTGTCTGTGTGCTTGTGCATGTCTGTGCCGGGGTGGACAGCCCCGTGCGTGTGTGCACCGCTTGCCCCAGGCAGCCGGAGCTGATAATTGTGGTTGTTACTATGAGCCCGTTAATCCCCCGAATCCCTTTACCTCCTGCTCACAGGGGATTACAAATTAATAAAAGCAGCTTAGGGGCGGGAGCCTCCAAACATACATATGTTCCTGCCGGACGGCAGCACGGGGACTTTCGCCCGCCCGTGGGGGCAGCCAGGGAGCGGGCCCAGCACCGAGCCCCCGAGAGCCCCGACCTGGCAGCGCCCGCATTGGCCCCGTACCGCTACTGAGCACCCCTGGGCACCAGGCTGCCTTCCTGCCTGCTTGGGATCCTGCATGGCACAGAGCTGCAGGGGCTGATGGCTGGGTCAGGACTGTCCCCTCTGATAGTTCATCTGGCTGGGGGACCGGTCCCAGCCTGGGGGACAGCTCAGACCCATATGGTTGGAAAGTAATGCAGGGAGACATTTTGGGGACCAGGATCTGGGGTCCCCAACTAAAATACCTAGAAATGTCAGGCTGGAGTACAGCTGGGGTATGGGTACAGCACTGGTGGAGCATCACCGTTCCTGCTGCAGTAATGCCAGTACCGCGGCGAGTCCTGCTGGGTACCACCAGCACCGGCTGCACTTGGGCACCTCGATCCTCCCCAGGGCCATGAACAGCTTCTGTGGGTGGGGGTGGATGGCAGGTGATGACCCACATGGACTCTTTTAAGCTCAGTTTTATAAGTGGATTTTTCGTCTGATCCTCTAAGGAAACAGTTTAAGAAAGTGTGTGTGTGTGGTGGTGGCTGCTGTGCAGGATGGAGGGCAGTGGCCGACGTCTCGCTCAGGACCATCAATGGCACGCGCCAGCCCTGTGCAGCCTCATGTTTTCAGCCCCACGGGTCACTCGTGCTATGGCACCATCTCAGCAGGTTTACACAGAAGCCCCTTTGGATGACCTCTGCACCCTCTTGTGCCCTCCTGCTCAGGTTGTAGCAGGCGTCAGACACTGCACCTCTTTAAAACGAGGCAGGAGACGTATTAACTTTGGGTGGTAAGGACAGGGCACGCCTACCCCTGCCCCAGCAGGGCCCACCTCTGCGTTTGCCCTCAAGACATTTAGGCGATGAACCCATTCTTCAGGTTCCGCAGGGGAACGTCCGCAGGGGAACGTCACTGTTTTCCAGGCAAGGTCACAGGCCAGCAAGGAAACACACGTTTCCCTGGAGAAGCGAGTTGCAGTACGGAACTTCGAAGAACCTTATCTAAAGGCTTAGAAATCTTACTTATTTCTAAAAAGATCTTGGAGTACTTTTGCAGGTAGATAATCAGTATTTTTAACAAGTGACCCATCCCACCCCCTCAGCGGCACTGCAGATGCCAGCGGCAGGCGCAGAAAGACTCAGAAGCTCCAGTGGAGGTGAGCACCATCGTGGCCAAAGAAGAGATGTTCAGGTTTAAGGGAAAGGAAGATTTGTGTACGTGTGTATAGAGAGAGATAACGTGCAAACAACTGGTCAGAAACTGCCAGTTTTTCCATCACTCCTGCAAACATTCACTGCCATTTTATAAAGTTATGGGATAACTGAAAGAAATGGAGTAGAAGTTTACCTGTTCCTGGTACTCTTCAAAATTAAATACCTACATAAAATGACCAATATGGTTTGAGTGGCCGTGTACACAAGCTACCCTTGCAATACAGTTTAGCTAAAAAGAACTTGAAAATACAGGTAAAAAGCCAAAACGCACCACTTTGCCCAAATGTTTGCAATTTATTTTAAACAAGCACATTAGTTTACAATTTAGTACAAAACAGTCACTTTTCCTTCCTAGAGAGGTATGGGACTGAGTAAAAAACCAAACAAGCCAAAACAGAACAGCTTGAAAATGTCAAGTTATTGAATTAAAATAAATAAAACATTTAAGTTACTGAACTGTTATAGTCACTATTTTCAACACCTCATATGCAGTGAACAGACCGAGATAACACACCTTGGGCCTCTGGCTGAGGTGGCACCTCCCATCCAGTTGTGAGCAGGAATAGCAGGATGGATACACTGCTGGAAATTAAAAATTAAGAGTTCTCACGAATAACATCATTAGGTTTCTTTAGCACTTGCAGCTTTTCTTTCTCTCTTGGCACATTCCGTAGTACTCCTTTTATTTTCTATGCAGTTTTAATATTTCCTTTATAAAAACATCTGAACAGCAAAGGCGGCTCCGTGAATTACAAAGGGCCAAGAAATCCGTCTTGGAAATGACTGCCGCCAGCATGGTGCGATCCACAAATGAAAATGGCATCGCAGAAACTTCTGTGGTACAACACAATAGACAAATAAAACCTCCAGGACTGAGAAGAAGGTGCTTTGAGGGAATTTCTAAAAAGGAAACACTTTTTTGTAACTCACCCACTGATAATGCACCACGGCAAAGCAGCATCACACATTCCCCAGCAGACATAAAACATCTTTACACTCAGAGTACAGAAAAGGATGTAATTTATCATTATAAAGATAGAAAATAAGAACAAGTGAACCAAGATTTACACAACTGAATTCAAAGCCAAGGAAACTTTTCCAGGTGAGGTCACTACTAGCAATCAAAGGGAAAGCCTTGGCCAGTTAACTGGCAACAGAGTTAGAGCACCAACATGGATAATCAACACCCTGATTTCATGCTTTTACACTTTTAAGAAACAAAAAAGGAACTCTGGANTAACTCTGGAGGTTTGACCTCAGCAGGGCCACAGCAACGTGAAAGTTAATGGTGTGTAGCAATAAAAAAAATATCTTATTCCAAAGCCACATTTGCTGCCGGTTTTGCTGGCAAAATCACCCCTACAAACCTTCAAAGCCTTCTGTTTTCGGGTGCAGATGAAAATAAGCAGGATGAGTCAGAGCTAACCAACTCAGGTCTATATATTGTGTAGAGTTCTAAATGACAGCACAAATGATTTTCAACTTCAAAATGTGTGACAATATGGACAGCAGGAAATTCAACAAAAATATTAGATTTTCTAGATCCAATACTTGCTGTGCTGCGGTTTTGTTTTTTTGGTGTGGGTTTTGGGTTTTTTTTTTGAGAAGCTTAAATGTCCTTGCTCGTTGGCTGATATCAACATCTCCCCAGATTAGGCCACTTAAAAGTTGTTGGACTTTCAAAACTAAATTTGGAAACTCTGGGCTGTCCTGTTAATGAGCCTCCTCCTGGGACCTCCCACCGGATTCCAGCTCAAAGCGAGTGGCACCAACGAGCCAGCCTGGACCACCTTCCACTGCTGGCTCACTATCTTTCTAGTTGCTTACAAGTTGTTTTAATATTAAAGCCCAGATGCGATAAAGATAATTATAGGGACTCTTATAAATTCCTAAAGAAGAGAGACCTACAGTTGCTCCTCGTACCAGAACTCTTGAACAGTGAGGGTCCTTAAAAAGCACTGACTGACTTAATGTCGCAGATTTAACATCAAAATTAAAAAGAAACATTTTCACATTAGACCACAGGCAGCAGCAGTTGCTCGCAGGTGCCCCCAGCAGCTCTGGGCTCCGCGGAGGCCGTGCGTGGCAGAGGGCAGGAGCCGGCCCCCGGCTTCACCAGGAGAGCACCGAGTCAAGTTTCTCACATCGGAGCAAGAGCCCTGGGATGAATACAATAAACAGTGACCATGGCTTAAGAAAACCACAGATAATGCGCCTCTATGTACATCAGACTAACAGTGCCATGTGAATGGAGATATTTTTTTTTCCTCTGACACGTTTACAATAACTACAGAAGGTTATTACTTTATGTGCATGTTATTTTGATAAACTTAAGGAACAAGGGACAGTAAATCTTTGAAGCTCAATTTTGTTATTCCAATTGGATGCTGCAGAAAGTCGTGTCGCAAATGTTCAGTTTTGTGAACAAACAAGATTTGATTATGAAAAAACATCCCTGATGAGTTTTTGTGCTTTTAGACCATTCTTGTTGCTAGGCTTTAAACTTTTTATGCCAGGGCTTATGATGGAAATAAGAGGAGGACACACTAACAGTGTAACTAGAATTAATTGGCCAGGGACTACTTGTTCCTTCTCGCATAACAGAAGAGCTAGCAAATGTTCAATTAAATTAAAAGTTGCAAATGTAGAATTGAAAGGAAAAGCCTTTTTATATAACATAATTAATCTGTAGAACTCACTGCCACAAGAAAACATTGAGGCCAAAACCTATTAGGATTAACTAAAGATTAGGTAATGGATAACTAGAACATGCTCAATTACATTGGATAGGATTATAAACTTCACTATCCAGGACGTGAATTATCCCCCACAGCTAGGATCAGAAAGGAACTCCCATTCCAAATGGCAATTTTTTAGCTGTTTTCAGGGTTTCTTCTAATTGCTGCCAGCCAGGACCCCAGACAGATCTGTAAAGGTAACTGCCATATTCCCAGTTGCTGCCACATCCCAGAACAGAGCAGCCCTCAGACTTAACCATTAGCTAAACCCTTCTTGACCCAAACAGAGGAGCACTCCAGCAGAAGGGCAAGAGAAATGGGCTGTTTTAAGTGCTGTACAGATGACTTTACAGCTAGCAGGTGATATTCTCTGAGAGCTCAGAACTGGGAATACCAAGTGAAGCGTTTACTCCACCTTACAAGAAAAATGACTATATTGTAAAGGAGTTATCCAACATCCATAAGAACCTTCGTATGTCTGGATCTGTAAATTTGTCCTGGCCTGTTGATGCAAGGGGAGTCTCACTGTCCTTCACTACAAATGGTGTTTCCCTTTACTGGAGTTCATCAGAATTGGATTCCATCTGAATAACACAATAGTTACTCAGCTACTTTTCTGGTTCATAAACGAGCGAGGCAAGTTATCTAATGCTCCATTAACACATCCAGTAGAGGAGCAAAAGTAAAACACTGGGTCCTTGCTTACATCTAAACTCCATGAAAATAGATGGCAGCATTAGCAATCAGAATCAGGCTGCTAATTGAGATACAAACCGCCCCCAAAATCTCATCACAGCAGAGACATACACATCCTTGGCTGGAATGCATGGGAGAATGGAAGACTTATTTGAACATGTAATGCTTTCTACTTTAAATATGCAGTGTAAATAATATTTCAGAAAGTCACATAGATTTAGAATTGATTTAATCAGAAGAGAACTCTTGTTTCCTGAAAAAAAAAATAGTCAGAATTCTTGCTTCTCCAAATGAAGCAGCCAAGGCAACAGCGTAAATGTTCAGTACTCTGGTAGGTAAAGTCAGCTCTAAGATAAATTAAAAAAAACCACCTGACTTGAAGTACACAAAATGATATCCAATCTCCTTCTAAAACCAGGCACAGTTGATTGCATAATGTAATGTTTACTCTGAAAATGAGTAAAGGATGTAGGTGGTAAGTCATGGAAAAATCTTAACTGAAAAATGCAACGCTTACTTCACTGGACATTTTCTGATAGCACTATGTGCCTCAGTTAAAGATTAAGGTCCTTACAGCGAACTCCATATATTAAGCTAGAACACTTGTGAAATGACTTGGGAACAACGGGGTTTTAAACAAGGAATACTGTATATAAAATCCCTGATCATAAATATTAAAGCTGTATCTGGTACTGAACAGCCACACACAATGAAGACTTTGCTTCCGATTTAAACTTCTATACAGATGAACGATAATACTTCACTTTCCACCGTTTAGATCTCATTCGGAAAAAAAAGTACATGATCATTAAAAATAAGGATGACGCTACGTACAGTATGACACACAGACTCATGTCTATGTTTGAAAATCCAATCCCTAAGAACGACACAGCCTGCTTCGTCTCTTTAAGGTTAGCTGATTCAACTGCGCTTTTACCGCTATCTTTGACAGGTCCACGATTTGCTATTAGCTTATCTAACGCCTTAGATTCTGAATCTAGTATGTTTTCTTTATCCTGGATCTTATTTTCTCTGTTTCCACTTGGTTTCTTCAGTAGACTTTTGTCTTTCAGGTCCCGTGTATCTCCCTGTTCAGTCTCACTGGCGTCAGTCTGGCTTTCAGTGTATTTATATAGAATATTTTCACTGTTATAGTGATACTTCATGAACTGTAGAACTTGGGCTTCATTCCAGCTGTGTAATCCTTTAATTTCTTCATGACATGCAGGACAAATGTCTGGAGTTGGCCACTGAACTTTGGGAAATTTTGGGTCTTCAGTCAAATCACCTAATTGGGAGGAGAAAAAAAATATGTCAGAAGTGAATGAACTGGGAAAGCTGAACATCAGACACTTCACTGGAAACCGCAGAGAGCATTTTCCGCTTATAAATAGTGAGGTTGGAAAAAAGCCCACAGTACAATAAAATTTGTATTAAACTGAAGACAATCACGAATACATTTGGAAATTTGTAAGTTTCCTTATGGATGCATCAATTATGTTCCAAAGTATTGCTTCCTCTTTCAAAACACAAACACCGAGTCATAATTATCTTCCTTTTCTCTCAGTAAAAGCTGTAGCTTTCAAATTCTAATACAATTAGATACTACAATTGCCATGGTTTTAGAAGGCATGAAAACACCACCATCTGGGCCTTTCAGGGGTTAATTTGAATTATGGTTCAAAACAAACTGCTCTTTTGCACTCAATACTCTTTAATCCTGAAGCTTGGTTTGCAGCGAGCAGTTTCAAGGCCAGAGAGTTGCAGATATTTTCATGTTTCTGTATTGTGACCCATTCCATCCTAAGCTTGCTGTTTCAGAGCTTGCATTACAGCAAACTATTTTCAGTGCTTTAAAAACCATTATAATATTTAGGATGTGTTTTTCAGCTTGCTTTTTAGCATTTAAACGTATAACGCTGTCTTGAACTAGATCCAATTTTAGCATTTCTGTTGCTCATAGCTCTGCCCACCTTTCTGTCTTTACGGCAAAGAGCTGAAGGCCGGAGCTAGTGTTGCATTTTGCTCTAAAAAACCCAACATTTTAAAGCGTGGATGGAGAGAATTTTTAGAACAAAAATCTCTACCTGGTAAAAAAGCTAATTTATTTAGCTGATTGTTATTAGTACACTAACACTTTAAATATTTCAGAAATAAATACAGTTCTTATTTTATTATTATTTTTGTCCTTTTTAAAGGCAGAAAACTTCCCCACAATTTTGAGCAAAATATTGTTCAGGGATTCAAAGGATGCTTAAAAATATTTGTCTCCTTGATATTTACAAGTAAGAGCAAGTTTGCTTTTCAGGTATCTTAACTAAAGATCACTCAGTCATCAATTTGTTTCAGTAAAGAAAGTAGAAGCAAAACATCTTATGGTAAGATTACAAACAGAAAAGTACATTCTAAAGCAAGAGGAAAGGAATAAACAGGGCAGAGCCATATACAGCAATCTCATGACCCACACTTGAGGGCTGTGCCAAGGTGTTTTCATTGACCTGTCAAACACCATTTCGCATTGAAAGGTATATATATTACCAGAAATACAGATGCAGCTTTTAAGGATTAAAATAAGTCACTGTCCCAAAGAGAAATTTTAGCAAACTTAAAAAGCATAATTTAACATTATTATTTATTCCAGTATGTTTATACTTCTTACTAAAAGGGTATTTTAGCCAGCTGTTGCATCATCTAAATCAATACCCATGCGAGTTTTCCAATAACTTAATGTTCTAAATAAGTATATTGCTCCACTACTTAGCAACTTCGAGTCAACAGGACCACCTTTTTCTGCGTTCAACCTGGCAATATTAACAAACATTAGGGGATGTTTTTATTTAATACCTCTTCATTTACTTTTTTCTCCTTGGAGAAAAGAGACAAACTGTTTATACTCACAACAGTATTTAATACTTCATAAATCTTGGGAATTCAGCATAACCGTAATATAAACACAGTATAGCATATTTAAATTGTAACTAATGCTACATTACACAGATCCATAACAGCAGACAGGGATTAAGTGCAAAGAGAAACCAATTTTCTTTAGTGCTTTAGTTACTTGATATCCCCATAACAGAACGGATTAAATACAACCAGTATTTTAACGGTACTTTTAGTCTAACTGAAAACATAGCAATCTAGCAGGGGAACAGATTTTCTTCATACAGTAATTTTATTTTATTCTGTTGCTGATCTGCTAATAGTTTAGGCTCTTTTATCCTAAGAAAGTGTCCTGTTCAATTACCATAATTTTCTCTACAGCATCTCTCCAGAACAAAATGAAGACAGGTTTTAACATCTATTTAAACTGTCATGGAAAGAAATTCAATTATGTTTTATCCACCAATAAGTAGCTGAACTGTATTGCTCCCTTTTGAAAAGGCTTTGATTTCTTCTCCAGAAAGATCCTCTCATCAAGCAACAGGTGAAATCTCAGAGGAAACAGTACCTTTGAGAATGATGAAATTTTTTCATTATATATCATAAGAGATAACCATGTCACTGGAGGATGGTGTATATTTCTCACTCATGCAAAGGTTAGCGTGCTGGTCTTTAGAGTTACAGTTGATTGGGATGCTCTAGGTTTCGCTCTACACACACGTACCCTTTCTTGTACACCAATATAACGGTGCAGTTTGTCTTTTGAAGTCAGTATTTAATAAAGGAATGTCAAGCTGGAACAACTTGAATGCACCCTCAGTAAGTT
>RSEF01000017.1:8359456-8371113 GCA_003993805.1 Himantopus leucocephalus
CCTTCCAACCTCAACAATTCTATGATTCTATGATTCTAACAGTTACTGTTGTTTTAAACTCATGTTACAGAGCCTAATTTGCATTTCTTTGTTCAATGTAAACCACGCTGTATAACATGCCATAGCTTTGTCTTTCAGACACAGCTACCTTTGGTGGGTTTTCCTAAGCCAGGTCTTCCATACCTGCAAGCCTGTTATTCACTACGTTGTGTTTCTCCCAGAGCCAGAGAACAGCCTTGTCTAAGGTTTTAACAGAATCCATGGACTCTTTAGCCATTTCTTCAAAATGCTGAGCACAAGCTTTGCATCCAAAAAAGTGGTGAATGTATCTCCGCATGATCTGAAGGACTATTTGAGGATTGTCTTCAAGACCTGGGAAGACAGATGATAGATGCATTTAGCACCATCTGGACAAACAACATATGCACTTCAACGCACATAAAAGTGAACCGTGGGAAAAGGAAATGTTGCTACCTTCTTGTTCCATGCAAATTTACACCTCCACTTTAGATATAAGGAACTAGCCACTTGTATATATTAAAGATAACCACAGGACATGTGCCATCACACAGAACCTATACCTCAGTAAGTCACAAAGACATTAGAGGGATTAAAAGCTTCACACAGTTTTTAGAAGAAATACTGCTCCCCAACAAAATACATATACTACTAAGTAGTTGAGGTGAGACATTTATTTATTCATTGCCAAATAACTTGGTTTCTAATGTAGAGTTTAAAGTGATCTCAGACAGTATATTTCAAAACATACTGCTCTGAAAGGTTGTCTGAGATATCAGACACAACTACAAAGGAATTCTTTCAAACACACTAAGGTTCAAAAAATGCTAGGTGAGCGATAGTGTTATTAAAAATGCAAAGTAGCTATTTATACTGACACATACTAACCTGTTTAGTCTATACAATTGTCTTCAACGTTACCGTGAATGGTACATTAAAAGAGTTAAAGGTCAAGTGTTCTTTACAGTGAAATTTCTCCTTTCAAAGAATATATTATAATTTGAGGGGGGAACAAACTTAGCTAAATGAAAATCTGCCATTAAAACTTTTTTCAGAAGCCCATTATGAGAGTACGTTTTGAAACTGTTAAAACATGCAAAGTCCCACGCTATCTACATTTCACACAACTCTTCTGGAAGCACAGACTTTCTCCAATACCTTGCCCAATAACTAAATGAGTATCTACGTTGCACGTTTGCCACTACATTGGGGCTCAGACGCTAAGTTACAGTGATCTTGCTACTAAAAAAAACCCAAGAGTCAAAAACCCTCTGGTAAGTATTTGACAAGGTGCCTGTGATATCTGTTTGTTACTCCATAACTCTGAGGTATTACAGAATACCAAAATCTCATTACAGTTATTAATGCCTGGGCTTTTTTGGCAGGCACTGAATGCATACACATAATAGCTACTTAACAACATTTGGACTTTCAAGAGTAACTCAGGAATTCCTTCTAAAAGAAATACAAACACATTATTCTTTCTATAACATTCACACTTTTACACTAAAGATAGTGCAAAAACATATTTTATTCAGAAGTAACCTAAGGTCTTTACAGACCTTTGTCCTGGGCCTTTATTGTGACAGCAGGTAGTCCCTACCTCTATAAGTGGCTTGAAAACCTGATATAATTCATTAAAATCCTAATGGTTTCATCTCTGTCTCACAGATTTTCTGATTCATGCTTAATTGACCTAGTAAATTATGCCAAAATGTGCCTACAAATGTACTATATGTTACCACAAACACACACTTGTCAAACGAAACACATTTTATGATGCAGATTGATCAAATTACCGACTCCTGCACTTGAACACCTCTACCACGAGTAATTTACAGTGCAGGTTTTGTAGGTTCTGTAGTAAAGGGTTACCGTGCTTTGCTCACTGTCCTATTCTGGTAGCGAATAGGAAACAGTTTGGTAGCGTATATGCCCTCTGTACATGCATTGTTTCTTGGAAAAAAAATCCTCAACAAAACCTATTCAAAACTATCAAAGTACTTAATTGTTATGTATATAAGAAATGCATGAAGATTGTTATGAACACCTTTATTTAGAACAACAACATTATATTCTTAAACATGGCAGCAAAAAAAAAGTCTTTAAAGCCAAAAAAAAATCATAAAAAGCAAACAATCTCTACTCAGACGTTCAATATCTGTGATTGACTAGGCATGTATAAATAAAAGCTATGAGATTAAAACAGATTAAATTACAGTATTAAAAGAAAGGCTGAAAAATAATTTTGGAAAGTTGAAATGAATTTCAGGCAAAACAGTTCTACAATGTATACTAAAATATGTATTTAAAAAAACCACAAAAACCCCAACAAAAATAACTACTAGCCAACAACCTTTTTATGGAGGAAACGAGATTCACACACAAATTTAATTATATCCATTCTCCTGTGTAATGCTACACTCCTGAAAATTCATTTTGTCGGGAGGTCTTTCAAATTCAGCAACAGCTTAAAAGAATTCAGATTTTTTTTTTTAAAAAAAATCCACAAGCCTGTCTTATTCACACTAGTAGATCCTATTACCGAAAACCACATTTCATATAATTAAGCGTGCTCAGGACTAGATTTCTACAACGATTTTATACACTCTCTGATGTGAGCAGTTCCGTTCAGAGTTCCTTTGGATTCCCTTATGCTGATCCCACTGCAGGTTCAGATCACACCGTTCAACATTAAAACACGTCAAATATAAACCAATAAAAACATTCTATGGAGAAAGCCATAGTAAGTTCACACTGACTGCCAGACTCGCAAGTAGAGGAAACTATCAAGAAAAATACAGCTGCTTTAAAAAGAAAACAAACAATTGCAAAATGGCTCATTTTGTTTGTTTTTCTTTTATCAGCCCAGAGATGAATCTTCTATTAACATCTGCCATGTATCATCGTGTAATCCTCCTTTTCTCTTTCCTCCCAAACTACTGCAATTCAGGGTAACCCTAATCTTTAAAGTGGACAAGAACCATAAAACCCTACCTGTGGTGGGAAGGATTAGGGAGTACATCATGCTTTTTAGTAGATGGGATTTAAACAAGCAATAAGGAGAGGAAAACCTCCCAAGACATAATCCGACAGTCTCAGACTGACCCAATTCTTTCGCCATAAGAAGTGATCATCACATATCTGTCCCGATTTAAATCGATGGTTAAGTGTGCCAAAGAGTTTTCAGGTTCTACAATGTATTTTTAACTTCAGATTGCCTGAAACATGGGAGCAATTTAAGATGCAATTTTGTATAGTTAAATATTAAGAACATTTTTACTTTTAATTAGAACACTTTTGGCAATTGGGACAAAAGGGGAAATTTAACTTATGCACGATGCTGTTGAACAGCTCATATAACATCCAGTACAAAAAACCCCAACCTCACCAGGCAGAGCACAGTACTAAATTAAAGAATTCAAGGTACTGTCCCATGAATAACAAACAAAAGAAGACAAAACAAAGAGAGAAGCAAAAATCAACAATAGGATGATTAGCTATCCAAAAAAAATCCCTATTCTGCAGGATAGTCAATTTTAAGAACCGAGAGATTTTCACTGTCATTGCAAGTAATGCTGTACAAATATATGTATCCATAATTTGAAATAATAAAAAAAATTTTTTAACATACAATCAGCAACTGACAAATTGCAAATTTATGAGTTTTATGATCTAGTAACATTCCGCCTAGCATTCTTATATTCCTTGGAAAAGACATTACAAAGGATTTAAATGAAAACTAAATAGAACTATAAGCACCGTCACAGCAAGAATAAAAACATATGAAGGCCAACATTTTAGCATTAGTAATTCCATTGTGCAAGGAAAATAGATTATATATCCAGCACGTTTCTTAAATAGGAATCATCGCCAGAATATTAACACTCTGCTTCACAAGATGCTGCAAGTCTAAAAATAAGCAATTTTACAGAGTGCTTGCAAATTAGTATATTGCTGCACAGATTAATGGACACTAGGTACATTCAGCTGAAAAAAAAACAGTCATAACATTCGGTACTTAAGAAATAAAATTACAGGATTGGGTAATGGTTGTACAGCTTTTACAGCTACGAACTGTACAGTTAAATCTCATTCTTCTCAAATTAAATTAACAGTGCAACCTCATGTAACCTGAACAATCTTCATCCCTCTTCAGGTAGTTCAAAATTTCTTCGCTTGAAATTCTCTCCTTTTTCTGCTTTATTGCTCACATCTTTAAAGCCACATACTATATTTACCACATTTCTAAGCAAGGACAAATTGACACGCTTTCTTTCAAAGCCTTCCCGCTGCAGTAAAGCTATGCTCTGACCCCTGCTGGTACGAACCTGAAAGCTGAGCCTCGAAATCCACTGTCCGCCTCCAATGTATTAGTTGAGTATTTACACACAAACAAAAAAATCCTTTAATCCATTACTTTTTCTATTGCATAGCAGAACTGCTGCACATATTTGTCTTGCCCTTCAAATGTCTGACATAACTGTGCTTACCTGTATTTATCAAAGCTTTTGGTCGCAGCGCAGCTTGAACAGTCAGGGTATGAAACAGCTTCCATAGGGAACAGGTATAACCTCTCAACTCCGGTCTGCTGCCCTGGCATCCAACCCACTGAACTTTCTTAGTGAGAAATATCCCAGAAATCTGAAAAAAAAAAAAAAGTATTTGAGATATACACAGCACTGGGACCTAAATTCACTACTGAACATAACAGCAGTCACAGTTGATCCTACCTTGAAATTGAGGTGATCCAAGGATAAAGAATAGTAAATGACTCTCTGCGCTTGTTGCTAATGAATTCATGCTTAAGGCAAACAAATTTTAAACTTGTAACAATCCTTAAGTCTGAGATACTCTGATGTACCATTATAAAACTTATCCCTGTTGCAAACGTATTACATGATATACAACGTACTGTCACTGATGTCAAATCTACTAAAGTGCACATCACAAATATCTAATTAGCCTGACAGAATACATTAAGTAGCTTAACTTGTAAAGGTTTTTTTTAAGCACAGTATGAACACAACACACACAAATACTACTGTAAACTCCGACAGAGATACAGTTTCCCTGGGCACATTAAAAATTCCATATTACTCAGCAAGATCTACGTGACTTACAGTAGTAAATCTGAACAGGCGAAGATGTAGAATTCATTACTATTTCTCCTTAAAACAAAAACATTACTTATTCATTATACCTAAAATCCAGTGCAAGATTTTAGTTTCTGAGACTTCTCTCTCTGCTTCCTAAAACACACAGGAGGTTTCCAAGTGTCCGATAGCAATCCCGTTTCATGGGAAGAAAGACTCATACTAACTTCTGTACAAAGATGGCTCAATCACAGGGTTTTGCCTTACCAAAGCAAGATGGGATTCATAGCAAGGCCTTTACTGTGCCAGGAAATTAAAGAGTATTTTGGGAAACTCTTCAGGAATAATGCCCATTTCAATGGGTAAGTTTCCCGTCACCCAAACTCTGACCTTCAAGAGAATACTGCTGAGAGCAGGCAGAGCAAGCAAAGGCAACTCAAAAGATAACTGCTGGGAATCTTGCGTCATTTGAAGCTGACGTTTGGGAACACGTATATATTAGCAACTGCTTGCTCATTACAAACCAGACAGGATTGTGTATTTCGATTCTCTCATTTCAATTCCTTCATGTGGATTTTTTGTTCTGGTAATGATTTCACTTTATTTGCATTTTAACCTTCTTACAACTCCATTATGACTGAGGGACCATCAGTAAGTGATGTCTTAGATTTACATAGAATCTTATCCTTTACTAATGCTGTATTTTATACTGGAAACTACTAACAGCTTACCCGCATTTTGTTGTTGACCAGATCTAGGATAGCATCATAAGGGATTTTGTCTAATGGAAGGCTCACCAGCCACTCTTGCAAGGTCTCTAACAACTTTACCACAGGCTGACGGCCAGGAAAAAGCTGAGGGAAAAAAAATAAGAGAATACTTTAAAGCACAAATCTCATTAGCAGCAAGACACTTTTATCTTTATCTAAATGTGTTTTTCCCGTCTTTAAAATGCTTCAGATTTTCTTTTGTTATAATCAAATTAATTGTTCTGCTTTCAATAAAAAGCCATCTCACACTAACTCTTGCTTACAAAATTTAACAAGTTGCACACACAAAATGTTATCCAGTAAAATGAAGCTACTCAACAGCGGGCAGAAATGCTACAGAACAACTTTTGACACAATTACGTAGAATTTTGCACTAAGGTAATTCAGATCAGTGTATTCAGCTCAGAAAGGAGCATCAGACCTATGCGAATCAGAGAGGCTGAAATCATTCTCACTCTTAGAAGATTAATCACAGAAATTAGTTCTTATAAAATATTTGTTCAGATTTCTGTAAATGTAGATGATGATGGTTATCTAGAAGACCATTTTCCTTTCCAGATGTGTGATAGTGATTTCCAAAGTGATTTGGAAATGGTGACTTCCTTAACTTGCAACTTAAAGAAGTCAGAGTCTGGCAGATGAGTGTGAAGACTTTTAAGTCAGAGGTAATGATGTTTTTTTTACACTAGAAGTGGTGTCTTGCTTTAGTGATGATTGTAAGTACTATAGAATTAAGTAGAGTACGCATATCATCCTCTAAGTACCCTTCCAGAGGGAGCAGTATTTCAACAGATGGGGAAATAAAGTCCCTGTATCTGCTACATTAAATACATTAAATAAAGCAATTTATGACAGAGTATGCTATACATATGCTAGTCATTCTGCAGCTGTTGCCCAACTCTCGATAACATATCTAATTCATAGACTGCTTACTTGATACCATGCAAATCTAATGGGCAGAAACTCCCTTTGGCTAATTGTTTTGTATCTAACACAAGGGGCTGTGCCCATTGTTTGGGTTCAAAGACAACTCCTAAATAGTCTGTAAAAAACCAGCACACCTCTGCACTACTGACTGCATGCTATAATTACATTCACTCCTGTAGAAGCCCCAGAATATCATGCATTACTATCTAAAAGACAATAGTATCTCAGGTAGGTATCAGACTCACTGAGCATTCAAAAGACAATGGACTTCTGCTCTGATTGCCAAAAAACCTAATTCTACAACAATGAAAATTCCCCAAGTAGGGAACCAGAAACCTCTGTGATTTATCATCACTATAAATGCTGTTACACAGGAGGATAGGATAAAAAGCGTCCTAACGGGAAAACCTGAGAGTCATGAATGAGAACTACGAGGAAAGTGTTACACAACACAAGAACACAAATAAAGGACAGCAGTCCCCGCTCGTACACTGCCAGTCTGGAGATGAGCATGCGACTAAAAGAGAGCATTCCCCATTTATGCACTAATAGCCAAGGAAGCAAATGACATCAGCTGGCCAGGAGCCATCAGGACGAACAGAGGATGTTTTAGGGATAATATGATGGAAAGATTACCACTACACTTTCTTAAAGAAATGAGGCCAGCTAGAGATTTCTGACCTCTGATGGCTTACGGGGGGGTGGGATGGGGGCGGTGGTAAAAAACAGTCTGTCTGATTTTCAGATAAATCCAAATATTTGGGAATAGTTCATATAGGCCTTATTATTCCCTTAAATAGCTATTGATTCACTTTCTTTAAAATAAAACAAAGCATTAGCTTCTCAGGAAGTAAATGTAAAGAAACATCAGTCTTTTTAGTAGGCTGACATTATGAAGTTAAATTATTCCAAGTTTTTTCACGTCATATCACATTATATTATATAGACTGTCCCTTCACTCAAATGTAGTATGTAAGCATCTTTATTTTTAAAATACTCAGTTATATTCAGTACTTCAATTATTTTGAAATACCCAATTAAATTCAATAGCTCAATTATATTCAGAATTTAGACTGAAATTACTAATATCTCTAAATAGCACACCATTTGTCAAGTATGCATTGACGAAATCCAAAAGTCAAGAATGAAAAACAAAAGGTTTTTTTAATCCCACTCAGTTACAATAGCTACTTATCCTGAAAATCTGATAAATGGACTATATTTACAGTGTTTGTTCAGTATGCTGCAGAATACTTAAGCTTTATTTAATTTTGAGCCCTCTAAGATTAAATTAAAATGCATTTCAGCCCTATAAGTATGTCAGAACAGCATACAATAACTCAAAAATAACATTTAAAGAAACCCACAAAACTATTTTTTAAGCTAGTGAGGAAGCATATATTTAAACATTCTGAAAGACATTTTGAGAGACTTATGTCACATAATAAATTTTATGTTAAGAGTCACTTCATTCTTACAAATAATCAAAGACTAGAAGTGTATACCTTGGCAGAGACGGTAACAAAATCCTTGAAGGTCTTTAGCTCGGCTCCCTCAAGTGTCTTGTGCGTAGCAAGCTCTACCCTGAGCAGGTAATGCAATCCCGATTCAAGGTCAGCCATGTACAGCTTAGATCTGAAAGACACATATATAATGTTATAAAGTGGCAGGTTTCTTTCGCTCATTTTCTCACCAGTCACGAAGGTAAAATTGATATATAGTAGGTGTCATTAAAACCTCAACATTTGCCACTCCACAGTGATTGCAGTATATCCTACACCAGTATGGGAAGACACAGCAGTTACTTCAGGTGCTTGGTATGGTGAATGTCAAGTTCAATGAGTTTCACCGTACTCTCTAAAAAGAGTAATTTTATGTCATTTTGTTCAGAGTTTAGACGAATGAAGCATAACCACACATAAGCATTTCTTTTATATTTGACTGAACGCTTTGCCTCCCAGCCAGCTTTACCTTGTAATGAAATTATAACCCTGACATTGTCAGCAAGGAAATAGCTAGTGTAAAGAAATTACAGCTTCTCTTCAGGATTGACCACAAATAGAAAAATGACATGCTATGAGAAAAGGGAGACTTTTGTTGAACAAAGTAGATTATACACAAAGCAGGAATGCAAACAAGACTAAAAAAGGTCAATGCTGGAAAGGACTGAATCTAGAAATCCTCTCCCAAATGCAGTAGTTTTACTGTAGGTTCTTTGCACACAAGTTTAACAGTCAATTTTAATCACACCAGCTCTTAAGATGGAATTAGGTGCCTTATGACAGGCATAAGTAAAACATGTAAAACAAATCAAAGATTTTAAGAGTTCCTTCTCACAACCAAACAACTTCATAACAACAAAAAAACACTTCACAAAGTACAAATGCATCACGTAACCCACGCTACCTTTCAATGCTTTCAGAGTACAAACTTTAGACAGTATGATACAGAGCAATGTAACTGAACAAACAGAAGTTCACATAGTTAATAGAGTTAACACTTGTAAGAGTTGAGCAGCAGTATTATTTCTAAAAACAAACAGAATTAAAAAAACCCAATCATTCAAGAAACTGGCTGGCCCTACCTCCTAAATAAAATGCAGGAAATAACACATTGAAATGCAGAATAAACTATATTCTCAACAACTCAAATTACAGACTTACTCTGAATTTATCTCCTTAATAACGTACTCACTTAAATTTTAAAAACCATCAAAATTCTGCTTCAAGTTTCTTAAATAAAGAGGCATCCATATCAATGCATGAGGTTCTCCCAAAGGATCCTATTTAGAAGATACTTGGACTGGAGATTCATATCAACAAGATTTTGTCTTGCTGGAAAGCAGCTCAATTTAACTAAGTTGTTTTGATAACAGAATGTTTCATATAAAATATTTTATAAGCGTCATTGAAAGAGGATGACACTAATAGTGTCTACAAAAGGAAAATAAGTACAAAATGAGAGCACTCAGTCCTACATCTTTTCCATCTAAAGATGCTGAGGGATTATCTCTCTGCAAAGCCTTTGCATCCTTCTCTCAAACAAAGAGGGAAAGAGGGTGAAGATAAACCTTACCGGATTTTGTATGATAAACATCTTGTACAGTGACTTTAGTATTTTCTACTATACTTGCATTTGACAAGCACTTTTTAGCAGGCACTGCTTCACTATTACACACACAGAGAATTCTCGTTTTCTATAGAATGTTATAGCTAGTTATTTTACTATTTATTTTTTCAACTACGCCAATTACTTGCTGAAGTTTTCCAAGAATTCAAATCTGTGATGTATATATTTCAGGTAATGGGTGATAAGTCCTGGGTATTTTTAAGTCAATTAACAATTAAGCAATACTTTTGGAGCAAAACATTCCTTCCATAGCAGTGTAGATGCTTGCTGTTAAAACCAAATACTGGCAGTCCTCAATTAATTTCACATCTGAACTGTTTGAAACACTGCTCATAATCAGAAAGAAGTTGTAACCTTGATGATGGAATTGAACTAATTCACAAGTGTTACCTGAATATACTTAGAAATGGATGAAGTTGAAGCAACAGCTGAAAGCACTGCTTTCAGGTCTGATGCCATAATTTCTCCAGTATTAAGCATGAACCCCTTTAATTTTACTTGGCAGAAGAATGCAGATCATTCAGTAGTGACCAACCTGTTCAACTCAGGGTGCATCACCTGGGATCGAATGAAGTTAAATTTTGACCCGCACTAGGATTTTACAATAAACAACAGCACAGCTTCCCACGTGGCAAGAAAAAACTGCAAGCAAATTTTAATAACCAAGCATTGATCTGAAAATCAAGGGTATCACTTACTTATCGAACTCCTTCCACACTTTGATTTCTGTACTCTCCTCTTTGTTTTCTTGAGCAGGTAGCTGAAGTGGCAAAAGAAGTTTTTTTCTTACGCCTGGCAGTGACTTTAAATATGAAGAAAAGAAAGACCGTAGAGGCTTCAAACTGCATATAAATGGACAAAGTAGAGATTAAGTTTAGTCTCAGACCAAATGAATAACCAAAGCAAATTAGTATATTTTATAAAATAAGATATTCACTTTATGTTTCACATGCAACATGGTATGTTTTGATACAAAGTGAAATCAAACAACGTTCAATTTAGGAATAGTAATAACAATAATTTGGATTACTGGTATGAAATTCCATTCAAAATAAGAACACATAACGTTCATCAAAATTTCAATTCGCCTTACATAGGTAATGTTCACATGGAACAAGTATTTTGCCTTAGAAGCAAGTTATTATTTTTTTTTTAAAGAACTTTCATGCTTCATTAATTTTTTTTTCCACTTTTATTCAAAGTGTTTTCCTTTCAGAAGTATCATAGTAATAGGTTAAAGCTCTAAATAAGCAAAAGTGGTAAGCAAGAGTAATATTAGGCCTCTTATTAATAAAATAGAGGTAACAATATTAAGTGGTTCATTAAAAACAACCAGCTCGTTGCTTTCAGCATATCAAACTCCGTATAACAAACATTGTATTAGAGCTTTTATTTCCAGTCGGAAACACTCCTTCAAGTCATCTACTTCACAAGTCAGTTTTGTCAGCAGTATAAACTCGTTATTGTAGTCAAACATCATAAGGGTTATAATTAGCCACCACATCATTTTGGCTAATCTTCCCTACTATGTGATGAAATCTAACTTCCACTGGCACAACCCATGTCAGTGTATTCCAAGCACTCACAAAGAGTAAACAAGAACACCAGATTATTTAATAATTGCTAGAGAGTGCTCAAGAGAGGCAATTTTCAAAGAAAGAAAAGGAACACACAACTTCATAGGAAAGACATGGACCTGTTGGAGCAGGTCCAGAGA
>RSEF01000017.1:8371213-8396407 GCA_003993805.1 Himantopus leucocephalus
GCTGGTGGGAGGTGTCCCTGCCCAGGGCAGGGGGGTAGAACTCAATGACCTTCAAGGTCCCTTCCAGTCCAAACCATTCTATGATTCTACGACTCAGTCAGTACAATGTATTGATTACATGCCAGGACACGGTGTCATTATATACATGCAAAAGAAGGTTATAGAATAATTTACTTTCTACGAAAGGAAGCTATGGAAACTCTTTTTACAGCTTAAGTGAACTTCCCCATATCCCTCAGAACGATAACTACTTACATGTTAATTAATCCATGGGACCCATTTGGATGCATGAGATAGCAGGAAGGGACTGAGGTAATACCAAGTTTCTCAAGAAAAGGCTTATCAAAATTCAATGCTCTCTTTACAACAATGTTTTCATACTGGATCAAGTCTAAGATAACCTGGATAATGAAAAGATGATATGAATTATAGATTGTTCGAGGAATAGCCAATCTTGTAGGACAAGACATATAAACAGGTGAAGTGCATCATCCTTTAAGGCTATTGTTAAGCTGCTCACCAAGGAAGTATATCTACAAGTATTCTGTGGACACTAACAATTTCAGTTAAAGATGATTTATTCTTCTCTGGAAATTACTTACTCCTATCTTCCACTTTTTTCTTGCTCTATACTGATCTTTTCCCTTTGAAGTCTAACATCTGAAGAAAACATAAGAATGAACAACAAAATGTCCTCATAAACCTCAAAATAGCCCAGATGATACTCCAAAGGCACCAACAGGTTTATGTTTCATGCTGTATGTATAACAGTCTAAAGGCAAATTTTCAGATAGTGAAAAAACATTTATTCAGTCCCACCACTTTAGGGAATTCTCATGTCAAAGTCCATGACTTAGAAAAGAACTAAGGGCTTACAGGAGTTAAGCCTTTGCCTGGCAAGCCCTGCCAAATCAAGCTGTGTAGCCTATGGGGTCGTAGCACCCAGCTGGCTGTTCAGCTCTTTTTGTTTACCAACCCCACAGCAGAGACTCCATATAGGGATAGATACCTGTATCTCAAAAGTTCCAGTTCACAGTCCAGCATTTTAGCTCAAACCAATCTTCACCAGCTGTTTAAACCTGATGCTGGGCTTTAGCACTAGAGCAGCTGGGAGCAGGCATAAACTTCTTTGCAAGGTGTAAACCTCAGCAAAGGGTGGAAGAGGCAGAAGGTGGGAAGACCAGGGTGCCTCAAAGATTTGCCAGGACTCAACTATCAAAATTCTTTGCCAACTAGAGCCAAAGCTGCACTACAAATATGATGACTCAATGATAAGTAATGAAAATTTGCCCTTTTAAAAAACATTAAATGCTCNTCCCACTGTTAAAGGTGTCCTCTTTGCCATTCTAATGACCACAATCCTCACATCCTTCCGTTATAACCTATGTTCTTATGCCACCATTTCAAATGTTCCACTCTTACCTGTAAGATCTTTCATGTTTCTGACCCTCCTTACATTTCTACTTGTCATTCTTTCACTTTTACCCCTCTCTGCTTCTTCTATTTCTTTTTTCTCTTGTTATTTTCACAGTTTCCACTATACCCTTTCAGGTGACTATTATCCTCACTATGTTTTCCCTCACTTGCAAACTTGTAATTTAAGAGATCCTTCCTCCCTTTCAGCAGTGATAAATGCATGGCCTTCCCTTCTTCAGCTCTTGTGACTCCTATTAGATTTTTCTATATTGTCTTATACTGTAAACTTGAAAACAATGTTACTTTCTATTTCACTAAACTAGTACATAAAGCTAAAATACTCTATAACATTAGCAAATATTTTTTTCTTCTGAGAGCAGACTCCACTTTCTGTTAATCAGATGACACTCAGTCCTTCCCTATAACAGCCAGGTAATCAAATTCAAGCGAGTGTGATAAAACACTGAAGAACTTTATAATCATCACCTTTCTTCTCTTCAGTAATGCCCAGCTGTTTCAACACAGCAGCCTCCAGAAAACAAATGTCTGGAAGCAGCCTGCTTCTCAAAGGGATTCTCACTTTTGGCAGCACGCTCTCCTCCACTTATGCAACTGGGCCATCTCAGCATCAAATCTAATTAGAAACATTTCACAGACATTGGATGTTTCTACACAAATTATGCCTAGATAATTACGCAATTTATTTTCTTTACTTATCCTAAATCTTGGCAGGAAGAGAAAAGTAACAGTTGTCTAAGCTAACAGCAGGCTCATTAGATGGTGAAATGATGCCAAATCAAATATTTTATTGGGGGGGGTGGGTAGGGGAAGCAAAAAACCAAAGACTTTCACTTCTTCAGTGCCTCAGATCTGTGAAAATAATTTTATGCTATCATCCTAATTTAGAAAATAATTTCCTAAAACCTATACACGAAGAAAGAGAACCAGAGCATTTAGATTATTATAAACAGTTGAAATCACAAAAGTTGCCCAGAAGAATGGATATTATGAAGGGTTCACTAGCAGTAACAAAATAACATCACCATCTAACAATATTTTTGTTGTAATCTTGAAAGACAGGAGAATTGTGCTAACAATGAAATTGATAAATTAATCTTCCACTAAAATGTGAATGGAAGAAGTTAGCAGGACATCACACTCATTTGTAAGCAAGTTCCTCTGTGTGACTAAATACAACAGCCCTATATATTTCCTTGACTTTGTGATATCTCAAACATGCACAACCTGCCCTTTATAACCCTTTAATTCAGTCATATGATCAGAAATTGTGTTGCTTGGCTAAATAACATAAGACTCAGCTGTGTTATGGTAAGATTCATTCATATTCATTATGTCATTCGTAAGTCATACATTACCTCTCGTCCAACATAGGAGGTATTACTTTCAAACACAATGGCAGTATAATGATGGCTGTTCTTGTCAAAAAGAGAAGTAATGTCACTGGACCTTTTAAGAAAAGAAAAGTTATTTAGCACAGGTAGAATGCAATGCACCCACTGACGGAACTTCCTTTTACGATCCCATAGCAGAACTGATAATAAGGAAAAAAGCTTACTTCATCTTTAACAGGACCTTCTACATTTTATTTAATTAACATAGGAAGCATACACCAGCTGTATTTTAAACAAGGAACTTACGAAACTGGATCCAACGGCGGGCAAGCAGGCGGTCTCAACTCTTGGGAATGGTTCTGTAAGAAGTCAATCATCATCTGACGAACTGTTTGCAGCTCTCGATCTGCTCCTGCTGAGTACAGGTTAAGAAAAAAAAATACAATACTTCACAAAATGGGGAAAAAAGTACTCACATATAGGTTTTCATACATTCTCATATTTATCTGTGTCAGGTTTTGTTTTAAATTTGAACTTAAAAAACAGAATACTATTTGGCTGAAGAACAGGAACTAAGGATTTAGTTGTAGGATTTAATTTTAATGTTGAGATGAGATCACATTTAAAAGCTGTCATCCCACCCCAAAATTAATAAAACCTCAAGACTTTTCCAAATCTAACCATCTGCCTGCCTTGCTGATTTTCTCTTTAAACAACACTTCACTCTAAATCTGTGCTCATTTTCACAATAGTTGGTGTAGGCAACTTCAGTAGCTTTTTTGCAATAACTATATTCATCGTGCATTAAAAACTGCAAAGATGTACCATTCTTACCAAACAGGCCAGGTGAGGTTACAAAGCCACGTAACAACATGAGGCAATAACTGATGTGTGAGGATATTTTATTTACTTTAAAAGAAATAAACTGAAAAGCAGAAGCTCTCACAAATGCCAAGAAGTAACAGGTGCAAATACAGTCTGCTTCTATGCAAAGGGTTAATGGTGCAGGTGGTCTCTCTTCTGACCTCTGGCCTTTTAAATGTTAATCCATTGAAAAAGACAACATTACTTTTGTCCCCAGACAAACCACCTCAAGCTGTGATCCTGTCAGACACACAGGATCAGCCTGTTTTCAGTTAGTCAACATCTGAATAGGGGTTCTCCCAGTGAGACGCAGGATGCCTGGAAAGTGGCTGAGGGATCAAAAAGCACCAGAGTCAGGGTTGAGCAAGTTGGATCTCATGAGGTGTGTGGTTGAAAAAAGGAATTTTAAAAAATTATCTAGCCATTTGTGAAAATTAAGAACTACATTTCAAAAAAAATGAGGAATGTGAGCCCTAAGTTCTTGAATAGATGTTTTGCCTGACTATAATTCTGCCTGATATTCCATTTTCATACAGTACTTGTAATATCATATCTTAAAGAGCTATTTACTGTCCATCCCATCGCTAGCTGTCTAAACTAATTGACAGGTAAAGGGATTTTGCTTATTGTCTGACACGTTCCTGGCTGACAGGATAACCGCTTTGGGGATTTCTTACAGTAGCATATTCTTACCTTTGTAATTTTCTCCAGTAGTAAACTGCTTTGTAAATGCTTTGAAGTACTATGTGGGAGAAAAAAAAAAAAAAAAGTATTTTTACTTTGAAAATAACTCAGTATATCAAACGAAAGCTTGGTTTAGAAACAAAAATGGCTTTCAAGAGTTTTTAATTTTTACTGCTCTAATTACAGAACATTTTTATCTGTCTGTTCAGAAGACAGTTTTCCCTCTTAGCCTATGAATTCCAAAGCCCTGGTTCTAAACTATATGAGGGTGGCTCATATGTACCACTTGAAGCTCTGATATACAATAAAGCCAAGAGGAAAAATACCATAATGTATAATTCAATACTGTACATTGATCCATTACTGCAAACATTAACCCAAATACAAATTAACTGATTATCAAATCAGTACTAACAACTGTGTATATACTTAGAACACTATTCACATTTTCTCAACTCCCTCCAGTGGTTAAACAGGATATATAATAGAGCTTGACTGCTTTCTGCTATAAAAAAAATAGAGCGCATTCCAATTTACACCCAAAACTTTAAAGACTAAAAAAAAAAATAAAAAAATTGTTCTTTATATTAGGGTAGAACATCACAAATTCCACAGTGAAACGTCTCCTATTCTCTCTCCTGTCATAACAAACACAGTTTCTTCAATCCTCTCCATCTATCACATTCTGCTCACACTTACAGTTAATAATGTGATTACACAGATTGACAAAGACAGAGAAGTTAAAAATTGCACTTAGACCTGAAAATGAACAATGGTAGATACTTTTGGCAAACACAGGATCCCTTTTAAAAGCCAGTTTAAGCAAATTATGAAATTAGCTAGAAAAATTGTGAAGGATCAATCAAGAGTAAACTTTTAATTGGTCATGAAATCAGATGATTTCATGATGCAATTTAAATATATTATCTTTACTTTCACATACCAAAACTAAAACCACTAAAACCATATAATAAATATTTGAATTTGAAAAATATTTATACCAATTGTCATTATCTAACAACTATATTCAACTAGGTGTTATATAAATGTTAACAACATAGCACTTTCTAGAATGGTATCTTCTTTTAATAAGAATTTTTCAGATTCAGAACTAAGGACTGAATTACTGCTGTAAATAACTGTATCAGCTACTGCATTCAGCAACATGAACTCAAATTAATCTTTTATCAACCCTGCAGCTTTCTCAGCAAAAGCAAAGAAAAAGTCCAGCTAAAGAACAACTAGTTACATGTAACACTCTGCACAAGCAAGTTTGTTATGGCTTTAGTTACTATAAAGCATGCATTATTTATCTAAGGCAATACATCGTGCCACTTACCCTAAATGTGGGGTAATAGTGAATGCCATATTCTTTGCACGTCTCATAGTTCTCCTCTTCCCCACAATCCAGCACACCAACTCTAATTGCAGATTCCCAGTCTGAAAACAAAGATATCTTTCAATTTTCAGCAGAAGCGATCACGGATCCCAGCTGATGGATTGCCCTGCTTCCCATGGAAGTCAACAACAGCACTCCAATAGATTCCAGTGGCATAAAAATCAAGCCCGCAGTCGATTCTCATTTGCTATTCATTTCTATCCTCAAGTGTAATACAATCTACTGATTTTTAGAATAACTAAAACCTCCCTGTTTTTTTTTTTCTTAGCTGCATCATTATTTTCAATCCACCTAAATAAAAAAGAATCCCAACACACAATGTAGGGATGAAGACATTTTATTGAATCCAGGAAGATGAAATAGAGGCCAACCCAACACTTGCAAGATACCGGATTGTATTCCCTGGCTTTTCCCATTAGCTAAGCTCATAAAATAAAGCATGTATAATATATATAACTGAATAAAATTAATCCAACAGCTACTCATCCACATGTCTGTCAATTACCAAACCATAAATGTGATGTGTTATAGCTGTTTTAAGGAGCACTCACTATTTACCAAACTTACAATTTTCTCCGAGGCCGCCAGAATTGCACACAACCCCAGACAGTGTTGTCTACTGAAAGCTGTCTTTATCTTTTTGTACTGTTCCGGAATACATTAGATATACCTCAAAAAAGATCTGAGTTTTAACCAGAGTGCTAAATAGTTGAGTTTGAACATCACTGTAAGTTTCCTTTATAAATGTTTCATAGCAAAAATGACAAGAGTTCAAGTATTTCTATAAATATGCTTACATAACTTCAATAAAAGCTTTCAACTCATTTATAGTTTTTTCCTTCTCATTTTGCTCAGAACTTATCTTTTTGAGCCATGCTCCACTGCAGCAATCACTTTAAGGAAGAACTGCTCCAAGACAGTCCTTAGACAGTTACTTTTTAAAGCTAAGCTAAATCAAAACAGCTGTGGGCAGAATTTGAAGGTGCACCACAATTCCCAAGTATCAATAAAATTTAAAAAGCACTAAAATTAAACTTGCTTTTATAGCAAAGAGCATGAAAGCTTCATCAAGTTCAAGATCTGATTGACAGTTGCAGGTCTAGCTGCTTTTGAAATTTAGCTTGACCTTTATTTGTCTTTGGAGGAGGATGGGGCAGCTGATGGAGAATTTCAGTTGTGCTGAACAGGCACCAGGAGTAACTACGAGCATGCTAGAGCAGATGGGCACGTATTCACAGGCGCACAAAAGATACAACAGTCTATTTCATCAAATAAAACGCAACATAAAAAAAAAAGTTTGGCTTCTGGGTGTCTATCTCATTCAACTTTCACCACTCCGCCTCCTTTTTCCACCTGTCTCGATCCTCCTCCATGCGATGAATGGGAGCACTATGAACCTCATGCAAATAGCCAACTCACAACAATGCAAACCCAGCTCTAGATAAATACTTGGGTTAAAGAGCACCAGCTGGGATGTGGGCTGCTTTGCATTTGCTCCTGCTTAAAAAGGAGCTTTTCCTTTCTAAAGGATGCCAAGTTGCTGGAGTGCACAGCCTAGACTCTGTAAGTTTACTGTGGCACTGTAGTCTGGATGGTTTTGTGTTGTTTTTTTGTTTGTTTTTTTTTTAAATGCTGATGAATTTTAAATTAGCATTAGTAATTTTGAAATACTAACTCAAAAACTATCTGAAAGGGGTCAATGAGTGATATCACATTAACCAACACTATTTCTCTTTATGTTAAACAAGTTCCAGGAATGACATGAATGCATGTATTGGACAAACTGGAAATCCAGCAAGTTGGTCAAACCTCCCACTTAAGAAATGCTACAGAATACCCACGCACCACTCATCACGTATTATGAGGAAGATATTGTCTTTGCATAAACCCTGTGTATTCCCTCCAGCAGGCAGATGCAATGCCGTGTGTTAATTTCCATTGTGAAGTTTCAGTCAGGGAGACAAGAGATGCATCACGAGGAACCTCTCCCTGCGTGCTACTTGAGTCATGTATTTTAACGCACAGGCTGCTTCCTGAATAATGACAAGGTTTCTGCAGTTCCCCACCAAACGTGTTTAAAGAACAATTTCTAGACGGAAATAATTATTGGTAGATTTGAACAACAATTGGTAGGTTTGGACCAGTTGTTCCAAATCCAGAGGAGTGGATTGCTTCTGCATATAATTCAAGGGTTGTTGTATATGAGATTTCCAAGGGTTTGTTACTTCCAGACAGAAAATTACTACACGTAATTCCAGCCCATAGGCATTTTGGTGGATAGATTCAATCATCTTTTAAGACAGAAAAAGTTCAATTAACCACAATGGCCACTTTGGAAACTACTGTAATAAAACTAAATGTGTGATTAGGAATGCAGCAGCAATGACTCTAAGCTTAAAGTTTGTTCTGAGAGGAGAGCCAGTATCAAACTCAAAACGTAAATTACACAAAAGCAAGCACCGCTCCTATTTTTCAGAAGGATTACCTTCTGCTGTGAAGTCTGCAACGATAGTATTGCCAAGATTTAACAAATGAGAAAGAAAATAAAAATTAAGTATATTAGCACAGGCTTTTTATGGACAAAGTAGTGGCACCAATTTAACTGAACTATACGAAATTAGCACAGTAATCTAGGAGTTGTCTAATGTAGATGAGTCTGCATCCTTGAAGACAGCTGTAATATCCTAGCAGATGAATAAATATTTTTGAAAAATAAATGTTGAGACAGCCTAAGTGGGTGAAAAGTTTTGGGTTTTTTTTTCGGATGAAGCTACCAACAAAAAGCATGACTGTTCTCAGTCCCCTACTAAAATCCATTCATTCCAACTTTTAAAACAGAAACATTTTGCTGACAAATAACACCAGAAGGCAATTGCCTTTGCTGGTAGTGCTAATGTCCACAAACATAAAAATCCACTTTTTAAATGAAAGTCTTCATAAAAACTCAATGGATTAATGAGCAGATAGGCCTTTAACTGGTTATAGTAATACCAGTGCATAACATCATTTGAAGTTATCATGACTGCAGATGAGAAAAAAAATACATATTTGAAGAAATCATTACAAGTTACAAAAAATATTGCCTACAAAGGTATCATGCTGCTGTAGTAATATATAAACACGTCCCTGTCATTTTGACAAAAGCTCTGGTCAGTCCAGGCCCTTCGCGATCTTCACTGCAGTGTTCAAACACCTCCTTGTTCTTACCTTTCTTCAAAAAAGAAGAGAATCTAATACTGTTTTGGAAACAAGTAAATCAAATCAGAAGATGAAAATGTTACACAAAGTTATGCAAAGAAAACAGAAAAAAGCTAATAATAATAAACAAAACCCCCATGCAAGTAAGGAGCTTTTGAAATGCTCTGAAACCATTACTGCTCTGTTTCTTGTTTTTTTGAGTTTCTGCTCATCAGTCAGCAACCCTCAGCATGTGACGAGTTTGTCAGGACCTATTTTTGGGTAGGCCTCCATTTCCATGTATCTACAATCACGCACACCTAATACTGCACCTACATTTCATGTTAATCATCAACACTTTTCGCATACAAGGCTGCCAGAGAAAAGCCAGAGCTCTTCGCTCCCTCTCCAACTGAAATTATATGAAAGCATTTGAACGGCTGTCTGCATCCAAATGGATAGAATGAACGTCAAATGCTAAATTAAGAGTAGTTTAAAAGCCTTTAACACCACTATATTACGCATAACATTTCCTACAAATCTGATCTCAGGTCTTGTCCCCACCAGAGGTATTGAATTTAACCGATACCTGAAGGTGCCTGTTTGTTTCCTTACCTTAGACCTACAAATACAGTACAACACTTCAGCACCTGCAAAAAAACCTGAGCAGACTAAGACACAGCAACACAAGCCTCCCTCAGTATAAACCACGGAGGCCACCACTTCTTTTAAAGTCACTATTTGATATATCTGAAAATACGACTCTCACTTAGTTTTATTTTTGTATTATTTCCTGGCGGTCCTTTCCCCCCCCCTTCTAGTCCATTCACGCTATAATGAATTTGCAAGATATAAAACATGCACAGCCTCTCCATACCACAGTATTTATTTTTATTTTGGCCTCTAAAACAGGCTAGTCTCTTTACAAAACACTCAGAAGATAAAGATCTCGCCTCAAAGAGTTTTAGCCTAAACGTACCTCCTGTGCCTCAGCACATCCACTTGCAGGCACACCGAGACGCCTGGAAGGTGGATCGCTGTGCGTGTGTCGGGGTGTTTCATCCCTGGATTCCTATGAAAACTTTTAATTTGGAGACTTGCTACTCTCATCCACGCCTCACCTCGTCCTCTGTGCCATTCCGGCAGCGTGGCACGGGGCAAGGGCCGTGCCCGCCACCCGCGAAGGGAGAAGAGGGGTGACCCACCGGGCACGGCACCGCCTAGCCCACGGGTGACACAGCGAGCCGAGGCCCCGCTGCCCCCCACGCGTGCCGAGGCCCCGCCGCAGCCCCGCGCCCCACGGGCGACCACACACGCCGAGGCCCCGCTGCGGCCCACACGGGCGCCCCGGTCCCGGCAACCGACAGCGGGGACCGACGGCCGCGGGCCCGCAGAGAGGCCGCGGGTCAGGCCCGCCGCAGCCTGGCCTCAGGCCGGCCGGAGCTGCGGAGAGCCGGGCGGCGGCGGTGACCGCTCCCCAGGTGCGGAGGCCCGACCAGAACCCGCGGCGGAGGGGGCGGCGGCGCCTCACCTTTAACGTCCCCCGCCAGGGCCCGCCAGGTGGGGGCGAAGGCGATGCAGTGGCCGCAGGACGAGCTGTAGAACTGCACCACCCAGGCGGCCGAGGAGTTGAGCAGCGCCTGCCGCACCGAGCCGGCCGCCAGCACGGTCAGCGGGTCCTCCCCCGCCCGGTACAGCCGCGCCGCCGCCGCCGCCAGCAGCAGGGCCAGCACCGCCAGCGGCCCGCCGCCGCCCGCCGCCGCCATGTTGGGACGCTAGCGGCGCGCGGCGAGGGGCGGGGCGGGGCGGCGCCATAGCAACGCGCCGGCCCTGGCGACGCGGCCTAGCGCGGCCCGTCCCGCCTCGGCGGCCTGCGGGGGAGGCCCGGCCCCCGTTCCCCTCTGAGGAAAGCGGGGTGTCCCCCCCTCTCCCCGGTCGAAGAGAGCGGAGCGGCGCCGGCCGCTGCCCCCAACGCCGCACCGGCCGTAGAGGGCGACACGGCCTTTCCCCGGGTGGGGACGCACCTGTTGGCAGCCGCCCCCCGGGCAGCGCCAGCCGCCATGGCCTCACCCCCCGGCCCAGGAGGTGCGGGGCGAGGGAGGTGGTAGGGTCGCTCCCTCCTTCCCACCTCGTTGCCTGAGTGCGTTACCAAACCCTGGTGACAGGGACACACCGGTAATAAATCCTTTGCCGCTGTGTTTAGAGCCGCGTTTCCCTCAGGAGGACTGTCTAAGGAAAAAAGTAAAACTGCTGAGGTTCAAACAATAGCTTGGTGGCTGATTTTATGGGGCAATCTGCTGTAGAAACAGAGGTTTCATCTTCATGAAGCTTCTCACTGAGAAGACACTAAAACAGCATGGCCTTTGGGTCAAAAAACAGTTTTGCCTCAAAGTACATCACTCGGCAGGAAAGAGCCGTTTCTCCTTAAAACTGAAGATGGGATAAAAGGCTGCAGGCAGGATGCTGTGAGCTATGAAGAGGATGTTAGAAACTCCATCCTTTTAGTAAATTCGGTTTGATTGTGTGCTAGTAATGGATTTTAGCACCTTTTATGGCTGTAGCCACAGCATGAAAGTCTCCTTTCATTTGTAAATACAGGCTCAAGAATTTTCATTACATTAACAGAGGCAAAAAATGTCCCCAGAGGATGACTTGAGAGGAGTTTAAAACTCAGGTAATGAAAGACTGAGGTCCCCGAGAAGATAACACTGGCTTTCGTTACTCACAAATACATCTTTCAATCCTTCAAAAACAAGTAGGAAACAAATGGGTCCAAATTCTTACTTCAGGCCCACCGATGTATATTCAGAGGTTAGGATCTAGGTTATTGCTGTTGCCAGTAATCCACAGATAGTTCAAGGGTGGGAATCTTACACACAGTAAAAATCCTCTCCTCTTGAGAACTGAGTAACAAGTTCTGCCACCTTTGCCTTTTCTTCTTCTGATCTTCTTTTCTTGGCCAGTAATACCCAAAGTGGTTCAGTCACAGATTTTTTGCATCCATATCCACAGCTATAAGTTATGCAGTTGCTTCTGTCATGTCCCAGCTGAGGGATTTTCTGTCTTTTTTTTCCTGGGTACTCTAGGCAACAGAATTAGGTGGTTGCAATAGCAAAGTCCAACCCCTTCAAAGAACTGAAAAATCTTGTGACAGCTGCTAATTAGGGTTTTAAAATCTGCAGTGCCTAAGATATTTTAGAGTGCATTTTATTCAGAAGAATTGTTAAATGTGTGAAGATGAGAGAGATGGATTACAGGAAAATTAAATGTGGGGTTTAACTGAGAAATAATCATTTTCTATGAAAGATAATGACTCCTCTTGAGGCTAGTATCAAGATTTATTGACCCAGGAGGTTAATATTGATCAAAACCAAGGCAAACAAAATATTAGACCTTGAAGGAGAGTAATCTTGATATTGAAGTCTTGCCACTGACTGAACAGGTCAATATATCTGGGTGCCAGAATGTAAGGTTTTGAACACAGAATGGTGGGAGATATTAAATATGTCTGACATGTTCTATGTATACACTGTTTATTCTCATCATCAGTAGTTACTTTATAGCTATGTCCTTCTGTATATAGCATCTTGCAAGGGTTCAGGCTTCACTCACAAACCTAATTGCAAATATAATGGTTATCTTCCTCCAGTATAACATACAGCATAACATAAGGCACCGGTCTGAAATAAAATGAGTCCTTCATCTATTCATTCACATATATAAGCGGTATTTTTAATAGCTTTCATTCCAAACACAAGGATCCTGCTGCTGCTGCAAAACCATAGTGACAATAAACTGAAAAACTGTAGTGCTTCAATATATAGATTTGTCATTGTATCCAGCAATTTGTCTGTAAGTCTAGGAGAAAAAAAATTGAGCTAAATTCTACTATAAACTGACAGCAAGAAAACATTAATCTTAGAACAAGTAACTTATCTGGATTAATTAATCAATAAGGATAAAAGTCAGAGACTTAAGGAAATGTACCACTAGGGACATGAAAATAGTTTACAGGATAAGATCAACAGTTAATGCGCTTGGGGCAGAAGTTGCCTTTTTATTCCTGTTCATATGGCAACTAGCAGGACAGGGCTTTTTAACATCCCCAGGAACTGTCTGCAAAACAACAAAACTACTCCCATTTGCTACTGAGAATAGCACTATATACAATATAAAAGTGAGATACATAGGGTTTATTTTGTTTATTCAGAAAACAAACAATTCAGTATGAAAAGAGTTAAGCCATCAGTATTTAAAGGTATACATAAAATGTATTTCTTTTTTTCCCCACCAAAACCAGATGGTACATACTGTGATTTTTAAATATAAGTTTATATATAGTTTATATTTGATTGTCCTGCTTTTCAGTTTATTTGAAACACACTCTGAATGAGTGGGATTTGAATAATTCAGATCTACTTGCATTTAATTATCCAATAATGAACAGTTTCTGAATTCCAGTAAGAAATTTTTGCATAGTATTTATTTGAAAAAACCTAACAAATAAAAATTTATCATTGGTCTTCTCTTAATGCAAAATAGGTGGGATGATAGCAGATACATAGTGAATAATTAGCATACTTCTGTTTCCTTGTTAAAATCTCAAATTTTCCAATTTTGCTAATACAATATAGGATTGATTTAATCTGTTTTGCCAATAAAAGTACACCTTCAGCGCCCTATGTTTAGATGTTGTAAGAATTCAAAGGGCTCATGTGAATGGCATGATAAATAACCTAATCACATGCACATATTTAATTTTCAGAAATTAGAGTTACTGATAGCAAAGTATCCCATTTAAAGTGCATTACATCAGTATTTGTCTCATTTACATAAAGTTATAGATGTTAAAACTGAATGTCTGGCTTTAGATCCTGCCAGGGCAAGGTCATTCCATATACCACATCTCTGAAGCCATCTCCAGGCTACTTTTAAAGAGTTGTGCAGTGTATAAAAAATGGTGCACAGTCACCTTTGTAACTCTGCTGTACCCATCAGGAAAAGTTTTAGACTTGTTCCAGTTAGAGGAGTTTATTCCAAACAACAGAGGTCCACAGCAATTCAGTTCCCGGGAGATTTAATTCCATCTGCACATTTCTGTTAAGACAGTCACCTATGATTTTCTGAACATTATTTTCAAAATACGATTCACCTGTCATCATTCACAACCTGAACATGATAACAAAGAATAAGATAATTTACACATCAATTGTTTTGAACCCCAACTTGTATACCATTTTAAAACATGTACTCTTAAAATACATAAGTAAATAAAGTGGTCTCTTGACCAAAAAAAGCAACAGACAAGAATAAAATTTCCAGCCTTTGGACTCCGTGTGACATCAGTCTAAGAACATTGATCTTAATGAGTGTTCCCAGAGTACAAAACACAAGGCGAATATTTTGTGTAATATTTTTCTATCTGCTTAAGTCTCTGCTTGCATCCTTTCATTGTAAACAGGAACATATAAATTAGGCCAAGGCCACGCTGGTATTTGGTACAAGTTCAGAATTAAAATTCTTAAATTAAAATTCATAAATGGTGCATTTCTTGCCTAAAAAAATCCTCCATTAAAATTCCTCCATTAGGGCCTTTTAGGGAAAACTTCTAATCACAGGCTTTTCTCAAATAAATCTTATTAAGAACTCTGATTGTATCAAGGATCAAGCTATCAAATATGTCTTCAGTCATTCTCATCTTCACAGTTAATTTATCATCATCATAGTAAGTCCACTGAAATTCTTCTTTGCGGAGCTCCTGAATCTAAAATATAATGTGGATATGAACATTTACTTCAAGAATAAAGAGCAGGGTCTGTTCTGAAAGGTACTAAGACACTGTACCTTATCCAACAACTTTATATATGCATTGTTAATTTAATTTATTTCATTTAAACCACTCACAAGAACTGGAAATACTGGATTATTATTACAAGTGTACTGACAAGGAAGGCAGTAACTTGAAATTCTGAGGTTCTTAAGTAAACATGATTCTCACAAAAGCATGCCAGTTTCTTGTTTAAACCTAGAGAAAGTAAACCCATCTCCATTTGGAAGTCTGCTTACCAGAATAAGGTCCACTCTGTCTCTGTTACAGTTTCCATACTTTGTCATATTAAGGAATTTTCTTTTCATTTCTAAGTCATTCTTTTCCAGATTCATTATTTTAATAATTTCACCCTGGACAAACATCTACAAAATAAAAAAGGCTGAAAAGAATTGTTTCATAGGAATTCTGTCACTGCGAAGGTTGCAAATGAATGACAGGTGCCAGAGTGAAGATCCAGCTTTAAATCTAGAAACATCCCAAAGTTTAGGGAACTGATCTAGAAGTAGCTGATCAATACTGGCCAGCTAAGACATTTTAAACATAAGATTACTTCAGAGGTTACACCCAAGACAGTCATAACTAGGCAGATTTAGAAGCCCAGTTCCCATTCCTCTATAGAACTGCCTACACTTGGAATATTTAGACTGATAGCTCAGTCTGTATTTATTCAAGCATTTCAGAGCAATGCTGTCTCCTTCTCTAATCACCTCAGTTACACTACCATTATCTTCCCAAATTTCACGTTTTTCTCTTTTTGCTATTGCAATATCTGCTCTCTTCGCTGACTCTTGTTATTGTACACTTTACGTTTCCAGGATGTACCTTGACCTCTTTGACATCTGTTCTTCTGCAAAGATGCATGGAACAGCGAGATCCCAAATTTTCTTTCATCCACGGAAATGTATTTGGGTTTGCAGTCACTTGGTATTCTGCACATAGCAGCTCATGGGTCAAATCAAATATAACCTGTAACAACAAAAACACAGTACCAACATATAGTGAATCCTTCACTGATGCCCTTTCAAAAGTTTTCCTAGCACTTCTGAAGGATGTTAAGCTGGTGACAGCAGAGGTTTGCATCTCAGTGCAAAATTTCCTAACATCTCCTGCGTCACTGATGTTGTGATGACCATTACCTAGAGAGCATGTAAACCTGCACAGCAGAAAATATTGGACAGTAACGTATGAACTAAGTATGGATGGCTTATACAAGAGGCCCTGATGGGATCCTTTAATGTCTTTGTGTAGACAGAGGTCCATGAAACCCGATAGTTTCAGGATGCTGAGAAACATGAAGATCTGTCCAAGCTCAACAGGATATCCAAGGCAGGAGTCTTGGACTCTTTAGACTGCAGCTTTCTAAAAAACTTGGCTTTTTCTGAACAGACCCAAGACAGACACTGGCCTATGTGTCCACGGTCTTATGCCTGAAGAGCTCTAGCAAAAGACTTGCATCACAGCAAGGACATCTATTCTAGTAGAATTATTTTGCAGTAAATTACCAGAAGCAGTATTTTGCAATACCTCTTTCAGTGTTCCTTTAGCTATATTTAGTTTTAGCAGCTACAATAATATTAAGTACTAGCTAATATGAGTCTGCCTACAGAACACTAGAAGAGTTTAATAACGGTTAGTGCTTTAAAAATACCTGATTGTACATCCTCTTGCTTTCTGTTTCCAAATCGTTCCCTGGGAGATCACTACATTCAAAGTACTTTGGCACACTGATTCTCCTGAAATTTGAATATATGTTTTCTGGGGTCCATAATTCTTCTACAGCACACGCAGACAATTTCATAACATATGAACTGTAATGTGGTACCACAAGAGGAATTTCCACAGTTTTCTTCCAAGGAGCTGAGCGCCACTGATCTAATTTGTACAAGTATTGCTTTTGTGTTTGTCTCACTGGCATATGTTGGTCAGAATTAGGCTGATCAAAGTCTTCAGAGCTTCCAAAAACACCAGCATCAAGGATTTTTGTAAGGAACTTTAGTAGAGAAAAAGAGAAAAGCCAGGTGACATAGTCCATATTTTTCCACAATTTTTAGAGGTATTGCACTTGTTAGCAACTGATTAAGGTTATGCTTAAAACCATCTTCTTACTCATGGGCTCAAAGAAAGGCTTACTGATTCGGCAGAATTCAGAATTAGAAAGAATTCCACATTTGGAGATCTATAGAAGTTTTTGACATTTTGAAACATTTTTATTCTGAATTGGGACTACCCTCCCCACCCCCCCAAAGCAAAGCTTTTTCTTTTTTTTTAAGCTTTCTGTGATATTACTTCTTAAATAGTCCATCAGGAAGTACAAATTAGACACCGTGGGATTGGAAGCAGCAGACATCAAAAGCTTCCATTTCATTTGGGGTTGCAGTCTCCCAGGGGGCTGAATGAAAAGTGAGAGTCTGGCAGCTCTGAGTGCCTTGACTTCGCTAGCAGCTGCCCGCAGAGCTAATACAGAATTAGAAATCTCAAGGTGTCACAGCCAGGACCTGTAAAGGAGTCAGGCAGATGAGCTGACAGATGTCCAGGTTTGCTCTGAAATTAATAAAAATTGAAGTTCGTGCAGATTTGTCAGTTTTGACCGACTGAAAAATAATTTAAAAAAAGTTCCATTTGTTTTGTTTGGAGTAGCTGTAGTCATTATCCCCATGCTTGGCTCATCCTTGTCCCCCCATACCCAAGCTGTCCACTGCCTGCAGGATAATTTCTTAAATAAGGAACGGGTCAGATTAAGTGAGCAATCTGGTTCCAAATGTTGACATGTAATTTTTATGGATGATAAAAAGCAACTGGGCAACACAAATGTGTAGACCAAATTTCAGATCCAACACTTAAGTAGACAAAAACTTTCTGACTTTACTTACTGGTAAGGTGGTTGGAGAAGTCTCTGAAGATGAATGAAACATCTTGTCTGCTTTTGATCCGTGTTTTCTTCTAATCTTCTTATATTCTTTAACTGCATCATCTACAAATTTAGTTACAATTCTTTCTGCTACTGTGTGACAACCATGAATGCCAAACATATCTAAATCACACAGTAAAAGGTCAGAAACCTTTGCTGATTGTTCAGATAAAATAGCAACTGAGTTTTCTTTGAGGAGAAACAGTTTCCGGTTGTCGTCTTGTCTTAGGCCTTTACCATAATTCATCATGTCTTTTTCAAAGCCACTTATATATTTGCGTTGAGCTGTTTCAGAAAATGCAATTAAAGCGTCAAACAGAAGTTTTTTACCAAGTTCACTTGCAATATCATCAGCAAGTTTATTTCTTTTCTGATCCTCTACCATGGAACAAATATTTTTGCTTGTTTTTACCTCATCTGTGTTATTGGTCTTACTTTTGACTGGAAGCACATCTGCACGTATCCTTTGTTCTGTTTGTGTCAGTTCTGTTTTTTCTTTATCTGATCCCAAGCACGTCAAATTATTTTGACAGAGGAATTCATTACACTTACATTGGTCAGAATGTGGAAGCTTTTGTCCTTTTCCAGACAGCAAGGCAATGTGTAACCTAGACTGGTTTTCTTTCACTTCCGATCCTCCTGCACTGTTTGTGTCTTCTGCTTTCTGCTCTGTAAGCCCTCCTCCCTGCTTATCATCTTCAGAGTATTTGCAGTCTCCTTTGAAGGGTTCATCATCAGAGGAGTCAGAGTCTTCATCGCCAGTGGAATTGGAACCATTTTTGTTAGCCTCCAACAGGTGTGAAATCTCATCAGGTCTGACAAAGATACCACAGTGCTGAGCACACTCAAAATACTTCACCCCTTTGTAAGTTCCAGCATTATCGCCTTGAGCTTTGTCAAGTGCAACACCAGCCCAATGGCCACTATCAAAATAAGTCCGTCCTTTGAACTTTAGGGTTCCAGGTTGAGTCTGCTTTACTAACACTCTGTCCCCAATTTCAAATGAGAATAACGGGTCATCACTGTCCTCCTCAGCTTTGGGCAGTGGTACGTATGTTTTGCATTGCTTCATTGTGGAGTCAGGACTGTTACTGAGCTGACCAGAAGAAATAGGATTTGATACAGGCAGAAACTCCAAATGCTGTAAAGGTGTCTTGTGTTCTCCTTGTGGGTATTCTAATAAGCCCTCCTTTGCACTGGAAATATCTTTAACTAAAGATTGTTCTGAGAGACTACCATCCTGAGTTGAAAAAGCATCAGTTGTCTCTCGATTAAGCAGGGGAAATTCTTCAGGCACAGTGTTATCAGGTAATGGGGGTAATGCATCCATTTCCAGTGATATATCTTCATCCATACATTGTCTAGTCTCCGAGACTGTCATTTGTTCTGGTGGAGATGGGAAATCATCCATACTGAAGCAAGGATCATCATTTTTCATTGCATCTGCACCTAAAGGGGGAGGAGGAAGATCTTCACTTGGAAATGACAAATCCTTTTTATTAGAGGATGGTAAGTCAGCACTTCCATAGGACAATACTTCATCAACAGGAGACAGTATTTCTGACAAGGTATCCTCATTGGTTGGAGGAAGACCCTCATCACTAATAAAAATTGTATCATCTTCACCTTTGGAAGAGCAGTTCTTGACTTGAAACGATTGAGTTTTTGGGGAGACAGAAGAAAACTGTTCCCTCCTCGCTTCCTTTATGGCCTGCCTTTCAGTTGTTGTGTTATTTTGATTTCCTGTGGCCACTCTTTGCAAAGACTCTAATGAATTGGTTTCTGTATGGACTTCCTTAGAAGTTTCTGGCGCAGACATGGACAGAGATACAATTTTACTGAGTTTGGTGGATGCGAGTCTCTTGTTCAAAAGCTGTACACGATTATTTTCACCTTCTGAAACTGATAAGTTTCTTGAAGATGGACATGCTAATAATTTATCATTTGTAATATCTTTGTCAGGTGGAAGAGTGCTACTAAGTTGGTCATTAACCAAATCTAGACATTTCAAAGAACCTGTCAGCAGAAATCTTGTTAGGTCTCTATTTTGATCAACAAATAAACTGTTAATTCCACCATCCTTTTTCACTCTGCTAGTTGGAGAACTAGCATAGATCTTACGTGAGTAAATACCATCACTGCACGAAGAGCTGGGAGCTGCATCTTTACCCTGTTTTGTGACCTCCTGAGAACAGGTTTTGCTTCTACTGTAGTTTTCTGAGGCATCCAGATGTGGCACATCCATTCCCTTGGCAGGGTTATCAAATTGGGAGGAATGTGCTGACTTTGTTTTGGAGGCATTTTCTTTGTCTGATAGAATGAAAGAAAGCAAATTATCAGTGCAGCCGTGATCTGAAACATCTTCAGGGTATTTCTGAGAGTGTGATGAAGTCTCAGTGCTATGATCTGTGGGCACTTCATGTTCATCGTGTTTGTCACTAGGCAACGTTTCCTTTCCATGACTTATTGCTATTAGCATCTCTTTTGAAACATTAGGAAATGCATCACCATTGTCATAGACAAACTCTTCTGGGATACTGTCATCTGTGTCCTCTCCATTTTTCAGCTCTAATTCAGAGTCTGACACGAAGCTTTCTGAGATGTCAATCCAGACTGCAGACGCTTTCTGAAATTCTGGGAGTGAAGAGTCGGATTTGGCACTTTCACATCTCAGAGAGAAGTTGTTTGACTTGGATGATGACTCAGTGGAACCTAATACTTCAGAAAATGCTTTTAAATTTAGTTCTTCATCGGAAGCTTCAGGACAAATATGGTCCAAATGCTTCAAACACTGACTACCATCCACCTGATGGATCTCATAATGGACAGGTACTTCTACCTCTTTAACTGGAACATTAAAAAAAAAACCAAAACAGCATTTCAGCAAAATCTTCTTATTTTATAGAAGAGGTTGCTGACAGGTAATTTAGGATTCAAATCCAGTAATTCTTAGCTGTAAATTGCATTCAAAAGACAGTAGTGTTAAATACAGAGTCAAGATTAAGACTATTTTTAATGTCATTATTAAAAAAAATAAATCAGATTTACCAAACAAAGATGAGGAACTCAGTAATGTAGTAAATAAATACAATAGTGTCTAATGTAGTTGATCAGAAGAGTTTGAATGCAGGATTTTCATTAAGGTGTCTATTATTTTAGCCCAATAAGTAGCTTCATTACATGGTACAAGAAGTATGCTATTATCCTCTATGGACTAACTCCAGGAAGAGCTAATACTCAGGCTGTCTGTTAAATAACCATAGAAACCATATTGGAAAAATATATTTCTTACCTTCTGACAAAGGGATTTCAGAAGGTGCTTTTTTATCTCTATGTGTGATTTCCAGTTCTCTCTCAGAGTCTGTGCTAACCCTGAAAACACAACATAATTGGATTAAACTGGAATTATGAAGCGTATGGTACACACTGCCCTTCAAGAATGTTGAGCAGACCATTAAATTTCATTTGATCTATTTTCTACGTACAGTGTAATACAAAGTGATATGCCTTGTTTTAACCGTTACTTCAGATGCTTTCTGTTTAGCCCAAAGCCTTCTGAAGACAATTTTTTTTCCCAAAAAATTGATTTCAGCACCCCTTCAACTGACTCCAAAGAATTACATTGCCTAAGAAAACTTGGCAGACAATATTTGATGAATGTGACTAGTACTATGTCAAACCCTTTTTTATAAAATAATGGGGGGGGTGTCTGTTTTGTTGGGATTTGGGTTGTTGGGGGGTTTTTTGGTCTTGTTTGGTTGGTTGGGTTGGTTTTTTTTTTTTAAAAAAAAAGTTATACAAGACAAAAAATACCAGGCTAAGATCATCCAGGTCTGCCTGTTCTTTCCACAGCCATGTGGATCAAGCAAACAAGACAAGGTTTGACAAATCAGTAAGAGAATTGGAAAGTAGGACAGAAGGTCTTGGCCTTGACAGATACAGTACCTCTGCTCTTCTGATGACCTTTCTTTTCTTAACTGGGTTTTCACTAATGTAGCTTCATCTGAAGTCAGTGCTGATCTTCTTTCCCCATCTTCATCATCAGAAGAAAGATCTTTCTTCCTTTTTCCATCCTGCAGAGAGTGTGATTAAGAATCACTAAATATACAAGAAACCTAAAGAATACCAGTGAATTGCTACTGGACTTCCCCCTGACTTAAGGGCAATATTTTAACACAGTACAACAAGACCTCAACACAACTTCAGCTTCTCTGCCAGCAGCTGAGTTCCAAGCACAATATCTTCTATTCTAAGCTTGCTACATGCCTGAAATGGACTGCAGGGGTCCTGCTCTTCTTTTAGAGTTTTATGACTTCTCTGCTCCTTGTATGCTTTCTCCACTATGTGAGGCTCTTTCTCTAGGTCTTCTAAGGATGATGTAGCATCACCTGAAATACATAGATTATTCAGCACAGAAGGCAAATACAGGGTTCTTCTTTATCACACAAAGTAGCCATGACTACAAGAATCTAAGGCTTGCTACTGGTGTTTATGGCAGTGCCTATGAACTGACGCTCTAGGTTTTGAGCCAGCACAAGACTCCTTGACAAATATGAAAAGCAAAGTCAAAACACTAATGGTGAAACTGTGGTCCACTGAAGCCCATGGAAAAAATTCTCTTTGCCTGAGGGGCAGGATTTATTTCAGACAATTGGATGTCCACATGCTCAAGGGTAGGCTTGAGAATCTAGTTAAGGTGCAGCCTATGCCGAACTTCTATCATCAAGACCACTTTTACTAAGTCTTAATTACACAAATCTATGGTTTCCCTCACTATGGCATCTAGAAGTAAATGCAGAAAGATAGTGCATTAGAGAAATAACACAAATACAAAATATTGCCACAATATGTAAATATTTATAATACAGAGATTATACATAGCCAGAACTATATAAAGGATATAACTGGCTCGTATATAAACAGCCAGTTTTATTTTTTATATGTCCTACTGAGAGCAAGAAATATGAACTGAGGATAAAACCTGGAAACAAAAAAAACTCCAGCATGTCCTGTCGAAGTCTATCTTCAACTGATTTACGTCCTTATAAAAAGGAACACCCTTAAATTATTTAAAAAATGCCTCAAAAGAGAGTAAATTGTTAATGACAAAGCAGAATAAGTTATGATTTTGTTCTGAGGAAGCAGTGTAATCATATCTCATAATAAACCTTTGAGAGATCTCCCCCATCTTGCCTAGCAGTGATTTATACTTTGGGTATAGTGAACAAGACACTTAGGTAATAAATGAGAATATTGTCTCTCTTTCTGTCTGGATTAAAGTTTGATTGAAGTGGTTGAAACAGATTGGACATAATAGCATTAAATATGATTTACCAGTTTCTTGAAGAGTATTTTCTGCCTGAACTAGGCATAAGTTACACAAAGTAGAAAGCATCCCCAAGCCTTTCATTGTGAACTTGCTGTTGCATGGATTAATATCTTCATTGTCTTTACGATCTGTCTTTGGGTTTGTAATAAATGCTTTTTCCTTCACCACAGATTCCTAGAATGTAAATATTTAAGAGGCAGAGTTAACATCTTTAGGGAAAAGGACTTTGCTGTTGGCACAAAAAATAGTTAATAAGATCAGAGATTAAATCTGCATGTTCACACCAAGATATATAAGTGCATATGGACTCCTGTGCATATGTATACCCACAGTGGGGCTGCGTCACTGATGTAGGACATAGGGAAGGGACTAGTTAGTCTCTGCAGCTGCTATGGGCCAGTAACAGTTTACTGTTCCAGGGACAGGTTTAGTTTCTCCTGGAGCAGCACAGTGCTTACCCACAGGAGATGGCTTAAACACATTGTCACTAGTTAACAACATGGAGAAAATGGAAGGGGCAGGAAAGTTGTGGTATACCAGTCCATGTTAAAACAGCCTTTTGCTGAAGTGCACGTTTCTGTAAGCAGAAGCAGAATTCCAGAGGTGATCCTTACCGGAAATGCAGACTTTCTGCCTTCTCTTGTAACGGGTGTGGATATAGGCTCATCCGTTCTAGCTGAATTTGCACGTTCCCGAGGTAATAAAACACGATCCTGAGCATTAAGCTCTGAAAGGTACAACATTAAGTTACAACGTTTGCAATGCTGCATTTTTTTCCATGAGTAACTTGACTATAGCTTTTTGTTTAGCTCAGTCAAAAAGGCTTATTTAAAGATATTTATAGTTTAACTAACTTAGTTTTGTCCTACACGTTCCTTGTCACACCAAAAGAAGCCAAAAGGGCCAATGACCTTATTTAGCCAATCATCACCTTACATCCAGTTACATGGTAGCTGTAAAAGCCACTTCCAGAAATTTCTACACTCCTCCTTCATCTATGCATAGCTGCTACATCAACAAAACATCTTACACCCTTGTTACATCTTCTTCTTGCTAATCCTGAGCAGATCCTGGTAGCAAAACTCATGCTGGAGGTAACCAAGGAACAGATCAACATCACAAGTTCTCTCTCGTGGGCTAATTAGCTCGACAGTCCTCTTCCAAAAGATCATTTGAACTGCTCCAAAGAACAGCTCAGAGTTCAATTTTTGCCCTAAGTCATTCAGTTTGACTAAGCGGTCACAAACATGGTTTGCTACAGAATCCTTTATTGGGTACCTGTGTTTATGCAATCTTGAACCATAAAGACCGAGCCTGTGGTTTGGCTGGTAGCACTACAGACTTTCTTGGCCACCGTTTCAGACGCATCAGGACCTTGCACACCAAGGGACTGCTCCAAACCTGGGGACTCCTCTGCCCGTTTCTGGTATTGTACCAGTGTTTCCTGGTTCTCAGTAGAAAAGCTGTAAACAGTTAAACAAAGAATTAATGACTGGGAGTTATTTTCACGTTCCCAAGTTAATCATGACAAATCTATATGAAGTCAATAAGGGTATGAATTAAATGCTTCTGGTAGTGCGATGGTACCTGTAGAGTGCTCACATGCGTGTATGTTTATAAACCAGCAAATTACTAAAGGCAGAAGCACTCTGAATAGTGTATTTATTTACCCATTCCCCTCCCTCTCACTTGATACTATATTTTATAATATCAGGTTTCTAATCTTCATAGGCAAGAATAGGAGGAGACTGAAGAAGTTATCAGCACTGAAAAGGCAAAACTAGGGTCAAGATCTGAAGCTGTATGCCTCCTCCATTTCCAATCCATGATACTTTATCAGATTCCAACAAGTCTCTCTAAGTTTACCACTCTAAATATAGCACTGCAACTTATTGACATTTGGGACATCAAATACTGATTGTGATGGTGACTTTGAACTTTCTAAACAGTCTCCTTGCTGCAAAAGCACGAGGCAACACAATTCATAGAATGGTTTAGGTTGAAAGGGACCTTAAAGATCATCTAGTGACAACCGCCCTGCCACAGGCAGGGACAACATTCATACTCACAGACTTTTCCATTAGTGGTACAAGTTCTAGAATACACAGTTGAGTAAGTTATTCTGTCCAGAAAAAAAACCCCAGTGGTGTACAGGTGGTTTTTTGATTTGGTTTTATTGGGTTTGTTTGGTTTTGGGGTTGTTTGTTTTTGTTTGGGTGGGTTTTTTGTTTGTTT
>RSEF01000017.1:8396507-8422392 GCA_003993805.1 Himantopus leucocephalus
ACCACTCCAATAATAGTCTAAAAGAGTTAAATATATTCTTGAATAGATTACAGTTAACAATATGACAGTGTCTAGAAGCCAAATTCGTATTTGTTTTTTTAATGTGAAAAAAGCAGACCTATAGAGTATTCAACACCACTAATATTTAGACTTCAAAATAAGTATCCCAATTCAGAAGATATATTCCCAATTCTTAGCTAGAAGCTTGTCCATTTATAATAATTACAAGTTGCTGTATTCCTTGTTTCTATTATTTAATATCCATTAATAAAAGCCCAAACCAGCAGCTTTTTCCGCATGTAAGTTATTTATTATTTCAGTTTGCTTTCAGTTTTGGAAGTATCTCCCAACCCTTTCCATCCCCTTACAGCCCTACTTATTTAATATCTTCCTGATCAGTATAAAATATGAACATACCTGCACTGGTGGATAGATAGCATAATTACCACTCTGCACTCCTACATAGGGAAGAGATCTATACACAATCACGCAGCAGCCAGAGATTGGGTGCATTGCGAGTTCCACCAGGCCCTGTCTGCTCTAGACTGACGTTAATATTCACTGTTCTCCTATGAGCAGGCTTGTCAGTAATAAGAAGTGAAAGCACAGCCAAGAAACCTTTTAAAGATTTCTATGACTTGTAATCAATAACACCATGAATTATAGATCAGTTCCATGCAGGGATTTATTTGAAAGCCTTTCCCTGTGGGGGCTTAAGTAAACGCGCAAACCTGACTCACCAGTCTGCTAAAGGTCTGGGTAACACTGAATGAAAGGAGCTTTTTTTCATTCATATAGATATATATTTGTCTTTAACTCCATTTGTGTTTTTTTTTTCCTGAAGCAAACTAGATTTTTGTTCATCTGCAACTGCTTTGGAAGACTGCTGTTCTGAGCAGTGCTGTTACTGCTGGGTCCTCATCTGCACTGCTCAGCGGCACTCAAACGGGGATGCTGGGGACACGGTGCCTGGGGAACTGGAGGCCAGCGCTTTCTCAGAACAGTCTGACTGAACTCCTGAATTACCTCTGGCTGTGGGCATTTTACATGACACCTCTATGCTTCAGTTTAAGCATAAAATTAAGCCCAGTGTAGTACAAAAGCCTTCCATGGTTAAATCCTAAGTGAAACACAAACCTGCTCTGAGGGGTTAAGTGATACATAGGATTAAAGCCAGAGAATGACAAAGGAGGGAATTTCGCCAATTAAATCAATACATCTCTACTCATTCCAGATGGGTGTTTTGAAGTTTAATTAACGGATAGTTGCAAAGTGTTTTGAGTTTGTAGTTAAAAGCCAAAGTGTGAATTATCATTGATAGTTGTATGGCACAATTTAAAATTTTCCTGGTTATTAATGCTATGTAAATTAACTTGCCTAGGCCTGATGTCACAGCTACAGTTGTTCCTAACATTGCAATGACAGGCCCCAGTCCCGCAGACTTCAATAACACCGCTTAACATTTTATAGTGTGGACAATCATAGTGAAACATGCTTACCTGCTGGCACAAAATGCAGAGTTTAAAATTTATATATAAAGCCTGCAAGGATTGGCTTTCTTCAAGCCCAGAGGATTGTGACACTGACTGCAAGAGCATGGAGCCATTCTGCTGAAAGTGCAACTGCCTGGGGAACAAATATTACTCCACCTTTTGCACACAGGATTAAATAGTTTATTATGCAGCACAGCCCCTTCCATGTGCAATAAACTTACGATGGCAGACCAACATGGCTTTTTTCAGCATGAAACAGACTTGTCCAAGTTCTAATGATAAATCCAAATCACAGTACTGCATGATTACATATGTATGTATATAGACACAGACAGATATATACGTATACACCGACTCTCTAAATTTCAGGATTAAGACTCAGATTTAACTTGTTCTGTTGAAGGAGTTAATATTTGTGATTGCACAGAAGGGTACTTCTTTTTAAACAATGGAAAAATCTGAAATAAATACAGTGTTTCTTATTGATATATTGAATTGATGAATGTATTCTATCTGAAGAATTTTTTAAGTGGTATGGAAAGGATCTCCAGCTATGGATCCAGACACCTTAATTTACTTGATGCTGTTCACATACCTCACAATAAGCTGGTCCCTACCCCGAGGAACTTACTATTTTGGACATGGGATGGTAAGTTGGACACACAAATAAACAGTGAGGTAGTATTTGTCAGAATGATAAGTAGTGATCTTGATGCATCAACTGCTTGAAGACAGAGGTTTTTGAAACTTATCATTATAAAACTCCCTCTTGAGAGCATTTAAAGCTAACGTAGTTATCTAGGACATAACTGCTTCCATCTTCTCTACTGCATTGGTTCTTATCTTCAGCTATCACCGTGGAAAGGGTTTGTACTTACCCCTCATATTTCTTGCTTTGTTTATGCTTTAGCTGGACACAAGTGTCTCTATTTCCTGACAGGTCAGGGCTTTCTGGGTGGGCTGTAGACTCTGCTGAGGAGTACAACTTCGGGCTAGAAATAAGTCTCGCTGTATTCAGCTTTATTGCTTCTTCAGTTGCTGGGCTCCTTGTAAGCTAAAAGGAAATGGTAATACATAAGGTTTCACCTGGCTTCCTTCGCTGTAGTGTCAGCGCTGACTTCAGTTATTATCCACTCAAAAAAACCCACCGAGACATCTAGTGACTGTGACTTAATAACCTCTGGCTTCCCAGCCAAATTATGCAGCTTTTCCTGGAGTTGTGCTGTGGAATGCCGCATCATTAAGATTTCTCTTTGCTGCTTTAATAAAAGCTTTCTTTCTTGATGGGCTGCCCTGTAGATGTTTTGCAGGTGCTGGATTTCTGCCTACGCAAAGCAGAAAAAGAAAGGAGCCTAAGAGAGGTAAGATAACAGAAAAGAGACCTACTTAAAATTGTGTATAGTCTTTCTTAACAGAAGGGAATACTACTCACAAAACATCCTGAAAATTCAATATGCAGGTTTTGTTGCTTTCTTAGAAAAAAAAAAGTTTTACAGTTTTATTTTTCACTAATGCTGACTGGGGGTTACCTGTGAAAAGTAATGACAGGTAAGGGGATAATTCACTGCCTGGGAAATGGGGTGTCTCCAAGGTGAGGCCTTTGGAAATGAATTATCTTCAGGTCATTCAAAACTACAGGGTGCTTGTGGTTTGCACAGGAATTCTTTGAAGCAAAGGAGAGGCTTGTACTACATAAGGAGTAGGACAGAAGTTTTCCGATTACCAAGTGTAATTATGAGCCCAGCATTGCTCTCAGTAGCAGGGGAACAGAGACTGTAAAGTTAGCTGTCAGATTAAATTAATCTATTTCAACATCAGAAGGATAAATCTGCATAAATCAGTGGAAACCTACATTATATGACCTGTTTGTTATGGCACAAATAGAAAAATCCAGAGTTACAGTGGAGCAGCAAAAAAAAAAAAAAAAAAGGTGTTTTCTCCAAGATTTACAGGCTTTGGCACAAAAACCACCTCACTGAATGTAGGAAACAAAGCACAATAATGCATGTGAAATGACATCTGTGACTTTTGTTAAAAAACAAGCCCCACTTGCCCCAGCAGCCCCACCCACCTCCACATGTTGCCTCCTCCCACTGTTTATAAGATGAAATCCAGCTCCTCAAGCTGCAGTATTACCTGCTCCTGTTTCAGCTCCGTTAGGATTTTGTGCTGCTTTTCAGCCACGGCAGAGGCTCCCTCACTATCTTGCAGGTTTTCCAGACAGCTGAAAACCAGAGAAGGGTGGGGATCACAATCAGATAATTAAGTGTCATGAGTTTAATGCTTTTCAGAAAACAAAGCTCCTCTCAAAGCAGCTGTAAAAGCAGCAGCAGCTATGGAAGGCTCTGCAGAAGGTTCTGCTAGACTTGGAGGACATCTGACCACCCTGGGGCCACCTTGCGTGGACCTCTCCTGAGGCAGCCAGACTTCCCTGAGCACTTGGGACAGAGCACCGACTGGTGAGGGACGCCATGCATCGGGGGGATTGTCACACTGTACCTCATGGTCCCTCAGCCCAGTCAGCGCTGAGGGACACCTCACACCATCCCCGACGGCCCCTCAGCCCAGTCAGCGCTGAGGGACACCTCACACCATCCCCGACGGCCCCTCAGCCCAGTCAGCGCTGAGGGACACCTCACACCATCCCCGACGGCCCCTCAGCCCAGTCAGCGCTGAGGGACACCTCACACCATCCCCGACGGCCCCTCAGCCCAGTCAGCGCTGAGGGACACCTCACACCATCCCCGACGGCCCCTCAGCCCAGTCAGCGCTGAGGGACACCTCACACCATCCCCGACGGCCCCTCAGCCCAGTCAGCGCTGAGGGACACCTCACACCATCCCCGACGGCCCCTCAGCCCAGTCAGCGCTGAGGGACACCTCACACCATCCCCGACGGCCCCTCAGCCCAGTCAGCGCTGAGGAGGGGCTCAGACCACACCTGGAGGAGGCTGCAGTAGGGAGCTCGACTGTGCTCTTGGAAGAGTAAGACTGTGCAGACTCCTCTCCTACTGCTTTACCTGCACGTACTCTGTAAGAGAAGGATTTTATATTTGCTTCCCCTGAGAAGGGACAGGTTTTCTTCCTTGGAGCAGGCAGCTGCACCTCCACCTCCCGCTGAGGGACCCACCCAGTCAGGGCAGGCCGGCGGCGTCCTGCCCACGGCATCTCCCCCTCACCGTTTCTGGTGGCCCAGCCAGGCCAGCTCAGCCCTGGCTTTCTCCCGGAGAGCTTTTTTGCGGAGCTTGAGGAGGGCAGCCTGGTGTCGAGCTCGCAGCTCTTCTCCCCTCAGACACTGCTCCGCCATGGCCAAGCTGAAGCGGCAGAAGGTGCTGGAGCCTCCATAGTGCCGTCCGACTTCACTCCACTGGGGACAGAGCAGAGCACCGTGTTTATCAGAGAAGTGCCGTGCAGGTGATGAGTTTGACATTGGGACTAAAAGCCAAATAACTCCCCCTCAAAAAAAACAAACACCCCCCGCAGTGGTGCAAGAGCTGGTGTTACCCGGCTGTCGGAGTCAGCCTGTTCGCTGCTCTCTCCAGAGCTGTCCCCTGCACAGGTCCCCGTGTGGGGCAGATTCACCGGAGGTGACAACAGATTCAAGGTTTGATGGTTGTGCAGTGGCTCCCCATGCTCTGCCAGCAGGGATCCTAAGGAGGAGATTTAAAGTAGTGAAATAGAAGGAAAAAAAAAAACAACAAAAACCCCAAAATGGTTGCCATAGTACACGAGTTAACATCCATTCCTGAATTCAAGACGCCTTTGCGAGGGCTCGGCAGCCCAGAGCAGGAGCCTGAGGAGAGTCACCCCACAGCTGGTCACTTACAGCAGCAAGTTATCCACACTAACCTCATTTTCAAGGGAAATCATGGTAAACAGGTAAAAAGAAAAAAAGGGGCCTATAAACAGGGTAAATAACTCTCAAACCCCAAGATTATTTTCTGTAGAAGGGTCAAGGAGCACAAAGGGAGATTTCTGTGGTTTAAAATATGCATAATGAATATAAGTATTTAGGTGAAAATTTTCAAAATCAGTTAGAAAATTAGTGAAATTTGTGATTACGTGTTCCAGCCCTGGATGCTGCGCTGTTTCTCATGCCATGCTAGAAAGTGCTGGTGTTTGCCCAATACCACCAAATCCATTAACTTAGTGTTCACCTTCTCGAAGCCCTGAGCAGTACGAATCCCTTCCTCCCAGAGGTTTTCTTTCTCCCACTGTTTTGGGATCCACTGGACTGTGATCTCTTTCTGTCTTCAATGCAGATTGTTTCAGTGGATGTGTTTCTTGATTGCTGACGGTAAGAAAGAAAGGAAATATGTTCTTATTGCAGTCAGAGATACTATTTCAATTCCTAGCTTTCATAGCCAAGTCCTCTGTGGCAGCTGAATCTTTTTTGAACTCACATGGTGCTCATTTTTACACAATATTGGAAGTTTTATCTGTGCAAAGGTGCCTTTCTGGTAATTGTAACTATAAGACTCTAGAAGTAATCCTCAAGTCTTTAATATACGCCACTTTAAAGGAACATAAAAATGTACACATGCAACATTCCCACTCACACTGAGGTATATGATGGCAAAACAAAATGAGGAAAGTTATATTTTCCCCACAAGCTTCAAAGGGGCTTCTACTTAAAAAAAAAAAAAAGAAAGAAAGAAAAGCAAGATGACCCACAACATTCCAACATTCAAAGGTGTTTATACTACAGTTTGTACATAAATCAGAGTAGAAAGACTGTATTGCAAAGATGGATAGTTCACAGCAAAGATCTGAATGAATAAAGTGGTGAGGCTGTAGTCTTAAAGATACTGTGACAGCCGTGTTAGCTCTTCTTAAACGACTTGAAATGAACATTCATTTTAAAACCCACGCACAGTGCAAACACTCTAGAGCCCCAAGTCATTCATATAGTCAAACCACAGGCTAAGCCACCAGAGTGCCTCATTGTATGCTGCCTTCTGTACCTGCCAGCTGCGTTGTCACCTTCCAGTTGGTATCCTCTGCACATCTGCTCTGCATGGTCCAACCTTGGCACAGAAGAATAACCGCCTTTGGAGCTACTGCACTCCTGCAAACACAGAAATTGTCTGTAGACATGAATGATCTACCTGAAATCCAGAACGTTTAAGCCTTCTTCCCTCATCCTCTTGGGAGGATCTACCCTTTGTTGTAGATAATGCTTTTTATATGCCAATAATTCCTAAAGAGTTGGATTAACTAATGAGCTGGATATTACACTGAAATAACTGTGTGGGCATATGGAGGTGAGGTAGTATAACAGCTCACAAACTGTTGTGTATTTAGAGCTGCGTTCACGGGAGTCAGGGTACTGTGTTTGTCCGAAGGGCTTTAAAAAACAACCATACAGAGATCACTTCTGTCTGAGCTGTTCAAACACATTGAGAGACGTTAACTGAACTGAAGTATCCTCCAAAGCAAATACTCTCAACAACGTAATGAGAGCTTGGAATTGCACATAAGGTCTGAGCTTGTGTTTATTCATGTGGGGCTAAATTCTTATTCTAACAAATAGACGATGAAGTCCATCAGTTCCTACCTGACTTCAGAAGCCGAGGCTGCAGGTAAACAGTATGCCAAGTTTTTATTTTTGAAAGGATACTTTTTGGTCAATATTAGCATCTCACTAGGCTCTCATGTCTGAGCAAGTATCACAGTAACTATCTCTTGAGGACTTAAAAACCCTTCTCTTGTTTTTATAGCAAAGACACCCAAAGCTGCAGTACCTAAGTGATTTCAGATCAACAGTCCAAATGGCTGCCTGAGGGATTCTGTTACCTGAGAGACCTGAGCACTTCCAAAAAGTTACCCAGATCTACAGTTTTTTTTCAGTTAAAAAACCTCTTTTGATTAAGGGACTCCAAGTGAGAAAAAAATCTAGTGGGGGTTGGAGGAACATTTTGCTGAATCCAGAAGCAGTAGCACAGGATCTGAAATGATAACTTACCTCTGAATTGTGCTGCAGCAGGTCACTCAAAAACCTCTGGCTTTCTTGAACCTCTAGCCTTGCTTTCTCTCTCAGTGCTGTAAGCTGCTGCTTCTGCTGGAGCTGATGGACCTGCGTTAGGAAATGACATGCTATAAACGATATTTTTAACCAAGTCACCTGACTCCTCAGAGCTGGGGGCAAAGGGCAGCAAACTCCAAGAGAAAGCAGCACAGGTATTGTGCAGCCAACTCCTGTCGCATCCTGCTGCCTTTGGAAGGCAGTACAAACGCTCACTTTGGCTGCAGCACAACAATGCATTCTTGCCTGCTAGTGCTAGAATAGGGCCTCCAAATAGCAAATTAAGCCTGGCAACTCTCCTTGCCACCTACACGGGGTTTATAAACCTGATCAGGAGTCAGCTGATGCCAACTGATTATAGCCTAAACACACCTGAATCTGGGGATAGCTAGCACCTTTTTTCCTGGGATAGCAGAACTGGAATTGCTCTTCGCTTGTTTCATAGGTCGCTTACTGTACCTTCAGTTTGTGAGTCAGTAGTAGGGAGGTTTGCCTCAAATTGTCCAGATGACTCCTGTGTTTCTCTTCCAGTTTTGTGCAGCAAGGGTCTCCCTCACCTGCAGAAGCTTAGGAAATAGATGGTAACAGTCACCATTTGTTAATTTAAAAAAAAAAAAGAAAAGATCTGTGCTCCATTTAATAGGTGCCAGCTGAAGAAAGTATCAGAGGTTACCAGAGGGAGGCAGTGGAAGCAGATTGCCTTCAGATTCCAGTTGGATGCTGCTCTGAAACTGTGTTTCTACATTGTCAAAGTCCATGGGGATTTAAGCATTTGCTAAGTGTTTTGCCAACGGGGCTGGATTGCTGGGTCACCGTTGAGGTCAGTACGCCTTGTAAATAATCTAACAGCACCATGATATTTTCAGTGGGGTACCAGGGCATCTGCTTCTCAGCTCTGCTACATTTCAGGCCTGGCTGTACCTCTCAAAACATGCCCGAGTCCTAATACATAGATTAAAACGGGATTGCTGAAAGGGGAAGGTGGGGGATGTGTACGTTGTTCCTAACCGTGTTTTCCTTTTGAATCCTCCCTGGGCCTATTTTTGGAAGCCTCCCAAATCTGACATCTGCCTCTATTCCCGGAATAACTTCTCTGCATACATTTACTTCTTCTACCACATCTGAAGAAGGAAAATGTCACTACCTACATCTTGTCAATAGATCTGTTAGCATGAAGTCCTGCAAGTACTGGGGAGAGGGGAATAGGCAGGACTCAAGAGGGCCTCTGCCAGGAAGGAGGAGGAGGACTGGGGAGAAATTCCCATTCTAAGCCCAAAGTCCAGAGTGTGGGTTGTGGCCACTCTTGTTCCCACTGCTCCTTTGCTGCACCAACAGGATCAGACCCACTAGTTGCAGAAGAAGAAAAGCTTCCCAACCTGGTTGCCTCTTTGGGAACTCTAGCAGCATCGCGTGGTGCCCCCTCTATGCAGCTTCTCCTTGTATGGGGGTGCAGGTTTGATTTCTCCCTTTTGTCACAGGGGGAGACAAGCCCTTGAAAAAAAGCTTTCACTTTAAGTGGGGAAAACAGCTCTTGTTTCAGGTGCATCTACTTCACTGCTACTTCCTTATTGTAACTCTCCTGTCTGTCTTTTACAGTACAGGTGATGTAATGTTTACCAGTGATATGTTCTTGGCAGCTTTGAGCTTCTCAGATGAATTGTGAAGCTTATGCAAACAGGTTGTGTGTTTACTTTGTGCTGTGCCACTGTCACAGCAACCGGAGTCATAAATGAATTAAGTGTAGGTCATAAATAGAAATAGGTTTGACTTGGAAACTTGAGATAAAATCTGCATCCCTATCCAGATTGTCTGAATCCAAATTACCCCATGCCTCAGGTTAAGCCCACAACATGCAAGGTTTGGTTTTGCTTTAAATACTGAAGGATCTTTAACATGGAAGGAACAGAGACATAGGCTTCTTGGCATGCCTGGATGCTTTTTGTGTTTACATTATGTGAGTGAAATAAAATGCCAATGATTCAAGCCTGATGCAGGTTTTCTATTAGAATGCTGTGGTGTTTTTATAAACAGCTTGATTGCAAATTTCACTTACCTCTTACAGTGTTACTATAGGTGGCTTTTCTTAACCATCTACTTTTCAGAAACAAGAGATTGGATGAAAATCTTATGTTTTGTTTCAGTAATGCATATCTCCTGGTTCTGGAGGGTTGTTTGAAAAGGCAGAATCATACTGAATTACCTAGAAATTACATGCCAAATAATGAGTTCACCCTTTTAAAAAGATTTTTAGTTTTACCCCAATCTTTCTAATTTTGAGAACTGATTCAGACTCTGTAATACTTATAGTTACCAGAGATGATTTTGCGAAATGGTATATTTAGGAAAATCCTGTGGGTAAAAGAGCTGCTGTTTCTACAGGGAAGTTTTATTACTGGTTTTAAGCAATGTAATAGAAAAAAGACAAGTGACTAGTTCTTCAGCAGGTATACAGGCAGCTCATCACTTTCAAAAGCCAGATGAGGATGCCTCCTTCAATACTAACAAATAAGGTCTTCTTATAAAAAAAAAATTACAAGGTAAATTTGTTGATGCTAAGTTGTCTGAGTAGCTTTTAATACTAACATCTGGGCCATTCTGAAGCATGGGTATCTATTAGGATATAGTTTAAAACTGGGAAGTATTTTAACTTTGGGCCTCAAACGGAACAATGTTACTGTTGTTCTGCTCAAAGTCTGACCAATGGTACTGATCTCAAAGTGAATAAAAAGTTTGTTCTGACCTGTTTTCACTCCTTTTGAATATAATTTTCCTAATTGTGGCTATTACCAGATGCATTTCTTGTGTGGCAACATCCTGCGTTACAGAAAATACCATCTGGCTAAACTTCACGTCCTCTTATGTTATGATGAATGGCATTTTACTGCATACCCAGATAGCTTCAATGTACATACACTCACTCTTTTTAAAAAAATGCTATTTATTAAATCACTTTCCGCTGCACTTGCAGAATCTCAGTAAAGCCCTGTAGAATCTCTGTGACATATAATTAAAAAAGCCGGTCTAAAAGTCTCATTTTTCTAATCACTTGAAGCTAGGCAGAAGCACTTACTGCTGCTTTACTCAAGGACAGCTTTTTCTCTTTCTGCTCATGTCAGCAATCAGTCCAAACCAGTTATTACAAAAATATGTACTTGCAACTTTAGATGTAAGCACAACTTTGACTAAATTATTGCCTGAAGGTGTATGAAGATAGGGTGTAAAGCATCCTGAGAGGCTGCAGTGGAATGGAGCAACAGATCCAGAAGGAATTGACCCATTTGATACCCAGGTCAATCCTTCCCGGGGCAATCCTTCCCCTCTCCAAAATTACTGTGCTAGCTCAATTGCTTTATTATTTTGGGATGCTCTTCAGGTAAGGGAAGGGACAGATGAAATACCACTCAGGCATTTCAGTACTTTGTTAGCATGCAAGAACTGAGCTGTGATGATGGCAGGTAAACGGAGATGTAGACAAGAGGTTTGCTAACTCCTGATCACAACTGAGATATGCAGCACAGCCGAACAGGATGGCTGTTTCGCTCTTCTTCAACAAGACCTGCAAGCCAAGAGCAATACCTAAGCAAGAGACTCTAAACTTGAAGGCCACACTTGTTTATGCAGGAAAATCAACGGGCTCATCTGCATTCTTGAGTACCTCGGAGAATCCGTATTTCCACACCTGCTGAATCAGTCTCTTCTCTCCTCTATAAATACGTCTGGTATCCCACTTGTCATTGAAGAGTAGCTGCTTGCTAAACAAGGGGATTAATGTGGCCTGTGCTGCTCCTGTCCTCTGCGTATTTTGTGTTTATATTTAAATCCTCCAGTGCGGAGGGTTGGCCAGAGTTCAGCTTCCAGCCAGATGTTGCAGCACATGGCAATACCTCACCCTGCTGCTGACCTTTCCACGTGCAGCATGTCACATACAGAGCAGCAGAGCAGCTCTTGCTGCAGGCTAGCAAGGAAGAGCTGGGCCTGAATCCGGACCTAACCAGAACCCTGAATTTCCATGGAATGTTCCTTCTACTGCTCATCAATTACACTAAATTCCCTCAACCCACTACACTTGCAGTATGGATACCAAATCCCCAACCTGTATGGCAAAGCAACACTGGACTCCACAGAGCAAGAAGTGCACATACATCTCCACCTGCTTTGCAGTGGCATTTTACAAGTAACAGCACACTATGGGGTAGCAGCACAGAGAGGGAGAGAGTCCTGACTTCTGATGCACACACAGGCCATAGGATGATTTATCAGCAGCTAATAAGCAGTGCAAATACAGTCTCTGTGGGTATGGCAAGAAACTAGTTCAGAGGGAGAAAACTGGTATCCAAGGAAGTGAGAGCAATTCCCGTGTTGCCCGTCACAGAGTCAAGAAGCATGCTTTGCTTCAATGCTGCCGTCATTGCAGACTACTTTAGAGATGTTTGAAGGCTGATGATGGAGCTCACTGAAGCTTCACTGGGCAGAAGCTTTGCAAAACACAAAAGACAGTGTAGGATCTTGAAGCAAAACACGAAGAGCTGTCTTATCGCAAAGCTATCAATCAGAAGGCAATTAGCTGAAAACATGCTGTTACACTTTGCTGATTCCACTAATTTAATCATTTCTCCCTCTGCTACCAGCAAGAAGGCAGCTCCCTCTAGTGACATGAGAAAATATGTCAATCAGCAGTTAAGGGGAAGGATGTTACATATGAGTATCTTCTCTTTGTAGTCCAGGTTAAAATTCTGCATTTTAAGAATAACGGAGAGCATTCCATTTGCTTTCTTAATGCCAATCACTTTAAGCCAGTAGCTATGCTTAAGCGTCAACATTTACAAAATACTTTTTCAACAATTAATTTCAGCTTAAATCTTGTTATCTCTCAAATACAAAAAAGGAAACAAGAGTCTGGCCCGATTAAATGAGTTTTCTGTCTCATTTAGTCCAAACTGGCTCATAGTCCAACTGCAAGGCTGTAGGAAGGGGCACAGGCAGAAAGGTTTTTTTAAATCTCCTAGTTCCCTTACTTAATAATGATACAGAAACTTGGCTACCGTGGGCTGTATTCAGAGAGTGTGCTGCAGTATCAAGAAAAGTACAGCTCACCTTCTCAGCTCCCTGTGGAAGAGACCTGGGGTCTGGCAGGAATGATGGAAAGACTTTATGTAGTGGTGTCTCTGACAGAAGCAGAATGTGCAAACCACTTCCTCATCAGCTCGCTTGGTTATAGCAAGTTTTGTGCCTAAACTGATTAGAGATACGTATAAGAGCTGTGTGAAATACTTCCCAGTGACCCCTGTGGAGACGATTTCTGTTCATCACAGCATGTGCTTACAGCATTTGCAATTCTGGATTTTATACTGGCTGTGTTTAAAAGGAAAATTCAGCTGTTTGGGACAGGTTCACTGTCTTACTCCAAGCAGTAGTTGCAAATATTTAGTGAATAGCTGCTTCTTTTACTGTGGTTTTTTATGTTTGAAAACGAAATTGGTCATTTTGCCAAGTACGTTTACTACAGAAAATTTTTCATGTCTTTGGCATAGCAACTGGCAGTTAGGTGACGCATGTATCTTTTAAAGGTAAATACTTATATTTTGAAGCAGTTGTATAATTACACATCATTATGCTGCATGTGCACGGTGACTTCTGTGTTCTGTGGAAAAGAACAGGATCAACTGCTGGTGTGATGCATTATAGCAGACAACACAGCCCTGCATCTGAATGCCCTTTTCCTGATAAGAGGGGTGAACAGATCCACTTGTGACCCATATTTCAAAACTACATTGTCTTCAGCGTGACAGTTCTGTGCCTCATCTGCAGCAGCATGGCCCATAGTGGCACTGCTGGTTTACAGTCAAACCTGGGGCTTGAGCTCACTCAAACGCTGTCAGCTCCTGCAAATGCTCAGAGAAGGTGAAGGTTTCTCCTGGCACAGACACCAGGCAGCAGTTCCTATTGTTCATGTGGTGAATAGCGGATGGCTGGGTCTTTTTGCCAGATAGCTTCCAGATTTGGGGCCCTTAGTTATTAATATTAAATAAATACATTGTCTTTCGCTTAAGGTAAACACTTCAGACAACAGGCTTACTGTCCAATCATGTAAGAAGCCCTTCTAGTCTCTGGGGGATGGGGAGAAGCATAGTAAACAATGTTGGCTTCTCCACCACCTCAAAATCCAATATTATGTATAAAATTTTGTGGGGAAAACAATGAAGAATCCTTAATAAGAGCAAAGGCTTTTTGTAAGTACCCTCTTTGAGGAAAGGTTATCTGATCTTGTTCTTTTGTCTCGGAAAAGCCCTTAAAACAATGCACCATCTGCTACTGTTTGGTGGAAGCAAGCAGAGATCTCTTCAGACAGAGGGGCCTGCGTGCTACTGTTTGCCATTTAACCCTTTCGGCCACAAACTTTCCCTTGTTTCTATGCAAACATTTGTTCTGAGCAGCAGCGGCGATGGCCTGCACCCCACCCGTGCCTTGGCCAGCCCCGCAGGATCCCTGAGCGCATCTCTCTGTTCAGCCTTTGTTAACCCCTGTCAATGTGCCGTGCCTTGATGTCTCTTGCTGTACAAGTAGAATAATATCCCACACTTATCTGATGTGGTATTTATGAAGAATTAATTGCAAAGCTCCTTGAGACCTTCAGATGAAGCTGCGAGGTGCTGAAAATGGCTCTGGTCTGAATGGGGTTCGTTCCATTGGGGGCTGTCTGTAGCTGTCACTGTGTCACTCAGCACAGGAGCAACCCGTGAGGTGACACGCTGGTGAATTCACACCTGTGAGACAACACAGCACTGCATGGAAAAGGCAAAGTGTTTCTATTGCAGTTTTTAGTGGGGTGTATCTGTTAAATTGGACATGAATGCTGAGGGAACACTTTTTCGTATAGTCATTCTTCACCTTTGAAATCTGGAAGGCGAACCAGCTATTTCAAATTCCCCCTCACCCTAAAAGTTTTTCAGTCCTAGTCAGAACCATTAGCAAAAATTCTTTTGCAACGAAGGACTATTCATTCTTTTGCAACAGTATAAGAAGTACCTTGAGAGGGCACTGAGTAACCACCGTGCTCTGACACTTTGGGAAATGCCACCTTACCAAAGTCCTGCTCAAAGCCGTGGTGAGTCTCAGCTCCAGGGCTTGGAGAGGCAGAGGGCTGTAGCCTGAGGCTGTCCGGTGTCCTCAGGCTCTCTCCGGGAGACCTGTTGGCAGTTTCCTCTTGATTCTGAACTGTGAAAATAGTCCCACACCGGTAGCGATTCCTCTGAGCTGTGAGTTCTCTCTGCGGACTGTGTCAAGGTAACAACAACAATTACTCACAGTTTTTGAGATTGTGCATGAGTATAAGCAATCTTTTGAACAAAAAAAAAATGGTTATTTCATTTTAACAAAGCTGTCATTTGTTCAATTTTGTTAAATGGAAACAAAAGACTCACTGAAAAGTCATACCTGCAGATGTACAAAATCCGCTTTCTTGTATCTTGATGTTGTCAGGAAAGCTAACAACATTCGTCTTTACCTACTCTAAATACTGCTCTGAAAGAGCTGGATATTTTTCAACCTGGTAGAAAATAGAAACAACAACCTTGCCATTTGAAGCTTAATTTATGAGGGCTGCATTGTACAATCCGTGCCATTGTTAGGGCTTGGTTGCACAATCTAACTCGGAACCTTGGCAAAGTTTTCTGAAATCTTTTTAGAAACACAAAGTACTGATCTCTGTTCCAGCGTTTCTGGGACATGTGCTGAGCATGGCTGTGGCCCAACTACATTTGCTATGTATACTTTAATATTTCAAAACAATATCAGTACCAGGTCCCACAGTCCTGACGAAGATCTCAGCTAACTGGTTTTACTTTGTTTTGATCTGTAACTATCTGAGCTTAACTAAAAAGATTAGGAAGGAAGGTGTGAAAATGGGCATTTACTGATCAAGCCTCAGCTGAAACACTGGCAGGGACACTGAGACACATTGAAATGGTGACAGATGTTTTCTTTTTTATACAGAAAAATGAACGTGGAATTTTTTTTTTTATCAGCAATCAGCTTAGGGAAATCTCATTTCATTTTTCTCATTAATAAGCTTTTCTTTGTTTTTCATGACCCAGAAACTGCTAAAACGATTAGAACAGCTTCCACTAACGCATCTTGGATGTCGTCTTCAGAAAGTGGGAGCAAAGGTGGATGAGAGAGAAAGAGAAGAGGTAACAGGGATTTCTTAAAAAGCAGTTCTAATATTTGTTGGGCAAATGCACAGAGTATTGTCTCTGCATTTGTGTTATGTTAGTTTTTTAGTCAATGCCACCATTTCCTTTGGCTTTTGAGAAATGCCTACTCCTGTTTGAAAAGGCTGATGCCAAGGTCCAAATCCAACCCTGCCCGTTTCCAGGAAAGGCCACTGCCAACATCAGTGGAAGTCAATGCAGATTCTACAGAAAATACTGGGATTAACAGGAGTGGCCAGCAACCACTCTCCACCAGACGCAACCAGCTCTGCAGAGGGCATAAACCATCACAATTCCCAGATGAGGCTCTTTGGATTTGCACCGGCTAAAGAGAAAGCACTACTGGGTCCACAGCAGGAGCTGTGATATAAGAGCTGAGGACATCAGGCCTCTGCCAGGCGGCTGCTTGGTCTGCCCCAGCCCGTGAGGCCCCCCTTGGCGCCTTCAAAACTGAACTCATGGCAAAAGCGTTATGATCTTTTTGACTCTCAAGAATGTAACAGAAAGCCACTTATATAGGTAACTGAATCAAGATAAGGATGAAATTGCATACACATTTTCTGGCGGTTTGGAGAATTCCCATCAGTGAGTCATTTGCATTAGCAACAAATCTCCGTCAGCCGCCCCTGCGGACTGCAGAGCAGCCGGGCATGAAATGGGAACATTGCTTATGGAAAGAGGCACCTGCAGGATTGCTTGCATGAACATGAGTCACTGTTTTCACAGCTATAATTAAACATGCAAACACAAAACTGTGCTGTCGAAACTGGCTGTGGATAAGATCATGTTCAAGAGCGCTGATTTTATAACACTGGATGTTTTGTATTTGTGAATGAGGCTGGCAAACAATCAGTTTTTAACAGGTGGCTTTGTTTAGATGAACTCTTGAAGAGAATATCCATTGTAAGCAACTGCAGACTCATAACTCTTTATCACTGGTAGCAACAGTGGAAGTCAGAGCATAAACCCAATTCATCTGCTTTTACTATCCCATTTTCTAACCCCGCTCTACCCGCATTGGTGATGAGCTATATAGGCATGGGGTTACCAAGGGCTAAGAACACAGCACTATCCCTGCCTGTTAGCAGAGTCCTGTAAAGTTTTGTATGCTCATCAAGAGCCAGGCTGCCTTCGCTCCCTACTGACACTCCCCCATACGGAGTTCTTGCACTCACAGTGCAAATGTGTCTGGAGCAAGAGAAATTATGACACTGGAAAGTGTGTTCCTCAGTCACCTCCTTAACATGCTGGTGCTCCTTTACCACGGGCTTTCTGGCTGATCGGATGGCAGCTGTATGCCCTCAGCAGGCATGTGAATCGGTTGATACCGGAGCAACTTCAGGAACAGCTAGATCATGGGACCCTCGTATTGTCCTAACTGGTGTGTGCTGCCCACTGGTGTGTGCAGAAGGACTCTCATCCACTTTTTCTTCCCATGAGAGAGCGTGCAGGCTTCAGGACTAGGTGCAAAATTGGAATCTAGATCGTATGCAAATAAAAGCTGAGGTCAATTCAAAGACAGGCTTTTACTCTGAACCTTTGTATTATCTACTTTACCAGTAGCTAAAAAAGGGTTAGTCTTCCCTTTATATCGTCCCCTTACTGTTACTACTTCTGCCTCAGAGGGAGCTCTCAACCCACAAGGAGACGAGTCTGGAGCCATTCACAACATAGCAACACTTTCCACTTCTAACCTCTAAATACAGTGATATTTTATCTGCAAGTAGCTCTCCTCATCTTTTGAAACAGCACTTGTAACAGGGTTGTGATTTATTGTTCGAGGGGTTTTATTGGTGGGTTTTTTTCTGTGATGCTCTGAGGACTTTGTTTGACTCCACTGCTCAAACACACAGGAGCTTTGCTTTCTCAGTAATTGCATTGTTCAGGAGATCAGTGCAATCTGTCTTATTTCTACTTTGTCTGATGCTTGTCCATTACAGCTGAGGGGCTATTCCCGTCGGGGCCCACGGGGGTTCTGCACCTACCTTCCATTACTGCGAATTAGAGTTGCATATAACCACGCACGCATCAAGACAAGAGTAATGGACCCCACCGCTTGGTCAGCCTGGTAGGCTGCGCTCTCTCAGGTGCAGTGCATATGCAGCTCTGACTCTCTTCACTGCACACTCTGAGCGCCAAGTGCTCATATTTTATACATTTGCCATCTTCTGTGACAGAACAGCTCCATAATCCTTGCAACTGATCTCTCGGAGCAGAAATCAGCCCAACCTTTGTGAACGTGGTAGTTGTGCACAAAGAACAGGGTTTTAACTGTCAGTAATTCCAGTAATTACTGTTCATAACTTTGGTAAGCTGAACTGTCTGGACTTATCTCTGATTTTCATTTTTCTCTTGTTTACTTTGCACTGTAAAGCCGTAAACAATCGTCTTAAAAAGAATGCTGTGCCTTATATCCTGCCTTCACTTAACAACACCGCTCTTCTTCCCGCTAAAGCTTTTGGCAGTCTCACTGCGGTAGGTTGGCACAGCCAGCGCGGTCCCCGGCACAGGGAACTGCCCGTTCAGCAGTGCCACACCATCCCGCCTGCGCAGGGACGGCGACACTGACACCTCATCCCTCGCTCTGAACGGGAAGTTGGGGACGTGGTGGCCAGTTTGCTGCACATATGTCCTTTCTTTAGTAATGCCTGTCCAGGTCATATTTAATCTTCTAAGGCTCAGAGGATTTATTCTTTCAGGGAAGACCTCTCTGCAGAGATGTGTGTCCCCTGTGGGGACTCTGGTTTGTCCTTCGCCGTGGCTCGACAGGGGCAGGGTCTGGTCTGTGGTTAGCCATTGCCTCTGAACTAACAGGTCCCTTTGTGGTCCTCCCTGTCACCAGACATGACCCACTTGGGGCAGTTACACAAATATGTCTTTGCCTTCTAAGATACAGGCTAAATGCAGAGGGTTTTCTATTGACTGCCATCTACATTAAACATTTAATTAACGTAAGCTGACTGAAAACAACCTATGTTAATATAATCCTTTTTTCTAAGCTTCCTGCTTCAAAACCTATTTTCCATAATCATTACCACGCTCCGACATGTGTCCTGTTCAAGGAAACTTAACGTTTGTGAGTAGGTGTTGCTCCATACATGCACAACCAGGAGAGCTGCAGTAATCAGAATTTTTCTCCCACTTTTGGCGCAAAGTGAGTGAAAACAATTACTAAAAATGAATTTATAGTATTCAGTTCATTAAATCACTCTTTAATCCCCTGCAAGGAGATCAGTGGAGATTTAACCAGGCACTCGTAAAGATAATCAATTCATTCTTCTGCCCGTGCCATATGTTAAAATACCGAGGGGTTCATTTTACCGGGGCGGGGCGGGAGGCGGCAGCTCCGTGTCCCTTCCCGAACGCGCGGGGGTGACCCGGGGCACCGCGGGGCTCCGCGGGCGCGCAGCGGCGCGCGCGGCGGGTGGCGTCCCCGGGGCGGCGGGTTCGCGGCGCCACCTGGCGGACAGCGCCGGAGCCGCCCCCACGGGACACCCCCCGCCTCCTCCGGGGGGGACCCCCCGCCTCCTCCCGGGACACCCCCCGCCTCCTCCCGGGGGCTGCCCCTGCTCCGCAGAGCGGGGAAAAGGCAGCGCTCGCCCGGACAGGCGAGGCGGGACTTGGCCGCATGGAACCCCCCCGCAGCTCCCAGTCTCCTCGCGCCACTGGGAGGCTGCATCTAGGGCAAAACTCCTGTAGGGGAGATCCATCTCTCCCCAAAAATCCCCAGCTGAACCTTTCCTGTTGACCTCCCAGCTCTCTACAAACAGGTGGTTCCCTCTTGCAGTATATCTTGTGTCAAAATCTGCCGACTTGGCAATTCGCTGGGTAAGGAGCAAAGAGCAGTCTGGCTCCATGCTGAATTGGTGCTATTTATTTTAACTACGTGTGTGTGTAGCGCATTTAGCAGAGAATAATATATCCAAATTTGTTTACCTTCTAGCGAGGAATCTGTGAGATGGAGAGGCTGGGCCGGTTATTGGCTTTTCATGCAATAGGCTTATGTCCACCTCAGAGCCCTTATTCACAGGAAAACCTTTTAAAAAGACAAATGAAGACATTTAATAAATATGCTCTTTGTAGAAATGAAATGGCCCAAGCTTTGGCATCTATTCTCTGCCTATTTACGTGTGAGCACTTAACTTCCATATAGCTCTTCTTATCCACAGATTTCTAAGTATGCGGGGTTAGGCTTGTAATTCCTTTCTTGCTTCTGGGAAAGCCCAGGCACCAGAAGGTGAAGTGATGTGTCCAGAATCAATGGCAAAGCCACAGATAAAATTAAGAGCTGTAATTTCACAGGTGCAATGAGGGGAGAAGAAAATAATTAGATCGTTACCTAAGTTAGATCATTACTTCTTAATGTGATAGCCTCTACTTCAGTCCCACCTCTCCTCTCACAGGGGGACTGACGGACTTTTCAGTGCTAATCGAACAGACATAGAAGGAAAGTCAGTCACTACTAACATTCTGGCAACCTTCTGATCTGAGGAGATTTACTGAAATTTCATGGTTCTGCCCTACTGATCTAAAGATACAGAACAGTGTGTGGAGCTGTGCTCATACTTGCTGCTGCCAGAGGGTCCCTAGGCTGCCTGTGCTGCTTGCTGAGGGCACCTGTGACTCTTCTTGGCATTGGATTTGTGAGCTGTGCAGAGAGCAAGCCTGCAAACACTCAAGGCTGCAGCGACTGCTCCCTCTGAGCAGCGTGGATACAGCCTAGAGGAACTACTGCTCAGGGATTTTCCAAGACCCAACACTTCCAAGGGGGGATCAGGCTTAAACACTGCCTTATAGCTTTGAAAGACTTGGGCTATGGCATCTGAGCCTCACTGTTGCGTCGTGTCAATATGATCTACCTTGCAATGTGTTGCTCAGGTCTTCCCCAGTGTCAAGATGCCTCTGTCCTGCTCTATGAGTGATCCCTGGTAATTCTTTGCTCACAGCAGTCCCAACAGGCAAAGCGGTGGGTATTTCCTTCTGTCTGTCCAGGGCTGTTGCTCCCTCAGTGCTACCCACAAGGCTAATCCTGCCCAGTCCATGAAACTCCCTGTCTGATGACACACGTAACACATCAGGATCTGGGGCATCCAGGAGCATTTGTATAGTCATTGTCCTGTCTTGCTCGTCCTTGGATGTCTCAGGCTCTGGGACAGAAGACGACTCATTGTAAAGGTCCAAAGTTGTCTCTGTCGATGTTTTGTCAGCAGAGGCTTTAACCCAGCTTGCTGCATTCAGCCTCCTAGTTGCTATCTCAATCTTTTCTGCAAGTTCCTTGGATAGACTATCTATGGCTTTAACTCGATCCTGTTTACTTCTGTATGGAGAAAGACCAGAAGTCAACTCCTTGGAGTAATATTTTGCATCTTTCTGAGGAAGGGAAAAGCTCAGAGGAGGCGTATGCAGAGCTGGAGGAGAGCAGTCCCTCAAGTCTTCACATTTCAGAGGACTGAGAAACCAGCATTCGGATTCTGGAGCTGCTGGAGAAGCTAATGCTGCTCTTTTTTTAGGTGATTCAAGTGCATCTAGAAGTTGATTCCTATTTAAACAAAAAGGAGAAATGTCACATTATAAAGACAAAGTAACAGTAGCTTTCTGCAGAGACTGGTATCTTCAGCTAAAGTGCTTCACAAAAGAGAAAGAAACAGATTTCCCTGTCTATAGATACATTTGTCAAATGATAGATTCAGGATGGAGCATGAACTGCTGATAGATGCGGAGAAGAGTCAGCCTGGGGCTGGCAAGGAATAATTATTATTTAAAAATACAAAGCATAAAAGTAGGATGAAAAGTTTGCCTCAATCTGGAGATCCAGAGCATCTGTGTCCTTCCATGATCAAAAGCACTCCCAGATGCTCCCAGGTACTGTCACTGCTCTGGACTAGGGTGCAGTGAGGCTGATTTTAAGATGACATATGAGTGTACAGTAGTCCGTTGCTCTATTTTTTATAGTTTACAACAGAATACTATGAAAAGTCTGCAGCGTGTGCCTAGAAAGAGGCTTTCTAGGATGCTTTTTATGTCTGAGTACCTGCTTCTGTGATCTTTACTTAATAGAGTACGTGGTGTTTTATCCACCCAGGCCATGAAACTCCTCTCCAGGATTCCACCATTGGTTTGCTCCTGAAACAGAAGTGACCATTAGTGTAAGCACTAAATAGTTAGGCAACAGGAGGGTAATATTTGGCTTTTGCTCCACTTAATAATTGGTTCATGTAACTGGAAAACTGCATGGACCAAAGAACAATCCTGTTCTTTTAGCTCAAGCAATGGAGATTTCCAGGCTTTTGACCCTGAAGTCAAGGGTTCCAGCCTTACTAACGAGCACAGCAGTGCTTGCCATAATTAGAAGTTAATTGCTCTATTTTTCCAGATAAAACTTTTTCTCCTTGACATTTCAAAGCATTTGTATGAAGTGTTTCATCTCCTACATGGTGCTGTACTAATCAAGATTGGAGGGTTTTCAATCTGCCACTCCTTTGTGACTTACTTGCTCAAGTTTACACTGAGGACTTTCTTTTGCAGATGCTGTTTCCCCGATGAGCTTGCACAGCTGGTCAGAACTTGTTTTCTTCCTAATAGCTTCTTTCTGTTTCCTGTATACTTCTTGCAATCTCTTATTTCTCATCTCCATGGCCTGCACCAAAGACTTTTTCTCTTCTAGATTTTTTTTCTTTCTTTCTTCATTCTTTTGATACATAAATTCCTGAACAATTTCAGGGCTGTAGGGGTGAGTTTTTTTAATATTTACCCTCCTCTTTGAAGGATGCTTAAGGTTTTCTTTCTCAGACCCTTTCTGTGCAGGGCTGCTTAAGCCTTTCTGTCTCTGAGGAGATATGCCTCTTCCTGAGCCGCTGGGCTTGGCTCCATCTTTCATTAATGAAGATCGTGTCTTTTCCCCACTGAAGGCGGAAGGAGTTACGCCCCGAGGTCCAGGTGAAGAAGAATGGATCCCTAGGTATTGCTGCAGAACTTCCACCTTTCCTTTCGCAGGGTCTTTTGGGAGCTTGGTATGTCTGTGTTCATCATGATACTGGCTTTGCAAATGCAGGCTCCTGAGTATTTGTTTTGCATCCTTGGTTGGTGCGTTGATGCCCCTTTCAATAGGCTTGCTGGGGGGCACCACGCAGCTTTTGAATTCAGGGTTTTTCCCCACAGGTTCATTTCCCTTTTCTCTGAAGCTGTTTTCTTTTGCTACAAATCCTCTACCAGGTTCTGTGGAAAGCATTTTGAAAAAGCAGTGGTGTTATTACTTCAGAGATGTATCAGTTCCTGCATCCTGCATCTCAAAACCTGCCTCCTATTATAGGCCTGAGGACTATTTGCATGCGTAGCCCAGGCTTGTACATCTGTTGTAAAATCTGCAATGTTCTAAGGAGAAGACAAATCTGTAAGCGCAAAATTTGAAGTTGCAGTGGCCAATTGTACAGATGATGTGTAGTTTGTGGCCCTTCAGTATAAATAGAATTTAATATACATGGGCAGTGAAACCCTTTATCTCATAAACCTCTTATGCTTGTCAGTGTAGCACAACGAGAACGCAGTGGCCAGCCTCAGCTGTTGGTAGACCCAGGGAAGCTCTACAGCTGTGTCTGGCAAACGGACCCAGCTAAAGAGCAGAGTGTGCTACTATATGCAGGACATGGAGCTGACACTGTATCTCTGCTAGGGAGATATAACCTGTGTCATGATCCAGACAAGTCTTCTTTTGAGGACACAGTGCATTTGCATTGTCTCTTCAAAACCGTGGTGGATTCATTGTGCCAGCTGACCACGGACAACAGCTTTAGTAATTGTTCTGGGTGGTTGTTAACCTGACAAATGAGTTATTGCGAGAGTTATTAAAGACAGGGGCTCAGAAGGGCCTTGAAACCTTTTGTTTCAACTAGTTTTAATAAACGACTTTTTTGTTCGTGTGCCAAAACCGTTAGTGCCATGGAGAGGCAACTGTACCAAAGGTATCTGCTGTGGTCTGCTCTTCAGCTGTGCTCCTCAGATTTGAAAATGTAGGAGGTGGACCAAGCAACTTTCTAGCTAACTTCTGACCTTCTCTCCATGCAGAAGCACCAGGTAGCTTCGCACCTGAAACAGAGGATTTGTATTTAATTTTTAAACCCTCACATGTTCTTTGAAAGAAAAGTGTAACTCTATTGTAAGTCTTTTTAATGGTGATTTCCAGGAATCACACTCAAGGTGTGGGGAGATCTAAAAAGTTTTACTCAGAACAGTTTTAAAAAAAAAGTTGATGCTACTTCGATAAAAAAATGTTTTTAAAGCACTCAGACTTTGGAGGCTGTCACTCTGCTAGTGTCTATTCACCGACTGACAGAGGGTGGGTTCATGAATCAGATGAGGGCAACACATGAAATTTAAGTGATTTCCTAAGGCTTTACCATTAACATTTATATAACTTAACACCTGTAGCATGCTCACACAGTTCTTACAAGTTTTACTCAGAAACCAGTGACTCCCAGAGTCCTCAAGAACACTAAGAGGCGGTTGGGACACTGACCTGAGAGCATCCTTCTATGATGGCAGCTGCAGACAGCTGGTACTCGCTGGGTACCAGCAGATTTGAGAATTAGAGGGAGGGGGATAACGAAAATGTGATTTTCCTTGTGATTACTTCAAACTCACTGGAGTAATTAATTTTTAAACTGGTGAGAATCAGCAGGATGCGGTGTGGAAGAATCAATGAACGATACAGGACAAGGGACAATGTATAATGCAAAAATAAACGATAGTGTATGCAGCACAAACAAATTATTCTTGCTTAATAGGTGGTGTCACCTAATAGACAACATTTATCACTGTTTTACTTCATAATTTCAGATTGCATTCACAGCATGCCAATACTTGCACTGGCATAATTATGTGTTTATTGCAAACACTTGTCCAGCAGAAGGTGACTAAACAGGTACTTATTTGGGTTTTGCATGGAAATCCTCCCCACCAAATTCTCCCCCAATGAAAATACTCAAGCTTCTTTTTTAAAGAAAAGATTTTACTCTTATGTCAGTATCAGCCTCACTTCAAAGATGTGGTTCAGTACTCAGTCAACTGACTGAGTCAGGCTTTTCTAGCTTCTGTTCAGTAAGCACGTCTGTGGGCTGAGCTGACTGTGCAGCACCTCTGAGAATCATCTGTCGGACACAAGCACTTCCAGAGACTGACTGTTAGTAGGACTGTCCTGAGATTCCCCTTTGCTTTGTGAACAACAGCTGCAGGGCAACACCTCCTCCGCTAACAGCCCTGGGCTCCGTACCATGGCCACGGATGGAGTCACAGCCACCTACAGCGGCAGAATTTGCAGCAACTCTGAGATGTTCTGGAGGCTCATCTTAATCGTGTAGTTTAGGTCGTGTCACAAAAGAAATTATGTTTTTCAGACAAGGAATAGCTTCACTCTCTGCAGAGGCGAAGTCACTTCCTATAATCACATGGATTCACTTGGGAGGTCTTCAGAGGAATTATTCACTAGATCTATGCAGTTCAGTGCCTGACAGCAGGAACCATAGATGGAATTGTCAAAATTTGTTGGACTTGGGACAGCTGAGATCCAGCGGTGTTTTTAATGAAACACCTTGCTCTACTACTTTGTTTTCCAGTTTAGGAGTACTAAAAATGCAGGATGTATTTATTTTTGTGCTGTCTTAGTTTCTCCGAATGCAACTGACAAATTAATGTGTAGATCTAACAATCTTCACCACATTGTCTGCTGTCAATTAAATCTTTTTTTTATCTGCACAGTATTTATTAACTACAGAAACTGCTACGCTAAAGTTCATGAGCAGTCTGCATTTCTGATGAAAACACTTGCTGGAAGGAAATTTTTTTATTTAAATATCCTCCTGGTTTTTTATGCCTATGAACAGATGAATATTTTATAGCTGTTGTGACTTAATTTTTTGTTAACTACAGCAAATTTATAATTCATCAAATTCCTGAGTACTCTGGCTCTGACCTCTGCCCCTCATTCATCTCTTCGTAGCCCTGCCTTGGCTCTTTCACTGACAGAAACTAATAGCCAATAAAGACACCGTGACACTGGCAGTTACAATGATGAATGCTTCATGTGGCGTGGTCTTATTATGACCCACTCTCAGAGGAAGATCAAGCCATTTTTCAAACAATCCATTAAAACAAAAAAAAAAAAAA
>RSEF01000017.1:8422414-8482084 GCA_003993805.1 Himantopus leucocephalus
TTAAAAAAAAAAAAAAAAAAAGAAGGGAGAAGGAAATTATTATATATTTCATGCATTTTAAATAGTACTTAGGTAGCAGAGCATATGATGCCACTATGCTCATAATTTCACCTGCATGGTATTAGATAGATTGGATTTTTTTCTTTCAAGTCCACACAAGTTACATATCTAGTACCTTGGCTAGTGTAAAACACAACTGCCTTGAGTGAGCAGTGCCCATAGTGTTTCCACTATTTGCCTTGTTCCCCACAAAGTCTGAATGCAACTATTCCCAATGCAAAGTAATAGCACTAAATGGGTAAAATTACTCCAGTCATTAAAATCTGCACTTAGACATAACAGTCAAAGAAAACTGAGAACTAGGGATTGGGACTCCTGTTCCTGCTGTTGACTTTGTAGTAGGGCTGTGGATAATTCATCTGACTTTTCACTGCTTTGCTTCGGTCCCTATTTTGCAGGCCAGGAAATCCCTGCCTTTTGGTGGCACTCTGAATTAATTAGGAAACACAGAACTGAGTAGGCGACAGACAGCTCTTCCCACCCAGGACATTTGGCTTATTTTTCAGTGACAGAAAGTGGTATCAGGTGGCCAGTCTGATACCCCATCCCGGGGGCCTCAGCACGATGCACCAGCAGCTAACCTAGAAATTAAGCCTTGTGGCCTTGTGCTGCCAGCGGTCATCTTCTGCCTTCTTGAACAAATGCTGATTTTTGTCTGTTCCCTCGGTGGTTTTCTTTGTTACCTGCTGGGTATACCTAGGCCCTGGCCCTTGACTGCGGACCCTCGGGTTTGGTATTATTTTAATAACCAGCTAAAGATTTTGGCAGGTGAGTGCTCAGATGCTACTGACCTCCAGTAGTTTTGTCCATCAATTTCTGTAACTTCTCATGATTTTCCTCCTTCCGTTTACTTGTCGCTGCTCTCTTCAGAGCAGAGGACTTGGGTGAAGGCTGTCTCTGACTTTGCGTTTGAATTCTCTGTGCTGAGCTTCTCTCTCTTTGGTCTTTAATCAGAAGGGAAAAAAAAACACCAAAAAGAATTAGTATGCAGCTAAAATCAAACTGCAGACATGACTGCTGTCACCAACAAACCAAACCCAGTCCCATTCACTTGGAAGGCAAAAGCGGGGGTCTCTAATGACACTGGTCACGCAACAAGCAGGACTCCTTTTTTGCTGGAGATGTCCCGGCAAAGCAAGCACTGGCCTGCATCCCTGAGGTTACGTCCGTGACCCCATCGTACCATGCCAACAGCCCTGACCTAACCGGCACACCCAGTGGGGGCAATGGGACACTTTTCCCCTTGGGGTGTCTCTGGAGATCCAGACTAACCTTTCTCTGCAGAGTACACAAACACTGCATGCTTGGGCGACTTGCCTGTAACAAACTGTTAATGATACATCATTGCTAACCTGGGGTCTTGGGGGCTTTTTTATAATCCCTCCCTTGTCCAGGGATGGTAAATTCTTCTCTGCCTGGTATTCTGTGCTCTTCATCAGGCAAGGAGGAAGCAGACCTCAGGTTCACAGCACTAAAACCTAGACGAACAGGTATTTGGAAGCTGTTAGGCTACAAGGAGCAGTACAAATACTGGTATCTGACAGCACAGAGCTCCTGTGAGTGTGCAAGGCAGAAGCAGGTTTCCTAGGCCAAACGGAAGATATCTGACAGAGGTAATATCTGGCAAAGCAGCTGTGACACACTTTTTTCAATGGTAAAGTACAGTCAGACAAACGAACAAGCTGCATCTGAACCAAGCGTCTGGAGCTGGTCATCTTCAGGCTCAGAGGCTGCCCCTGTTCTGCAAGTTGAACTGTTTGTCTGGCATTTCCCTAACTCGGTTATGTAAAATGATCTGGGTTAAAAACAAACTGAACTAGCCTTCCCCTTGAGAATGTTCAAAAGAGGCTCAGCAGGGATTGTGGCTTTGGCTTCTGGGTATTAGGAGGGGTAACGCTGCGCAGCGGTGACTGAAAGCGCTGCTTGATTCAGCTGAAAGGGGGAGATGGCAGCATGGACTTGTGCTCCCACAGACCCAAGGGGAGCACCATAAAATACTTCCATACATCATCATAAAAGGTGATTTGGAGCAAATCTAAGGGAAATGCCCATAGAAGCTGGTGGTGTGTGACAGGGATCGTAGTGCCCAATGAATTAACACTAATGCTATTATAGCAATAAGATTTATTATGTACAGCTTTTCAGCTCGTCTTCTCTAGTCTCTTATACCCTCAGTAATCCCCAGTTGGCTGAAAAGATTGCCAAGTGGGCAGGCTAACTGGGCTAGCCACAGACAGTCCTTGCTCTCGAGTCCGTGTGTTACTCACAGCAACCCGAGATCTTAAATCACGCTAAACTAAAGTGACAGCTGTAGATGAATGGTACTTCAGGCCCAAATTTAGCATCAAAGCAGGATAAGGAAGTCTAATAATATTTGCTTTCAGATCCACAGTAGTTCCACTGAATGAACTGTTAAATCCCCTGTAATGCCTCTGAACTACACAATTCCTGCTTTAAATACCTGTGATGCCTCTCCGCACTACTGTGCTGCTATTTCCCATGTCATGCTTTATATCTGGCAAAATGTGGGAGGAAATGGGAGAAAAGAATCTATTTGCAGTAAATTCTTTACTATTTTGTGGAAAGAAATTTTTAAATTTGTGCATGCTGGGGAGTAAATCCAGTGCAGAAGTGAACTCAGTAAGGAGGTTGGTATGTACAGCACAGGGAGGTTTACAGCTCCCCCAAGGGCTGCAGAAGTAAATGAATTTATCACATGAACATGGTTGCCGCCTAACATAAACCAAAGTGTGAGGTGGAAGCTGTATGGTTAGTTTTTCAGCTGTGCCAAAGCACTGCTAGGCAATACACAGTTTCAGCCTTTCTCCGTAGATGCCAGACTACTACTGACCTCTGTAAACTGAAGCAGGAGGAGCAGACGCCACTTTGCACACCTTTCTCTTCAGGGGTCTTTTTTGCGGTGGCTCTTTAGCATAGGCAGAAATCAGACACTTCTGCTCCTGAGATGCTGCTTGCTGCTTTTGCTTCTGCTCCTGGATTCTCTTCCTGAGTTGCTCTAACTTCTTTTGGGGTGATTTTTTCCACAACTCTTCCAGCTTCTGATCACTGGGCCCACTGGCTGGTGGAAGGTGGTATGTAGGAAGCAGGACAGCCGTGGGCACGGAAGCGTTGCTCCGGCTGCCGTGTGGGATGGCTGAGAACAGGCTGCTCCCTGCAGGGGAGTGAGGTGGGTGATGCAGACAGCAGGGAGGTTTTTCCTTTTCTACTGTGTGACATCTTGAATCTGCCTGCTCCCTGAAATTGTCCCATCTTGGTCTGTACAGGCTCTTTGCAGGATATCGCATCCCAGGTGTGCCTCTGCCATCTGCAGCATCTCTTCTGGCAGGGCTGCAAGGTGCCGAGCGGCGCTCTGCCCTGGGGGACAGAGGGGTCATTCTGGGTGGGCCAGAGCTCACTGCAGGGCTCTCAGGGAAACAGGTCTGTGACCAAGCAGGGGAGAGAGCAGCACAGTTTCCCTGTCTTAAGAAAAAGAAAAACAAGACTGTATAGGTGGAGCGTATTATTAAATTATTCAATAGACTGCTAATATGAATGACAGTTGAGTTTCTAGAACACGCTCCGATGGTGATCTCAGTGTCTCCACAGGATCAGCATTTTGCCAGTTACCAACAGTTTGGCAAACAAAGATAATATTGGGAAAGTGCAAAGTGAACCATGGTCTGATAAGAGTTACTACAAGCATGGGCAGACTAACACAGAGAACTGATGTCAGGGCATTGGCTTGTTCCACTGGCTTGTTGGTCAGCATTTCCGAGGGTGAAATTGCCTGGTGAATTTTTCTTTTTTTCTAATAAATAGTAAGGTGCTAAACTTTTTCTAAAGTCCTGCATCCCAGATTTTTAAATACTTTTATGTGTGCCTTCACCTCCTCATCCATCAAGTACTGTACATTAAGGTTATTATTTACCTGCAGGCTGGAGGAATCTCGTTGCTCTTTTCCTCATTCAAAGCGGTTTCATCTCTGCTCCTCTCGCCATCTACAGTGTAGCAAAACCATGTCAATGTCAAAATGTCAAAAAGGTTCCTTAACCATTAAATTAAACCAGTTCATTTTACTGGGGACTATTCCCCAACCAAACCTGGCCCTTTGGACTCCTGGGTACAATTTCCTTCACGCTCGGTAATGAGCTTGCCAGCATTGCAGTTTTGGGACGGAAAAGTGATAGTTTGTCCTTTGGTGTAAAAATATCTGTTCTCACTGTCTCCGTGCCACCCAGATCTGCAGGGCAGACTGAGGATTTGGTTACTGGCTTGCACAGGAACCCGTGCTGCCTTTAGTACCCTGCGTCCCAGTTACCTGAGTACCATAGTACGTGGTGTTAAAGTGCGCTCCACCAGGTCACATCGTGCCCCTGTCATTTAAACCCAGTGACAAACATTCATCTCATCTTTCCTTCCCTTGCTCAAATGGCTTGCGAGTAGGAAAATGATTCACATGCAAAACCACAAGCTCCAGCAAAGCTTCTGACAGATCAACTCAACACACCTCTCTTGCTATCCTCATTCCCGAGACCGGGGCCCAGGCAGTGAGCCATCTCCAGCAGTGTGGTACAAAGCCCTGCTTCTTAGAGAGGAAATAGTATCCATAAATATTAAACGCTAGCAGCTCAAACTGTTCCCAGCCAATAAGCCATCTCAAAACCAAATACCCAGCAGATGCGAAAACAAAAACACGTGAAGTCTGTTCTTGTCATTAGTTCTTAAGTGTCTTGTATAATTTCATTCAATTTCCTGCTTTTTTCTTATCCCACTTTGTCTTTTAGAGATGATTTAAAACATATTATGTATTTCCTGCAAAAGTAAATGAACAAAATTCTGTATTTGTATCACTTCAGTTATCTCTAGGGAAAAAACCTCAGAGGTCAAGCACAAGTGGCTTTTACTTTGCCATAGCTGGTGGGTATTAATGCTGCATCTTTTGCCTGAAGTCTCTCCAGCAAAATGTGACTCCTTGTGCATGTGAAATTCTTCTGGGAGCATTAGTAGATAGCTGATGAAAATATACACTTCTTTCAATAGAAGAGGGCCTTTCACCACCATTTATCGCCTTCCCTTCCCTCCAGCACCAAAGCAGTCCCCCCGTCTCAGCAGTTTCCCAGTAACTCAGAACTCACCAAAGCTTTTTTCATGCCAAAGCTTTCTTCTGGCTGCCTGTGATTTGGCACAACTCCATGTTTGATGATAAAATTTGTTTTCAATCCTTTGTAGCTGTGAAAAGGCAGATTTTTCTTTTGAAAGGAGACATATGGTTTTTTTTTTCCATGGTAGCCTGTTGCTGGCATACACTGCTTCTCTGATTAATTTTGCAGCTCCTAGTTACTCTGTAAATACTGGCATGTCTGAGCACGTTCCACGTGGTATTTCCTACAGTTAAAGAATGCAATTGACTGGGAAGATAAGAGATGAAATCACCTCTCTCCATTATTTACATTTTGTATGTATGTGTGCCTCAGATTTTTACCAGAGCTGCTCTGATGTTTTCAAAAACAGCATAAGCTGGAAGTAACCCCAGCCAATAGCAACTTCACCAGTGCGATACGAGCGTCAGGCCTTGACTGCGCAAGCAACGCTGCATGCATTTAGATAATATTATACGTTCATCCAAGTAATTTCACTGTTATGATTGCAGCTTCTGTGCCTGATATAAATACTGTTATGTTTCCTATGAAGAGGACAATAAGGCAGGGAGAATTCACAGGATGTCCCAGCTCAGTGAGTGTCAGCTATTATTCTGCTTAGGGCTTTAACCACAAGCAAGGCAAACCTTTATCTGATCTTGTCATTAATTTTGAAGTGCGTTGTGAAATTTGGTAAGACTTTTTGCTTTTCTCCTTATCCTCTTTTTCTTGTTTAGCAAATGATTAAAGAGGTTATATCTTCATTGCAAAAGAGCAAACAAAATGGCATGTTTGCATATATCTATGAAAGAAAATTCTGTGGAGGTGATGCACAGGTGCCTGACAGAGAGTGATAAAGGTATGGGACAGCAAGTGTTCCCTGAACCGCACGTACCACTGTTTTGGCTTTCTGAAGACTCTTCCAAGCCAAGGCCACATCTGCGGAACCAAGAGATGAAAGATATATTTTAGCATCTCTTCACACGTGTCTTCACTATAGACAATTTCCCCTCATGCCCAAGCCAGAATAGATTATAGAGCTGGTGGCTGAAACCCAGAACTGCTCCTGAAAAATTGTGTCTAGACTGCTTGTATATATGGCTTGTTTTCAATGCGTGCTTAGTTCTGCCAGAGCTAATGCTTTTTGAGATATGTTAGTGCTTATTCAGCAAAATCCTCGCTCATATTAGCTGGTAGTTTTGCATGTATTTAAGAAAGACTGAGCTGAATTTCCCAATCCAGTCCTATTTGGTAGTAGTTACTTACAAAAAAACCCATACAGGATTACTTGTCAGAGTAAGAATGGCCTGTGTCTTTTTACAGAAGAAACAAAGCGACACATCAGATAGAGGGGAGCTCCCAGTGTGAACTTAGTGCATACATTCCACAGTAATTGAGTCTTGATGACTTCAGGCTGAGGAAGATTCATAGAGCAGGTTTCTGTTAGAAAGCAGCAGGAAATGGGGAGTTTTGGTGTTGCTGTAAGAACTACAAGCACAGTTACAAAACTGTCCAACACTCCCCAAACTTCAAAATATTTGCTCCATTGTGTCTGAAGTCATGCAATCCAGATTAAAGCACTAAAGTCTTTCAGTAGGAGATAAATCCTTAGTTTAAAATAAAGTTATCCAAGTCTCTGCTATGACCATGCAGAGGAAAATGGAATCTCGTTATCCACGTACCAGATAGAGGACCTGATTCTCCAGATGCAAAACTGTTATTCATCTTTCAGCTGTGCTCGATTTCTGCTTACTTGATATCCATGTCTGAAAAAAACATGCAAAAGGACGAGTCATTGCTTCCCCTTGAGAACAGCCTAGGTCATTTTTATGCCTATATATATTTTTCCTCATCTATAATTGTTGACTGCCCATAAAGACCCTCATCATTTACATTTCTGTGGTGTTTGCAAATGTTACCTGTTATCATTAATTTTCTCAGCCTATTGAGGGAGTCTCAGGGAGAGACAGGGATATGACACAGTGGGTAAATGTCCTGCTCTGGGTCAATACACCCTGAAGAGCTGCCCTGGGTTCTCAGGACTAGAGCACGCTCTCTTGAGGCAATGTCTGTATGATCAGAGTCAAGAAACTCAGCTCCCTCCCATGTCCCCCTGTTACTGCCTGGTTAACACTTACCTTTTGAAGCCTCATCCATGCATGGAATAAAATGTCCACTTACGAGCTCTGCAAAAACACCTAGAGAAGTGCTTTAGAGATGATCTGTGGGAGGGCTGCAGTCTTTTCTACAGTGGCTAATCCCAGAAGCCACTTCCAAAGGGAGGTGTGAGAAAGATCTCAGCGCTGAGCATCCCAGTCAGTGCTCCTGCCCTGGGCTGAGCCATCTGCAGGCACCAGCTCCCTGGCACCAGCTGGGAATGCAGAAGTTCCTCTGAAACAAGCACCAGGTCAGTCCCTGCCCTGCCCATGAGAGCTGGGAGGCACGGGAGGACGTCCAGAAGAGTCCCACCAGCCCAGCCAGCCATCAACCATCACCACACCTTTGTTTGAGCCCCTCTCTGCAGGGCGACAGTAGCGACGGCACAGGGAGAGGCTGTTAGGAACAGAGGGGAAAACAAACAACAAGAGGAGCCTGAAGGCTGATCTCAGTTTGCAAACACGTGGCAAGATGCCACCAGCTTTCTTGACAAGCCCTTGCGTCCTTTCCAGGGCATCTGGCATCCTGGCGATGACTGCTCCCAGGGCTGGATGGCTGCAGAGGAGAGGGCAGGAGGGCAGCGACCAACCTGGGGCCCAGGTGGAAGCAGGTCTGCAGTTCTGGGATGAAGAAAGAATATGGTGCCAGAGCAGGGAGAGAAAGCAGACCTATTTGAATCCCCCTCACAGGGCACTTCTCCTCATTGCAGGCATTTCTTGTCATCCCAGGGCACCTCTCCTCACTCCTTCCTCTGTGGGCTTTGATCCTGCTCTCAGCAGCACTCTCTGTCACACCTGAATCCCTGGTCTCAAGAGAGCAGGGGGCTTCATTCTGAGTATTGGCTTTTATTTAGGGGGAAATGAAAAAAAAAAAGGGGGGGGGNAAAAAAAAAAAAAAGGGGGGGGGGGGGGGGTTCTGGTCTTTGCAATTACCAAGAAAAGCTTTAGAATATAAAGTGTATGCTAAAGTCTCAGATGAGGCTTTTCCACCTTTGTGGGTGTCACTTTTTTTAAGTGTCACTGTTTTTAAGTTTAAGTATTTGAAATCTGGGGGTAACCATTCTGGTTCTTCAGGTCTCGCTGTTCTTACCCTCCCATTTTGGATTAACCAGAGGGAACAGTTTGTTCAGCAAACAGCAGAGGGCAAACTCAGCTCGCAGACGGGAGACGAAGCACTCGCAGTGCTGGGGCGCTCCGGGCCCCAGTTTCTGCCAGGACAACCCAGGAAAATGGCAGTTGTCAGCTTGGCCAAAGACAACCCGGAATGGGTAGCAGCAGAAAAACTCTTGCTGTAGCACTGATTCACTCTCTTCTTCGTTTTCATACTCAGCCATTTCACAGAGCATCTTTCTGTTGGGCTTCAATGGGTAGTGACATCCTGGACTGAGGCTTGCCAGTGCATTTCTTAAACCCTCCCAAGATTATGGCTGCAGATGGCCAAGCATCCCTTAAGGCAATGGTGAAATTGCCTTCTGTTTGCATGCTGCCCATGCATTGCCTTAGGAGACTTGATTCAACAGCTCTTTGCCCCAGAGTTACTCACAGCTAATTCCAGGATCTGTGGTTACAACAAAAACTACTACAATCAACATATAACAGCCGAGACTAGGCTGATCATTCAATGCTGCTTCTCTTCCTTGGTTGGATGGTCCTTAGACGTTGGTTTCCTGTGAGATTTTTCCATTTCTGAATTGTAAATTTGCTTCCCACAAATATCCTCTCACATATGCTGCAATTCTGCAGGTCCCAAGGCTATAGTTGCCATTGGCTCGGGTATTCATGGAAGGCATGTGAATACAGTAAAGACAAACAAACAGGGATAAAACACATTTCTTGTTACCCTACAGCAGTGGCCATCACTTACTGCTGTCGTGGGTTGAATTTCAGTAAGTACCCTGAGAAAAGGTTTTGTATCCTCTTCTAGGTCCCACCTTACTGCAGAGCAGAGGAGACATACTGTTTCACCAGCATTTTTGGTTTATCTTGAATCTGGCTCTTTTTTCTGGTTTATGTCCTCAATTATTTGTTCATGCTTTATAATTCTACGGATTTGCTTTAAGCAGCAATGTCAGTATTGTAAGTGTTCGTTATTACTGGAAAGTGCTCAGATGGTGAGGCAAGATACCAACACCACATCCTTTCATGTACATGGATCCCTGTGGTCTCTAGAGAAGTTCTCTTGAAGAAACTGACTCAGACTGCTAATCTAATAAATGTCACTGCAGCCTGTGCTCAGATAGCCCCAGTATTTCAGCGTTTCAAGTCTAACCAAACAAGGAATTCCTGAGCTGCCGACTGGAGTCGTGAAGTTCCCATTTCAAGTTGTTCCAAGCCAACGTTTTGGCCTGATTAGAGGTTTCAGAGTTAGGAATGCAAAGCTTGTCCAAGAGGGGAGCCACAGCTATTCAGGGTACGCAAATGATAAGAGCCCTAGTTGCAGTCTTGGGGTTTACGGGTAGCCACTGTGCCAAGTGAACTGGTCCACCGGAGGGAGAGGAGAGAACAGTAATGTGAAAACTCAGCAGTGGGAGGACAACTTTCAGTGAAGATTTGGTAAAATGGGAAACTGTGACAGGAACGAGGAAAGCCCAGGGCTGGTCCCAGCCTGCCGGCTTGATGGAGGAGCCAAGTGGAGCAGGAATGCACGTGCTGTGACAGGCAGAGCTTTCGGCTGCATGCAGGAGATGCTTCTCAAGTCCCTCAGGTCGGACTGGCATCTATTTTGGCACCATTTTTTCTCAGCAAGCTGTTGGAGCTGACGAGAGCCAGGAGAGTGACAGATTGCCAGCGTGTTATGCTGCACATCTTGGAGTGTTAGACCACAAATCTGCTGAGAGATGAAGCGAAACCTATCGTTGGGCCAAGTCCCACTTCTACAGTGTGTGAAACTCCCAAGTCAGGGAGCCAAGTGTGAGCTGAGGCAGATAGGACTAAATCTATTTGGGTTTGTATTTTAAACCTGTATAAGCAAAATGAGCCCATCGAGTATGGTTCTGGCCTGCTGACTCCACAGCTCCTGTCTCATGGATCTAAGACAGAATTAGGCCCTGAGTTTTCACTCATATGGCGTTTATGATGCATCAGCCCTCAAACACTGAGTTTCCCCTACAGAGGTACTAATGCTACCACCTACAACTTTTAGCAAATTAAACTACAGGCTATCGCATACCAGTGGAGGTTTTACAAAAGCCATTTTAGGGTTTTTCTGCAAAGGATATTGCAAAATTTCTTGCAGCTAAGAATCTGCCATGGGAGATGCTGTTAGCCCATCACGTGGGATTATCCCACAGAGAGACTATTGTCCAGATACGAGTCTCTGCTTTTTCCCAGCCGGCAGTTTCCGCTACCTTTACACTTGCATGCACAATGATGAAGTGGGGCAAGAAGTGCCCAGCTCTGCCACACTGCGGCACTCTGAGCTTCAGTGTGGTTTTCTGGTGTTTTTGCAAGGCAAAGGCAAGTGGGCTTGGTAATTGCTCAACCCTGTACGAGGCTGTTTGGAGTCTGGAGGTTCGTTTGCCATGGTTGAGGCTGCAGGCTCACTTCCCGGAGGCTTCAGTTTCCGCTGTTGTGCACTGTCACTGTTTAGGAAATATTTAAACCAATAACCCACAAGGCCTAGCAAAATTCAGGAAGTGCATATGTATGTGAACAAACACCAGAAATTCCTCCTAAGTCTGTGTTTTGAAACAGCTGCGTATCGTGCAGCTATACTTTTGTGCCCACCAGATATACCCCAAGGATCTTATAAAAAATAATTCGCAGCTTTGGCAGACACACTATTTTTATTCTCTTGCTGGTTTGCTGTGTGTGCCTAGCTTTGTGAGAGTGTTGTGAGTCCCCTCACTTTTGGGAACTATGTCCAGCTAAACGGAAAGGAAATGGTACTTGTTTGTTTGGGGTTTTTTTACAGTGCCTGGCTAAGAAATTTACATTGTAAACCACTCTTCACAGCAATTCTCAGTTAGCAAACAATCAAAGCACAAATCTAGACTTCGATTGCAAGCTGGATGTGAAATGAATTTTGTAGTAAGCATATGGTGGGAAGAGACAGCTGATTGAAAAAAAATAGTACTGATGTGAAGTCTGACAGCCAAGGGCCCAATACTGCACCCACTGAGATCTGTAACGAAACACAAGCTGAAGTTAAAAGGGACAAAGATAAAGACACTGAATAAATTGGGGTTTGATTTGAACCTGCAAAGAGCTTAGGGTTGACCATTACATATTGAAGTAATTCTTAAGGGTACTTATCGTCTCTCAAATCAGCAGCGTAATAAGACTGAGATAAATGGGCTGCCCCATTAACGATGCTTTGCCACAGTTCCTGAGATAAGACACAAATTTCTTCCTCCATAGGTAATGTTGTAAAATAGCAATATGCATGTAAAACACTCTGAGATACAGAGGGAGGAGTGACTCTGGCTGCAGAATTTTTGCTGGTACCACAGATCTTAGATCTTATTTTTTTTTTTTTTTTTTTTAATCCTAGCAGCTGATGCTGTTTCCCATGTTGTTAGGAATAAGCAGATATTTTTCCCATGGTCTGTGCCATACACTCAGTTTTTGAGTTGTACTGAGCACTGTACAGAAAACTGCTCAAATGCAGGTGAGAGGCTCCCACAAAGCTGCCCCAAGCCTGGGGCGGGATTTGCTGCAATAGAGAAATACATTTCCTTTGCAGTGATTACATCCAGAAACACAAGGAAATATTAAGCCTGTATTTTCCTATTGATGTCCTAAAATAACGAGAGTAATGTGTGTCAGGAAAGAACTAGACCTTCAGAATATCTGGATGTTATGCTGCATGCCAAACGATGTCTGGAAAAGGGCAAGTGTTCTCTTTATGTGCTAAAATACATATATATCATCCACTTATTGGGGGGAAAGTGTGTTAAGATAGGAAATAGCTATCAATGGCCCACCACGGCCCATTTGGGTTTTTTTCCTATCAATAGGAGACTATGTGAATGGAATCTGAAGTGAAGAAGGGCGGGGGGGCGGGGGGGTTGCCTGCACTGTGCAGCTGAACGTGGGAGAGTGCAGGATTGCCATGGAAACCCGCTATAGTAAACAGGGCTCTCCAGCTGCAGGAGAGGATTTATAGCACCAGGCTGGGACTAGGCAATTTAAATCAGCAATCTACAGGTAAAACGGCACATCATTTCTTTGCACATTGTCTCCGTGCACGGTAAAATGGAAAATAAAGAGTAGGTGGGCGGGGAGAATTACAAGAGTACAAAGTTGTGAGGTGTCTTAAAGGCTGACCTAAAACCCACAGAAGCTGATGCAAAGATTCTTGTGGGTTTTGGTGGGGGCTGGACCAGGCATGCAGTGAGCGGGGATACATTCCCTGTGCACCAAAAAAGAGCAGTAGGCACAAGGATGCACCTTACCTGTGCCCAAGAATCTCAGAGAGAGGAGAAGCAGAGTCTATTCCCTGCTTTGCACAACCCTGCAGATGGTAGACCCTGCAGCTCAGGAATGCTGCCCAGTTTGTGCTTTTGGTTTGGAGCTGGGCAAGAGACTTTCTGGTAAAGACCCCCAAACCAGCTTGTTACACCTCTAAGTGAGACAAAGTGTGCTCAAACCCACAAACAGTGCTTCTGTAACAAGGGATCAGACGGTGGGGAATGATTTACTGTTTTCAGATTCTCCCACTTATTGACATTCAAGCACAGTGATATATGGAGTGGTATGAGACAGCAACAACATTATTTTTGCAGTGCTGCCTTCATCACCATACATTACGAAGGCCTGAGTGACAGTGCCACATAGTCTTCTCCTGGATCAGACACTGCACACCTGTCTGATCTGGCTCCCAGCGAAGGGCAATGGCTAAATCAACTTACATGGAACCACCATGGGGCCAGTGTGGTCATTAGCTCCTGCAGAACTGCATGCGCTTAAGTAACTTGCCTTGTTGTCACATCTAGTAATGGAGCCCAAAATCTCCTGACTTACCATGTGTCCTGGGCTTAGCGTGACTGGATTTAAATATGCAGTTTAGTACACACCTGGGTATATTTGTGAGGTTAAACACAAGAAGGAAAATTCCTTTCGAGCTGGAGAATACAGTGTCCTTGGCAGCAAAGACTCGAAGCTCTGTATGCTCCGTAAGCGTGTTTTACTGTGCTCCACTACTTTTTCTTCAAATGTTACTTTGTTCTGCTTCAACCTTTCAATAAAGCATCAAACAGCCACCAAGAATGGCAAGATTTCAGCCTCTTCCTTCAAGAAGAGTTTTATGTTCAAACTCCAAAATCTCTAATCAGAATCTGGGAATTGGGTCCTCCTGGCCTTCCTCTGCTGCTGCCTGTTTCTTTGCTGTCAAGTCCTGCCCACACAGCAGATGCTGCCAGCCCGAGCTTCCACTCCCCTTTTGCGTGTTTTCCTCTCTTTAGTGCTTTTCTTGGACCTTCAGTGGCTTCCAAAATCCCTCCTGCCACCTTTCAGTTCTTTATCTCCACTCAGCAATTTGCAGGCCGCTAACATCAGACCTGCATCGTTTGCAAATGACATAGTGAGAAGAAGCTTATCTAACTACCTCGGTAAAAACTCTTGGGCAGGCTAGTACATTGCGGTGTGTACAGATGCACTGTGACAGCACATCTCTGATGCACAACATCTGTCTTGCATCAGAGCTGATCTGCTCAGTCCCAGTTGGGACACCAGTACGGGCGACTACAAGAGATTACGAGAGCAGAAGACCTTTATATATCGCACTTACTAAGAACAGTCCCTGGGGCCATTGACCGTCTGCTTGTAAATTCACCCAATTTCCCCTTGATTATATTTGTTCTACCAGTAAGTGCCAATCCCAAATATTGTCAATGGAGAAGCAGCGGGGTAGAGCTAACACAACAGACTGTCTTTTGCCTTGTTATGCTCTGTCAAATCAGGTTGCCCTCAGATTTGCCGGAGTTTCATTGCTGCTATCCCCTGGGATGCTAGACAGCACAGTCATTTAACCCGAGATCATTTACGACTGTGACTGGAATTTGTTTGTCTGGGCTTTTTTTTTTTTCCTGTCTCTTCAGATAATAATGTAAACCAGCAAAAATATTGCCTTATTATTGACAAAATTAATCTATATGGAGCTAAGTGCAAAGGCAAATAGATACTAGCTGCATACCCATCTCCAATGGAAAATTAACATAGCATATGTCTGAAGGCTAAATTCTCTGCTGCTGTAAAGTGGTGTAGCCCTGTGCCAGTAAATAGAGCTATCCCTGTTTATGTAAGTAGAGAAGCTGACCCTGAGGAATTTCTGCTTGCTTGCAGCGAAGTTGGTGGGCGTGTTACTTCACTGAGAGAAAGAACAGATCCTGCACACCTGGAAATGATGGTTATTTAAGGGCTGAGCCCCTGTGAGCAAGGAGTACCACCACAGTGCAAGAATTTGGTAAGAAAACCTGGACTTGGTTAATTGTGCTGTCTGATAGAAAGGTAATAAGTTCATAGAGACCTAGATACATGTGAGTGAATTGTGCTGTCCTGTGCATAGCCCGGACTGGAAAGCTTCCCAGATGCCCCTTTTATGTTTCTATGACAACATCATTTAGCAGCTCTCGAGTGAAAGTCAAAAGCAGCAGCCAGGAGGTAGACACGCTGTTGTGAGGAGCCGAGCCACTACCTTCATTCCCTTTGCTTTTCCAAGGAAAAGTGAGGGGATGGGATTGTAAACATAGACTAACACTGTGCTTTGCCAGTCCCAAACCTTTCATTCGGAATCAGGGCTCTGTTCTTTTCCAAGAGGCCAACACAGCCTGCAGGCTGCAATCAACAAAGGACACAAATATTTGATCTCAATAGACAACTTGAGCAAATGTTAATATTCATTTTGTCCCCGAGGCAATACAGGCTGTTAATCACATAGTGTGATCGATACTGCAGTACATGTTATGCTAAAAACATGACTGTCATGTCAACCATAATGTTGAGATTGGCCAGCCCAGGAAAAATATCAAATATCCGTAGATAAAACTGATCAATAGATAAAACAAGAAGAGAGGTTTTACAGATGACAGAGCAGATTGTCTAATTAGAGCTCTGACATAATGCAAACACTCTCAGCGAATGCTGCATCAGACCCAGAACTTGTATTTGAACTGCAGCATATTTAAACACCATTCTTCCAGATAACAGCTAATGGAGGGTGCACTTGGTTCCTAAGAAGTTAGTTGTTCCACTGTTTAGTTACCTACATGTAAACACCACATCTTATTTCCAGTCTGAATTTTCCTAGCTGCAAGTTCTGGATGTGCCACTTTCTACTAGACTAAAAAGCTTTCCATTCCCAGAAATTTTCTTGTCTATATAGTTAACTGTCACCTAAGATTAAGTCACACCTTAAATTTCACTTAGGCAAGCTAAATCAATTGACCTGCTAATTTTGCATCACTCCTGTAACTGTTATTTATGGTCTTTGCCACAGTGTTGCTTTGCAGTCTCACACTGGTTTGTTAACCCCCCGGACCCCGATAGCCTCTTCACAGCCCCTTCGTTTCATCTTGTTCTTGTCATAGGCACTGTAAATGCAGTGATGCTTGGCTGTGCCGGAATGTGTGCTCCAAAGCCTCCCACCCTACCAAGCAAACCAATCCCACCTCTCCCATTAATTGTTACCGTTCTTCTAAATTTCATTTTTTAACACAAACTTTACCAGTAATGTCTTTATACTTATTCTCTAGATCATTGATAAAAATGTACCGAGAGTAAATACTTATTCTCTAGATCATTGATAAAAACACTGTACCAAGAATAAATCCTTTTGGACACGCCAGAAATTCCTCCATCAGATAATTACTTTTAGATGCATGTTACCAAATTTTCCATCCATTTAATATAAGCTACATTGATTTTGTTGGGTACTATTTTTAACAGAATGTCATGCACGATTAAGTCAACTGCTTTGCAGAAGTCTAAGTCTATTATGTCAGCAGAATTACCTTGATTAACTGAATTTATAATCTCCTCAAAAGAAAGATTGTTTGATGAGCAGTTTTCTGGAGCAATGGATTGACATTCCACGCCTCTTTTGACTGTGTCCTGTATTACCATGGTAACAGTATTGGTCTAATGAGGCAAAAGTTACTTGGGTCATCCCAGTTACTTTTCTAAAATATTTCTTTCCCCTATTAGTCTCTTTTCAGACCTTTGAAACTTTCCTTGTGTTCTGTTATTTGCTCAAAAATCAGTATTAATGGTGCAGAGAGTGTGCTGTGTGCCAGTTATCAGTCCTAAAACAAGAATTACTACTTTTAGAAAATGCTTCTTAATGTTGCTATAATATTGTCCTAATATTCTATTAGAATGATAAGAACAGACTTACCTTTAAGTGGAAGAAATGTAGAAAAAAAAATATGTATATTCTGCCATAAACACTTAGCAGAGTTGGGCTGTAAGTGGTGATATATTTGCGTTGTCTTTCATTGCTGATTAAGAAATTGATGGGTTTAGACCTGAGCTTGTGTGGTTAGGCTGCAGCTTTGGTTATAACCAGAATGTGCTTCCTGGCACAAAGAGCTGGTTTGGGGATGTGAGGGGAGACTCGTAGCAGTAGCAGTCTGGTGCTACTGCAGGAGCCTCCGTGACCTTGCGGTGGGGTTGGTGACAGAGTCACTTTGCCCGCTCCCTCTGCTCCTTCTGATTCTCTGAGCTGTTGGTTAGTTATATAGAAATAAACCCCGTGAGTCGCACGGGGAGTGTTTGGTAAGCACTTGCAGAAGCTTGACTAAACACATTAAAGTGTGACTATTGGCAATCTGTTTTAAAAACAAACCCCAACATGCTTGCTTGTAATTTATGTCATTACCAACAGTTACAGTTTAAAAAGGAAATAAAGCCCCCTTCAAAGGTGAAAATGTGTATTTTTCTCCTGGGCCTTCAAGTATAACAAAAGATTACTTCTTATTTCAGTTACCGCTAACAGGAGGTTTTCCCAGACTTACAGCAGCAGAAATTGGGTTTTTGTCTGTTGACTACTGGAAACTGAAGTTGGTTATACAAACCCATTGCCACCATTGTAAATATGAGCTGATCATCATAGAGTCATAGAACGGTTAGAGCTGGAAGGGACCTTAAAGTTCATCTAGTTCCACCCCCCTGCCCTGGGCAGGGACACCTCCCCCCAGCCCAGGTTGCTCCAAGCCCCGTCCAACCTGGCCTTGAACACCTCCAGGGATGGGGCAGCCACAGCTTCTCGGGGCAACCTGCGCCAGGGGCTCACCGCCCTCACAGGGAAAAATTTCTTCCTGATATCTAATCTGTATCTCTTTCAGTGTAAAACCATTCCCCCTCGTCCTGTCCCTCCCCTCCCTGACCAAGTGTCCCTCCCCAGCTCTCCTGTGGCCCCTTTAGGCACTGGAAGGGGCTCTAAGGTCTCCCCAGAGCCTTCTCTTCTCCAGGCTGAACACCCCCAACTCTCTCAGCCTGTCCTCCCAGCAGAGGGGCTCCAGCCCTCCTCTGGTCCTGCTCCAACAGGTGCATGTCCTGTTAACTAGGAGCTCTGGGGTATTTGCCTAAGCAATAAAGCTTTGATAAAGTGCCTCCGAGAAAAGCTCCCTGTTACTGCCATTCGAGTCTGCCAAGCCATAAAAAAGCCAGCATATTTGTGATGAACCACAGGAGAGGCTCCCATCACCCTCTTGGGGTTTTGATTGAAGTCCTAAGAAGACGTCTTGAAGTAGGCACCTTGCAGGCTGTTAAATTCTCCTGCAGGAACAGCGAGCGGGCAGGGACCATGCTCTACAGAGCACATGCCCCCAAGGAGTGAGAAGCAATGGGAATTTACCAAGAGATGGAAAGGAAGCAGAAATCCACGTCGCTCCAGCATGTCCAGATTGCTGCAAACACCGCTGAGATGCCTGGGGGAACTTGTGAGAGGCAATTAATAATGCCAAGGCTGTTAACGAGCTGGTTTTAAAGTATCATCCATCTCGGATATTACAGTCAGCTCCAGCTTTCCCTCTAGGCCCATTAGTCAGACTGGGTCTCGGGGAATTCATGGCCATGGCAAAGCCAAGCTGAAACGCAGACCCCAGCAGCGGCCGGTTGTGATTCCAGGCAAGGAGGAAGACAAGTGTGTCTGCAGAGACCCCGAGCACCCCACGCTGGGGCCAGAGCAGCGCTGAGGCTGCAGTGCCAGGGCAAGCTGCGTCCAGAGCGAGCCATGCCAGGGCAGAGGAGGAGGTTGGCGTGACGGAGAACGCTGTTACAACATGCATCGGTTGGCTGTGCTTTAAACCTACTGAGTTCAAAAGCCTTCCCAGGAACCCTGTACAAAAGGTCAGTCTGCTCTGAGTTAAAGAGGAAGATTTTGGCTGAAGAGGAGGTGCTGGCTTTTTGGATACCGGGCATATATGACATTAGCACAAAGAAGTTAAGGTAGTCCTCTTTGGCCTTGCCTAAAAAATCCCCATCTCCCAAGCAGGCCAATGCCAGGTCATGGAGATTCATTGCGTCAAACAAGCTACGAGGTTGAGGGCAAGGGAATTTTAAGGCTCTCTTGCTATTTATTTAATGAAGCATTTTCAGGCCAGCTTGAAAGCTAAAGGAAGCGGATGAGTTCTGCCTCTCTGTTTGCCTCTTCTGAGGCCGAGAGGAATATTAATGAAAAGGAAATGCAGGGACATCAGAGACACAAGATGGATAAACATGCACAATGCTGGAAAGGCCAAATCTTCAACTGCTGCATGCGGCCAAACACAAAGGAACGTAACCTGTGAAAACTGTTAAGGTCTTGATGTGTGTCTTCATGCTGTACCATAAGAAGAGAGGGGTGGGCATGAGGGGCTTGTGCTGGGGTAGGGGAAGCAAGCTACAAGTGCACTTGCTGTGTTACTACCCAGGTTCTGGGAAGGGGTTTGCATCCAGCTTTATGGCGCATCAGGCATCTCACCCCCCACACCACGGGCTAACCCGGGCAGCAGAGCTCTGGGTGTGAATGTGAGCCCCAGAGAGGGTCTCTCTGCTCAGCAGCTGTGGCCGTTTCAGGCATGCATGCACACAGCTAAATTATTCAGAGAAGCTCGTTACTCAGAGCTTTTCCTGGGTCTCTGTGCTCCAAGAGGTTTTAAAAGAGACAACCGCAGCCAGCAAAGCAACTCTTCCCTCTCAGATGATCCTCCTAATTTCAGGTATGAATTATATTCCTGGCTGTGAGTCTCTATTACAGGTCATCTGCAGATTGTAATAACCTTTTGTGCTTCTATTTTGGAGAGGAAATAATGGTTCCTCACTGAGTGCCACCCTCTGAACAGAGGAGTTTTGTTGCCTTAGCACCAGATTCAGTGGAAAGAAGGAAAAGCCCTTGAAAACTGTAATTCCTTTCCAGATCCTGAAAAAAACTGTGCAGCACAGCAATTTTACTTAGGCTTATTAAATCTTCCAGATGCATGCAGGGTTCTGTTCCCCAAAGAAAGATGTTGAACCTTGTTCTTAATATGTTGTTTCAAATAACAGGAACGACTAAGCGCTCCTGCTGAAACCCGTCCCTGTCCCCTCCCGAGTTTCCTGCGTGGCTCTGGGCTGTTCTGAGGAGACTGTTGTTGCAACCCATGTAATTATGTTTTATGAAAATCCCAAAGCCAAAGCAAATGTTCCTGGTTCAGACAGGCTGTGTGTGGCCCCAATTTGCACACCAGCCTTCACACCCTCCGGGGGCCTTTCTATTCTTCTCTTTTTCTTTCTTTCTTTAACAAGGCTAACTCCTCTCTTACCCATCTTCATGCTGGTTTCAGGCTTATTCAAACTACTTTGCTCGCAGCTCAGTAATACATTTAAGATCTTCAGACATGAATGCTTATTCCTGCCCCAGGAGGGATAGGTAGAAGTTATTTTGTAGGTAGAAGTTATTTTGTTATCTCCACTTTACAAACTAGCACGTGGCAGCACCAACAGTGATGTTTCACAAGAAAGCAGTCCTGGCCAAGGCTATGCTGCCCATCGTCCCCTCCCTTCCAATCCTGTGTTCTTCGTCTGCTGCCTGTATCTGTGCCCAACAAACTGGGGAAGAAATGGATCTAGCTGAAAGATACCCACTGTGTATGCACGTGCGGAGCGTTCACTGGGTTACTTTGCACTTGGATTAGTTCTCTGATTCAGTTCAGTGTGTGGCCACAAGAACACTTGTGCTGGACCAGTGCTCAGGAACCACAGGGACAGGCTATGAGAAAGAGAGGAAGCTTTACTAGCTTAGCCAGATCTAAACAAAGTTTGAAAGGTTAAATGACCCGCCTGGTGGCACAGTCTTGCTCAGTGACTGAGAAGAGCAGAGGTGATGTAGATATAAATCTGTGCTTGGAACAACAAAACTCGCTTGTTCGTTATGTCAAGGCTTTTTGACATCTATGGATTTTTTACCTTATATGTAAAGTTAAAATCCAAACAACAACACAAGACACGCATATTAGTTTTTCTGAAAAGAAAGAGCATATGCACCAGCCTGATTTATCCTGTCTCTACAGGTTTTTCTCTCTTCAGTTTTCGCCTTTACCATAGAACTGCTTTTGACAGCCATTGTTGCTTGCTTGCTTATTCACCTCTACTGACTGTAAACTACTATTGTTGGTTTTAAAGGAATTCTGCTAATTATAAATTTGCAACTATCCCCCCGTCTACACTTCCTGCAACGCGAGCTAGCATTTAGAAGCCTGCACGCAAAAGGAAGTTACATCCACTGGGGTACTTTGATATTAAAAAGGTGCAAACTTCCTCAAAGATATGTTTGTCTCCATCTAAATTCACAGCTGTAAAACCATCTGATATAAGCCAAGACAAAGTTTCCTGAGTTTCACAGTGTGATTCTTTTTAGGCTGCTTTAAACTAGTACTACTCTGTCTGCAGACTGAGATCATCGAGCTGCCTGAAATGGGAAGGAAGGGGGTAGGGAAATTATTCCCATCCCCACAGCATCCTGGTTTGTCTCCTTTGTCTGACTGACAGCCTCTCTATCCTCCTCCAGGCTGATAGTGGCCAACTTTCAGCCTTGCTAATAGCTTCATGATCTTTTTGCAAGTGCTGCAGCTGAAAGCCTCTTCTCCTGTGGATTTGTCTCTTGTCATGAGACTCCTACCCGAGTATGAGCAAGCCCTGTTCTGCTACCTGCCTACTAACGTCTTCAGCCACATAACAACATTGGAGTTATCACTGCCCCCTTCTCTTGGCTGGGACAGTAACAGATCTCCTTATCCTGATATTTTCAAGAACTTCATAGGGACCCCCATCTTCAAACCCTTGTCCTTCTGCTAAACTTGATGAGAGAGAGTTAGGAGTTAAATGACTGTCAGTGGGGAAGAGGCAGAAATTGGATGCACCTGCCCATAGACAAGGATCACCTGTGCCTTCTTTCACACCAAAAAGAGCACAAGAAAAAAATATTCAGTTCTACATCCACAGAAACAGAGACCATAGCCTGCTTTTCCTTGCAAGCTACCTTTAAAGGAATTTAGAAAATGGCAAACTTTTTCCAGTACGCTGGACAATAACAAGGTGTTTTCAGAACCTGCCAGTTTGAAAAAAAGGCAGTGCAAGGTGGCGGTGATTAATTACAGCTTTTGCCAGTAAGACTTGACAATTATAGTGCCAGTTCAGTAATGATTTCAGCTGGGGTCTGTCAGCTTCGGGAATCTGAACTACAGTGCTTTTTTTGCACATAAACCCCAGCAGAGGCCACCAGCAATCCATTTCATGAGCTGTAGTGAAGCTTCCACACTAATTAAGAGAGATCTTTGTGTTTGGGAGGGAGTGCCTGATTCCTTAGTGTGTCTGGATGATGAAGATGTCAAGGCAGTGGAGGAACATTCCCATGTCCTAGCAATCCTTAAATGATTGGCAAAACTTGCTGGTTGGCTGCCATATCAGAGTTCTGTGTTGCTGTCTTCCCCTCAGCTTTCTTGTTGCTCCTATGGTTATCTTTTCCAGGTGGTGGGAAATGTGACAGTAGTTAGAGCTCTTTCATATTGGGTTGGATAGCTTTGGATATCAATTTTTAAAAGAAATATTAAAAGCTGCTCAAGAAGTTTTAAGGATCCTGCAATGCTATTTCTTAGCATTGTGATTCTGCCTTTGTTTATAAGTGAAGACACAGAGGCATTTGGTAACTAGGAGGAACAAGATGATGCAGGTAATTTGGTAAGTCTAGCTCTTTATTAGGAATCAGTGGTGCCTTAAGATTGCAGGAACAAAAAGCTGTTGGAGGTGCAGAGTTATGTGATGTCTGACTATCTAACGTGACCCCTGCATCGCCTGTGATGGATTCTAGCCTGAGTATTTTGTATCCTACCCGCTTTTCATGATCCATCTCTCCCTTTTGCCACTCTTTGTAGCAGTCCTCTTCATCACCATGAAGGAGTGGATTACTACTCCGCTTCCTCTTCATCTTATCTGAACTGAACAAATCAATTTCTTTTACCTTTTTCTGGTAGGTCACACTTGTCACATTCATCTGGAGTCTTTCTAATTGCTCCATGTCCTTCCCAACACATGACACAATATGGACACAACTTAACAGACAAATTAGTGGCATTTTTAAAGTATTGGGGTTTCTTTCTGTCTGTACTCTAGTAATTTGCCCGTTTCATTGCAGCTGAGCAATGGATCTGAGTTGTGGCTTAGGCAAGTACTTGCAGGGAGCTTCTTGGCATGAATATGTAGGGTTAACCAAGCCCAACCCACAGCAAAGTAATCAAATTATTTCATTTAATGAATTCAAATCTATTATGACCTGTTTGCCCCTTCTACAAGAAGAAAAAGAAGCTGAGTTTGTCAGATGATAAATTATCCATTGCAAATTCATGAATTTTCAGGCCAAAGGGGACCATTATGCTCATCTTTGTCTGACCTCCTGCATAACCCAGGCCGTGGAATTTGACCCAGTGATTCCCGTGTCATTAACGTGTGGGTGACCCATTTGCCCGGAGCGCTGTAGAATACCATATATCTGGCCGGAGCCCAAACTGGAAGCTGGCCTCCACCCTCCTTTCTTTTGCTCCCCTTTCCAGCATTGTTTCTCCAAAGGGCAATTACTCTATCTGCCCACATTCATTAAATGCCGACCCAGCGCTGTGTGCCTAGTGCAGCAAAGCACCCTCTGTCTCCTGCGGTTGAGGAAGGGCTGCAGCCAGCGGCAACAGCAGCTGGTTTTCATCTTTTGCACTAGTATTCTTGCCTTGAAGGGCGGTTGGGGTGGGGGGACATGGACAAAACCACCCCCTGGAAATACCAAAATCTCTTAGGGCTGAACAGTTGCTTGTTTACACAGGCCTGTGAAGAGCTGCTTGTGCCAGGATGTTTGTTGCTCTCAGTGAAACCACAAACCTGGGTAAAAACTGGCTGGTGTGAGGCACAGTGTCCCAGCGTGGCCTGCGGGTTCGCCCCCAGTCCCTCCAGCGGGGCTTCTGTAGCTGGTTGCTTGGGGGTGCAGAGGGGTTCCCTTTTCGTTGAGCAGGATGGCACGCACCCAGGACACCTTCCTGGGAGAGGAGGCAGCTGTTGGCAGGACGGTTTCAGCTTTCTCTGCTGTGGTTTATCTACAGAACTGAAACTATTCCTAAGCTAGGACACAGATACAGGTTTGTTTATGGGGTTTTGTTTTGGATTTAAATGCCCAATCAATTAGCTCTGGGGAAAGAGGCTTCTGTGGTTTGCTAGTGGGGTGTTATTGATGATGCTTTTTCCTGAGCAGGAGTTCTGCTTGCGCTTGAGAGGGGCTTTCGTGCAGGTCCCCAGGGGGAAACAGTCCAGTAATCAGGGCATGGCTCTAGATTCCCTCTGACCACAGGCTTCTCGTGTCTGCAGAACAAGCTGCTAGAACCCACTGAAAGCCACAATTTATACCTGTGCTTCTTTAGGATGTCTGTGACAATAATGGCATTTAATTTGGTGTTGCTGGATAAGTGGCACTAACTTACAGATTGGCTTCTGCTGAGTGACCAGCTCACTAACTTTTACAGGAGAACCTCAAGCCTTGGAAAGCAGAGGGAGCTGGATGCAGCATTTGAAGTTGACCTGCATCCACCTCAAGACGTTCGGTTGACAACAAACAGTAAAGGCCCCAAATGTGTTCAACAGAACACATTTAACACAGAAAGCAAGCTGCTGCACACCAGAGGGAAATAGCCCTTTTCCTGGTGAATTCCTTACTACCAAAGATAGTAGCCAGACTTCACTTTTTGGCCAAATCTGCTTGTGCAGACTTACTGGGGGAAGGTGGGTGCCTGTGGCAGACCCCTCCTGACTTGCCTAAGGTGGACACAGCTGTGCCAGGTCCTGCTCTCTGCTCCTCGTCCCAACTGCCTCCAGGTGTAGGCATTTACCTTCTAAGACAAAAGGGCTTTGGCTAAACATAACCTGAGACTTCTTAGAACGGAATTAAGTGGCTACATATGGTGTAGGTCAGAAATTAGTAATTCTATGCAAACCCACTTTTGGGTTAACAGGCAGGTACGGTGTCTGTACCATCCTGTGTGTGTATAGGACCACTGTGGCTCTATCTTCCCCTGCTGCGGTAGCTCTGAAGGTAAGTGTCGAGGTGCTGCTGTGTCATGTTAAACACAGGGCACACGCGTGACCTGTGGCCCACCCTGCTGTCACGGTTGCCGTGATGCTTCCCCTACGCTGTGTCTCGGGCTGGAGGGCTGATGGCGAGGGCAGCCCCGGGAGGCAGGATGCTCAGCCCCGGGAAGCGGGGTGCTCTGCCCCGCTGTCCTCCCCCCCGGTCCCCGGGGCAGGCGGCGGGCCAGGAGGAGGAGGAGGAAGGGCCGCTGCCCGCCGCGGGGCTGACATCAGCCGGAGGAGGGGCCTCCCCGCGAGTTTCTTTGCTCGGTGCATCACTTCCCGCCGCTGCCATACTCCGCTGCCCGGTGCCGGGCTGCAGCCGCGCCTGCCTCCGCCGCGGCGGGCGGCTCGGCTCGGCGGGGCCGGCGCCCATGGCGTGCCCGCCCGGCGGGGACAGCCCCGGCTCCGCCGCCCGCCGGTTCTACTCGAGGTGAGCGGGGCCGGGGCGGGCGCTCGGCCTCGGGGGAACCCGTCTCCGGACCCTCCCGGGCGGCCCCGGAGCTGCGCCCGCGGACAGCGAGTCCCGCAGAGCCCCGCGGCCCCTCGCCGGGGGGGGGAGGGAGGGAACCGGGGGGCTGGTGGCCGCGGGTTGTCCGGGGCGGGGACGGAGGGCTCGTCCATGGGAAGCGAGAGGCTGTTGCACGCCTGGGGACCCAGCGAGAGTAGAGTGAAAGAAGCCGGAGGGGAAGGACGCGGTGTTTCCTCTATGGGGCAGCTCTTGCTTCGCGTATGGGATGGTGGGTGCTGAGGTTGCTGAGAGGGAAACTGTGGTTTTCCTTGGCACTAGCCCGGAGCGATCAGCTCCTTCTGTTAAGGAGGCTGATGCTGAAACCTCGTCTGTGCTGGGCGTTTGCATGGGAGGCTCTTGGTTGTACTGCAGAGACTTTAAGTCTCAGCTTTAAAATTGAGCGCTACAGAAATTCACACAAGGCTGGAAAAAATAGCTTCAGGCTGTCTGGTGTTCATGAAGATACCGTACCTTGCCCATTCTTTTCGTTTCGATCAAAAATAAAACCGTGAGCTGGACTCAATTTGAGGCCTTATGGCATTGCTTGGAGAATTGTTGTTTATGCTGTTCATTCTCATTGTGTTTTATTTCCCCTCTAGCAGTCAGAAGTGGAGGTAATGCTGTATCTGGACTACAGGGCAAAAAAATAGAATGCTTGAAGTACATGCAATATAGTAGCTTTCCATTAATTCTCTTTGCATGCTTTGCAATAATTAGCACGGCAGCTAGTGGGTTATCTGGTTTAATGAGTATTGGTTCATTAGGATGGCAGGTGTTTCTTGTTTTCATTGTATTGTGTAGCAACTCCTGGGAAAATGAAAAGAGAGTTAAAACCATTGCTCTGCCTACCCTGGTGGAGCTGGAGCTGCAGAGAAACACACTGGCTTTTAATCAGACTGGATCTTTTTCCTTCTCTTTTGTTTTTCTTTAAAACTTTTTGGGGAATAGACTTTGGTCATTTTTGTGAAGGAAATCCTAGTGGGGGGCTGTGTACCACTAATGTGCCTGTCCAGCACTGGAGCTGCTACCAGCTGTTTAGTGAAGAGAGAATAGAAGAGAAATGGGAGGCACCTCTCCTGTGGTGGCTCCGGCAGAGCGCGTGGTGTTAAAATTCCCTGCAGTGCTCTTCAGGCTTGCTCTGCAGGCCTTGACAGTACATGTCTCTCTGTCTTTACTGCACTGTTAACTGGAGTTATAACTTGGAGTTTCTTCCTTAGCTTCACTTGTATCACAGTGCAGAAACTTCTAGCTTGAAGTAAATGACTCTATGCTCCATTCAGTAGGCGCATCGGGGGTGGTGGGTAGAATCTCCGGTGACTGTTCAGGTGGTAAAGCCATAATGACTGGTATCAAAGTCTTTCTCTGTGTGGTTTTTTTTTTGGCCTGGGAGCAGTAACTCAGGTGTAAGAACTGCAGAAGGTGCCTGTGCAGGTGGGGAGTGCCAGACCCCTTATCTGGGGGGGCTGGGGGAGGTGAATTCCTTCTAGGAAGAGGGATGGGGTGGAAGGAAGTGTGCTACAATGAAATGAAAGTGTTTGATCGTTTTACTACATCCCTTGGTATTTCCCTAATTTCAACCCATCCTAAACAAAGGCATCTGTTCTGTTGTTGCGCTCGCAGCAGACAATCTGTGCTGACTGGGCCAAACTCCTCTCTTTAGAGAGACTGAAGTCGGAAGTCTGTCTGCTACAGCAATAATACAGCGTATGCATTTTTGGAAAATAGGTCCTGTGCAGCAATTTTTGTCAGCTCTGGCTAACCTTTCCGATGCCATTTATTCCATTGCTGTTGCTACAGCAGGACTGTTAGTCTCGAGGGAGACTTGTTGGAAGTTCAGGGCTTTGGGTGCGGTTCAGCAGTTGTGACTCTCTACAGGGCTGGCGTGTCCGTGGTGGCCACCTCCTGGTACTGAATGTAGGATCTCTGACCAGGGCTTGTTGGAAACATGGAGCTCTGTGATCATGCTCTGCAAACTTGAGTTGAACAAGGGTTACATGATCTTGAGCCAATGTTTTACCTTCTGTGGGGTTTTGCTCTGCTACTGATTTAAGCGCATCCAATTCAGCTGTGTGTAACCTCTGAGGACTTTTGTTGGACAGAATCTGGGCTGTGGGAGCTGTGAAATACCTGCTTGCAGTGGGTCCCCTTCTCTTCTCTGCTGCTGCAGGTGCAGTCTCACTTACCTCTTTGCGCTGGCTGGCTGACCTTGAACGTTTAGGAAGCACCAAGCCAACCAAATGATTCCCCTGGACCGTGGTTCCTGAGTGTGTCAAGCTTGTGCTGGGGACAAGTTCACCAGTGTCCAGACAGCTCCACTGGATTTGGCCCTTTGCTTCTAAAAGGGCACTCTGGAGACTTCCAAGTCTGGGAGTGAGGCATGGGCATGTTCTGGGGAAACCGTCACTGTACTGCATTGACATAATGGAGACGTTATTGATCCCACACAGAAAGAACATTAGATAATGCTGCAGTCAGGCCAGAAATATATAAATCTGACATGCAAACTCGGATAAAAGAATGTCTTGTTCCTCCCTCCTGGGCCTCCCTTTCCCTTCCCTTGCTCTGTGTACTCTTGCAGTGCTAAATATTTTCAGTAGAGCTGTTGGCTTTTGTAATGTTTACTAACTTCTCTTGATTGTGTCATAAACAGTCTCCGTCTCGCTCATTAATGTCACTACAGTGGGTACCTGACCTGAATGCGCATCGGGCAATTAAAGCGCGCTCTCAGAGTACCACAGATCTTTCTAGAGAAGGCAACTTTCTCCTATTCTGATGGGAAAACTGAGATGGAAGAATGGTCGGCCTTCTGACGTGGAAGGCAGTGACAGAGGGCATAACTCAGCATGGGGGTTAAGGCAGAATAAACTGGTGTTGGCAAAGCAAATTGGGAAGAAAGTCCACCATTGGGGTGGACCTCCTTCTGGAATGGTTCCTGTTTGTTTTATACGTATCCAAGGGATCACACCACCATGAAATATTCCGATCACTTTCCAGCTGCTAGTACTTGTAAAGTAAACTTTCAAAACTTGGTAAGTCTGCACTTTAGATGATGCTAAAAGCAGTATTGCCTTTTGTTCATTCAAAAGGAAGTGGGGAGAAAAGTTACGTATTGCTTTATTTTAAGATACAATTAAATACCACCTCTTAGAAGATAAATGCATCTGCCTCGGAGGTGAAAATTAGTACCACCAGCAGTGCTAGTTTTGGCGTTCATTAGGAATTTCACTGAATACTCAAGTGAATAAGCATTCTGGTGATAACTACTGGCTGTGTATTAACTTGGGCTGGATTTGAGCAGCAGTGTGGTGACAAAGAGCTTTGTGCCTTGCTACAAATCCCCTGAGGGTCGGAGAGTTGTTGGCTCACAGGAGGATGCCAGAGGAAGAGTGCAATTAGCTTGTTCTGTGGGAATGGGAAGGGGCTCAGTTGAAGGGATCCCTTTGCATTTGCCAAAGATACCTCTGAACTACTGAGGTAGCAGCTATTGCAGACCCTGGGAATAGCTGAGGTGGTGGCAGAGCTCAGGAGAGGGAACGCACCTTGTCGGGCTGGCTGTGCAGGTGCCCACGCGAGCAGGGCTTTGCCACGCACTGAGCGGGTGGTGGTGGCAGCAGTGCCAGCCAGGAGCTCGCAGGACGAGGTGCTGATGCCTACGGTAGCCCTTGATGGATGGATGGGAAGTAACTACTTGTATGTCTTTGCCTTATAAAAATACTTGGTGCAGATGAAATCTGTTATGTAAGTAGGACCTACATGGAAAATACGATGTTTATGTGATTTTAACCTGTTTGAGCTTGAAGGCTATTTTATCTGCTGCTTGTGTCTTTCTGGCAGATTTCCTTTGTATCCCTATTCTGATGTTCCAAATCACCACAGCTACCTTCTTCTTGTCTTCAGGTAAAGATTTTCCTGCTGTAAACGACAGTGTTGCACGTGCTGTGACAGAAGGTGGTCTCTCCTGGATGTGCAGGTTTGCAAAGTGGGGACTAGTTGGCATCATGGTGAAAATGTGTTTTGCACCACCAGAAAGCTGGAAATGACCCTTTTTACTCCATAGATCCAACTTGAAGTTGCTTGATGATTACATTTGAGAATGCTGTTTTAGAGGTTTCTAGAAGATTACAATTTTTCTTCTGTGGGCCTAGGCAGTCAGTCTCCGTTAGGCAGAAGGATGTGAAAAACAGGACAAACGTTTCTAAAATAGCTGTGCTGCATAATAGGTGGCCTGAGCAAAAATTATATGATAGCTTAGCATGCAGTATTGGTTTTGTTGACATCTGTTTTGGGACATTTTGAACAACTCACTCGTAGTTTCAGCATTTGCGAGTAATGTGGTCACCCCAAAGTGGAGCCAAGCGGAACATTTAGTCTCCACCGCAGCAGGGAGAGGGGGAACCCTTGCTGGTTAGGCCTTGGACTGGGAATCAGCGTCTGGCTTTGCTGCAGGTTTCCCCAGGACCTTGGGCATCCTTTTGGATTCTTCTGTGTTTCACCTTGTGAGATGCGGGGATGGAGGCTCTCCTTTCCTTCTCCCTTTGGTCTCTGATGTTAAATGGGTAGAGGATATGCCTTGTACCTGTACAGCACAGTGTGATCTTCATCTTACTTCTGACCTCTAGGTGCTGCTGCAATACAAACAATTGTTGTCTCCAGGGTGTTAATTTGACTTGTATGTGCACATGTAAGTGAAGTTGAGCTGATACGCTGTTTTTTTTTCTGTATGCTGACTTGCACTTCACTGGCTCAAGTTATGCCAGACCTCCTGCTTGTTGTGCCTCATGCTTCTGGGATGAGAGCTGTCCCTCTGGATTCTTTATGCTGAAATACTTGTGTTGTGTGAGGCATTTGTGCCAAGCAGACTAGGAAGAGAACTTTATGCATTGGCCACATGTTCACGGGTTATACGGTGTTTGCTACTGTGTCAGCTGAAGTCAAATAAGCTTATGTGACTCATGCTTGTGTGACCTGAGGGCACCCCTTGCAGCCAGTGAGATGAACATTAGCACTCTGTTTGGTCCCCCCAGGGCATAACTGAATGGAGAGTTGGGTCCGGGAGTGAGGGACCCCTTGACGCTTCCCGGCTGGGATGTTATCTGTGAAGCAGGAGTGAGCCGTGCTACCCGGTGCTCCATCACTAGCTACTGAGGTGCCTTTTGCTAGCTGTTGTATTAGTCATCAGATGCGTCCCTCTCCGGAAAGCATCTGAAAGAGCTCATGGCAACAAGGGAGAGACTGTCTGGAAAGGGTTCCCGTAACCAGGAGATTGGTGGGGACCTGTCTGGGGCAGTCTTAAGGATGGACAAATTCCTCAGGGTTTGTAGTGGTAACAAGGACCTCTTACCGCTGGATCACGGTTGGCTCATGGTGACCCGGTGTTGCAATTTAGTTGCCTGTATGGGTGGTGGGTCCCATTCTGGTTCCTGCTGGATCCGGGTCTTGTCAGAGCTTTGGCTGGTGTCTGCAGCATGGTTTGTTTATGCCACAGGAAAATCTTGTGTGTAATTAATTTCTGTTTTCCTGGTGGAGGTAACTAATTAGGGATCTGCTTCCTTTTATTTTCAAAGTAAGTTAGGGGAGCAGTGCCTATTACACCAAAGGATGAAAACTCTTTATGAAGCTGAGAAATTGATTTGTTATAGAAGAGTGATTTTTAAAATTCCTTTGTGGCCATTCCTCTCTTCAGCTGAATGCAGTGGAACCATGACTACTCTGGTGATGATAGCAGAGACTTGGGAGGTGATGGGAGACTAGAAATACCTGGATGAAGGAGACAGGAGCGGGCTGCAGAGCTCAGTTGGCATTCCCCTCCTACAGCTCGGTGATGAGAGTGTCCCAGACATTGGGTTTATTCCTAATACATTACTTAAACCACAGGGAAAAGCCTTTCCTTGGTGTGTGCCTCGAGGATGAGCAAAATCCCAGCCAGCAGCAGGAAGGCTTAAAATTGGATATGTTGGTAAAAAGCTAGAGAATCAGTTTCTTTCCCCACTGATGGAGGCCTGCAGGCTTGGAACGAAACATCTACAGTACACTGCAGATAGGAAGGGATTTTTTTTTTTTATGGACTGAGGCTAATAGAATGACTTGGGTTTTTAAATGAAGCTCACCAGGATGGAAGATCCTGTCTGGAGTCAAACCAGTAGAGTGTGTGTATGTTCCCATCAGAGCAAGATGCTTCCAGCCCTGAAGGCTCCGCTCCTGGTTCCCTGCATCTAGCTGGAGACATTGCTGGTGCTTCCAGCTGGAGGTGTGTTTGGATCTTGAGCCGAGGACAGAGGAAAGGCAGTGGGGAGATGGCAGTCCTGGGGCAGGGCAGACCTTCCCTTGCCACCCTGCTGCCACCTGCCCAGCCCTCCTCATCCTGGCCTGAGGTGGATCTGGGGTGACCCTGGCTTGTGTCCTGCACAACCAGTGACTTCCTAGCTTGTCTTATGGCATCCCTTGCTCTTTTAAAGTGTCTCCAGGGCAGAACTCTGTTACTGCGCCATAACCATGTACAGTTTGTGTTCTCCCCAGAGCAAATACTGGTGTGTCACAAGCCTCATCTCCCTGTACTCTCGTGTTCCAGCCCTGCTTTCTGCTCTGGGCTGCCTTGTCTCCTCTCCAACAGATCAGGCCTTCTGTCACCAGAGGATATAAACTGTGGTTTTTGTGCTGGTGTGGTTGCTTTTTTTGCGGTCTTTTATTTTTGCGCTTTAGGTGACGTCCAAACTGGCTTTCAGTCTTGCTTGAAGAACAAGTTTGGATTCTGTCAGGTCTTATGCTGCAAGAAGCCACCAGCAGCAAGTTTCCTGAAGTGGAGGGATGCATCTTATTTAACTCTTGATGCTGTCCTGCTTTAAGAGCAATTTTATCTCCAAATTGCTGCTCAAGTATACCTAATTCTCCCCCTCCCTCCTGGTCCTGCTCTGTGTATAGCTTCAATCAGCAGCCCAGCTTCCAGAATTCAAAGCCACTTCCCTGTTATAAAAAAAAAAAAAATATGCCAACCAAAGCCATGAAACAGAAATTCCTCCTGCGTCTGGGCATGCAGGCTGCGTAGCCTGACCACAAAGTGAGGCTGTTGAATTCTGGGCCTGGGCTATTTATGTTGTCAGTGGGAAAGCTCTTCATTGACTGAGCTGCTCCCTCCCTAAAGATACTTTTAATTAAATGTTATTTGGCAGATATGACTTTCTAACTGGCTTAGATTTAACTGGTATAAATGGGATATTCCCCCCCCAGTGAAAGCTGAAGAAAGTCAGAATAATCATGTTGGAAGGCTACTTGCATTCAGAGTCACAACTACCTGTTGTTTAATGTAGTAAGCTGACAAGAGTGTAAAAACAAACAAAAAACCCCAAAGAAATCAAACCCAACCAACCAAACAAAAAAAAACCAACCCAAAACCCCACAACCAGGAAGGTAACAGTCCTGCCAGCACTTGGTGAGGACAAGGGGACAGGGACACCAGCTGCCTGTGGCTTGGAGCGCAGCAGCTCTCTAAACAATGCCCAGCAATGTTATGCAACGGCCATGGGAAGGAAGTGAAAATTTATCATTACAATGCAGTTTCAAGGGCAATATTAAATGAGCAATTTGCAGCACAACCCTGTATTTAACTGACTTCACTAACTTCTCTGGGATAAAATGACAGGGCTGGTAGGGGCAGTAGCCATGGCCTCTGCTCCTACCAGGAGTGGAGCAAATACAGGCTCTTTTTAGAACTGAGTCTGAGGCATTGGGCTGAGAGCCCTCAGTGTGGGCAGCCAAACCCCGCACCAGTGCTATGGCCCGATCCTGCGAGTGCCTGACTGATCCCTGGCCCGTGGAAGCCTGAGAAAGGGGGAGAAAGCACGTGCTGAAGCATCTCATTGGTATCTGATTGCTCTTCCTTATTTCAGTGGAAGCAATAAAAAGACTCCTCTGCAAGGCCCTAGACATTGGAGCAGCAACACAAACCCTGAACGAATTAGCTGGAAGGCAGTGGTGCTATCTGATCACTGCATTTAGGGTAGAAATAAATAGCTTAAGTTTTCTGCTATTCCCAGTTTTCTTTCAGCAAGAGGATTTTGCTCAAGAATTACAGGCACTGGAATCCCAGGCCTTTCTGACTCTGAGAGTAGAAATGATACATCTAAAGAAGCTTCATCCTCTGCTGTGAGTCAGTAGCTCTGTGTGGCTGCTAAACCTGAAGGAATTTTGAATGAAGAATGTTGAATTGTCTTGTCTCCCCTCGTGCTTTTCTGGGACCCTTTGCATTTACAACCCGTGGAGCAGCCAGAGGGGCTCTTCTCTGGGAGTTTTGGGCTAATGCATCTTTCCTCCAGGTACTGCAGGAGAAAGATTAAGAAAATGGATTTAAAATGGGGTAAACACCTATGTTATACTAATAACATAACTCAGTGTAGAAGCCATTTCATGTTGAGCCCTGGCTCCACCTGAGAACAGATGTTTTGTCTTGGAAGCTGCTTTTAAAAAATGTATGGATAAAACTTGGTGCTGTCAGTTGATATATGCAGTTTGCTCTCTGAGCTGCAGAAAATGACGGCTGTGTGGTGCTCCTGGGAGGCAGATTTGAACGTGCACCGCGCGGCAGGGCTCCTTTCCTGCCCTGGGGATCCAGCTCCGTTTCCCTCCCACGCTCGGGCTGCCAGGGAGCAGACGGAGATGGCTCATGACAGCAAAGCATCGCCCCTCTCGGCCCCTTCCCTGGACACTGTGCAGAGCTTGCTGGGGGTGCAAGTCCAGCTGCTGATCTGTGATGAGACCTGGGGGAAGTTATGTGATTTGCAGCCTCGCTTGTGCTTTTCTGCCCCGTCTAGCCTGTGGAGGGACAACTTCTACTATGGGATTGCAGCAGGCTCAGCACAGTGAGACAAGCTTGGCCGTAGGGCTTGCAAGTTTTGTGGCAACACAAATAATTCATAGTTGTGTTGAGTTCCCCAGGGGAAGCTCCAGCATGCTGCTGGGACAGGCAAGTGGTCCAGGTGTGTGCAGTGGAGTTTCTCCATGTCTTGATTAAAAAAAAAAAAAAGCTGTGCATATTTACAGGTAGAATGGATGGTTTGCTGTACCAAATGGTAGGTTTTATGTTTCCAAGACAGGTTTTATGTTTCCAAGACTTTCTTGATGCTCCTGTGATTTTGCAGAGCACCAGGCTCTATTTGCTCTTTGGTGGCTGTCCCAGCAGGTGCCTTTCCTGAGCGTTCACCCCATAGAGCACGCAGGGGTTCTGCCAGTGGTACCTCCCTGGGCGCTTTGGTGTAAATTGCTACGATTTTCTGTGCTCTGGCTTGGAGCAGCTTGACTGCAAATTAGGTGTGGGGCAGGTTCCTCCTGTGATCCACACTGCAGATTTGAGGTGGTCCTTTGTGCACTCTATCTGTGGAGTATCCATTCATGCCTGAGGAGAACTGGAAAGTGCTGATTAATAGTCATATCTCTTGGGCTATTTGTTAATTACTGTTATTCGTGGTTTGTATTACGGTACTGCCTAGTGTCCCACGCCGCTGTGCCAGACTGAGCGGATCCTGGAAGGACTATATCCGTTCCAGGGTTTCAGAGTGCTTGGTAAACATGAGTATTTTATTGCAGCCTTTCTGGGAAATATTGTTCCTGTTTTCAAGGGTGAGAAATCTTATAGTCTTCAGGATGAAAGAGAATATAGGTGGCAAAGCTGGGAGCTGAATGTCCTGACTCCCACTCCCTCCCTTCAGCGCTTCCTTACCCACGTCACAGTGAGATTAATTGTGAATTGAAGAGGAGACCTTGGCTTTGTCTCTTACTGAACTGTGCAGGGCAGCTGCAGCACTTGCATTGCATGGTACTACAGTGGTTCTGCTGTTCTGCTTCACATGCGAGGGAGCAAAAGGTTGTTTAGAAGGAAGTTACCAGCTGGTGAATTAAATACCAGGCTCTGACCACTTGCAAGGTGTGCCTCGCAAGTGTGGTGGGAATGCTGCAAACCACAGGCCCCGGGAGAGGAAAGGGAGCAGCCTGGGTGGCCGTGGGGTCTGGTCACCATGAAGAGCCCAACTCCAGGTATTGGCTTGAAGAAAGCAGGAGAACAGCCCCAAGTTGTTAGAGTGCTCAGACACTTGTGATTCTGTAGAGTTATCTGTCAGGCTTTGGAGAAGAGAGCAGTTAATTTAAAAAGGGAGAGAGGGACACAGAGAAAGATGTTTCCTGACAGAAAATCGCCTGCAAGTTCAATCGCATAAGAACTGAGTGGAGTTCCTGGGTGCCCTACCTTGAGGGGTGGTTGTCTTTGGAGTTACGGTGAAAGATGGAGAGAGAACACCACCTATCTTGGTTCTTACAGGAAGCTTTTGGGGTGGGCAGTGGATGCCAGTGCTTTGGGGAGGGTCCTGTCATTACTGTGCTCCTGTAAAGTTATCGTATCACTGCTGATACTGCATCAGAAAGCAGCCCCTCTTTTTAGTAACTGCTTTCAGAGATTTGTATTGAGAAAATGGCATTGGGGATTGTATCTTGCTGCAAAGCACAGAGGCCATCAGATCTGACTTGTTTTCTGGCCGAGCTTTCTGCAGCATGAAGGTGGGAATATAAACCACCAGTGACTAAACAAATGAAAATATATAATATCGTAAGCGATGTGTGTTTCTCTTTCCTTTCTGACAAAGAAGCCCCTCTGATTTCAGCGAGGAGTAGCTTGCTTGGGAAACCCATGGGCCAGCATCTCATGGCGAGGGAACAGGGACTTACATAAATGCAGGTGAATGTCCTGGAATCATGAGACTCCACGTGTGCCTTGGCATTTCCCGGCCTCTGAGTTCAGCTGAGTGTCAAAGCTCCTGCACTGGTCTAAATAATAAAACATACAAGTTCACTGCACACGCCCAGAATTTTAAGGCTGCAGCCCTTGGCCAGCTCTTGTATTGATTGCTTCCATCAGGGCTGTAATCCAGCAGACTGCAAGCATGAACTAGTTGGTTGACTGAGGTTTGTGATTTGGTGCTTTCCTGGGTAAAGGCACTGGAGAAAGGGAGGCTGTCGTGTTATCTACCTTTGTCCCTTTCATGTACACCACTGGGAGTGTGAACAGCAAAAGCGTGCCAGCAAATGCCACAGGCTTCGTGAGGAGATCGTGTTTGACAGGAAGCTCTGACAATCTGTTTGGGTGTCTAAGGAGTTAACAATGAAATGGTTGAAAATATCCCCTTTTTCCCTGTTGTTCTGGAAGAAAATGAACGCTCACTCTGCAAAATGTACATTTCCTTCAATAATGCCATTCTTTGGCATCAGTGTTTTTGGCAGAAAGTTGTCATCAGTCATGCCATTGAGTGAGAATTTTGCAGAGAGGCGTGAGATCAGCGGCAGGGAAAAGAAAGCCCATGAAACCTGCATGGGTGTCTGTGACACTGGCCTCCAACAGAGGTGTCCCATTGTGCCGTGTGTGGGCAGGAAGGAGTGCCAGGGCTGTGTGCCATGGCCCTGACCTGCTGTATGGCCGATGAGCATGTCGGCTCACCAGGTGTCCTCCGTTACGCGGTCTGGATCTGTGTGGCTGGATGGGTCCTGGCCCCAGCATCCAGGGTTCTCCCTGTCCCTGTTTTAAAGCCAAACGTGCAGTGACATAAAGCGGGGAAAACTGTGTGACCTGCCCTTGGCTCCCCGCCACTGAACAAAATGACGTTCTGCTGAGGTGGAAATCTCTCTGCTTCTGAAGGACCCTGGATGAGGGTCTGAGCAGTGCAATTTCAGGGAGTCCTCTCAGGTTTGGTGAAGCAGGATCAGACTCCAGCTGTGTTCAGCGAAGCTCTCAGCCCATGGGCAGAGCTCGCCTAACAGCAGCCTTAGGAGGGGAAGGAAGGAGACGCTGTACAGACTGACTCCAAAGGAGAACTGAGTCATTTGTCAAGGCTGACGGCTCTCTCCCAGAGCTGGTTGCCTGAGGCTAACATGGCACACAGACAGGAGATGTAAAAATCTATCTATATACACACACAGAAGAGAGAAAAGTAGCAGCTCAAAACATGTGACTGGAATTAAAATTAAAAAAAATTCCCAATTAAAGCCATGTGTGTTGGAGGATGTAACTGCTCCTGAAAGGCTCGTAGAGGCTGTTTGTACAGCACAAATATAGGCATTCCATAATGCCCTGGATTAAAGCAGGCAGGCTTCTCCAGCACACGAAATCTGTGTGGAAGCAGTGTCGTTCCTGCATGTCAGCAGCTTCCACAGCCCACCACCCTTATGGGTTAAGGTAAGGAGCTGTCTTGTCACCTGTCTCGTCCTCCTTGTCGCTGCTGCCCGCGCTCCTGAAGTGCATTTCTCCACGCAGCCTGCTGTTGTGCCATGTCTGTCTTTCGCTGCTAGATGACGATGTCTCTATGAAGGAACGGAGATTTCTTTTTTTTTTTTTCCGAAGACATGCATTATTCAGTAGTCAGAATAAATAAACTCTCTTGATTTGGGCATGTGGGTAACCCCGATGCTATACCCTCCCTTCTTTCACCAGTGTAAGGAGGAGGGGAGCAGTGAATTCTTCCAGTGCTACAGAGCAGCCTGTGTTCTGTATAAAGCCATTGCAGTACCTCTGAGGTTGTAACAAGGAGCTAACCTAAACCTAAAATAGGTCTGTGGAGAGGTCTCCACTATGCATTCCCGCTTGTTCTGTCTCCTTAACTGTGTGTTTCCATCAGGCAGGTAATACGTGATACAACATCAAACTCTTGGCTTCATCCTTCCTACGTTCACAGTTACAAATACTCGCTGTGCCAAGGGGGACTGTGCAGCAGCAGGGAAGGTGAGGGTGAGAAAGAAATATGGAGGAGGGGGGAGGGGGAAGAAAAAAGGAATCAGAAGTTAAAGCCATGAAGGACACAGCCTTAGGAAGCTTGATTTGTAAACGATGTCCCTTTTCCAAAGGGTATTGTGTTCTGCCTCTGACCCAGCAGTCACCGCCATAGGTGCGGTACAGCTGCGTGCCCGGTTGCCGCTATGTAGAGCGAAGGCAGAACATCCCGGTAAGCCGAGGACCTGCTCCTGCTCTCAGCTGGACTAAAGGCCTCACCTGGTGTCCTGGGGGTGGGAGAGTGTCTTCTGTGGCATATCAGTAGCTGTTGTGTCAGATCGGAGAGAGAAGTGCTGAGGTTTGGAGGGACTCTAGGATATTTTGCTGGAGTTAGATGTCCTGCAGGCCTTTACCCTGCTTTGTAACAAAAATAGAGGAGACTTTGGCACAGAAAAGCTTAAAAATCTGATGCTTCAACATTTTATTCCCCTTACCAAAGGCTTAATTCCAAGAAACGCATAAAAGAACATAATTTTGGTTTGTTTTTTTTCCCAAAAGTTTTGCAATTCACTTAAAAAGCAAATCATTATATGGACTAACTCATGATTTTGTGATAGCAATGAGAAGAATATTAGGGAGAGTATTAGTGTTCTTGCTGTATCCAGGAAGACTTCCAAGAAACATGATGTTTATAGAAATTCCTCCCATGGAAGAACAGGACCAGAGTCCATTTTGCGGATGCAAAGTGTACCGTGCTTTGATCTATGTGGCAAACTCATATTGCAATATGTGCTTGTCTGTTACTTACACGTGTGATTGAATTACGCTAATGCCACAGCGTGGGAGCAAAACCTGATGTGGTGCTGTGTCGGGGAGGAGCGGGGACTTGCCTCTGTGCACTGGATTCGTACAGACATTCAGTGCAGCAGTGCCAAGCGTTTCCAGGGTAGATGTTATCTGTGGAGCTATACTAGAAGGGAAGTGCTAAAAATTTGGGAAAATGCGCTGGAGGACTAAGCCACACGATCCTCTGGAAGAAGCGAAAGCAGCTTGCAGGATGCTGGAGCTCCAGGGTTCCCCGCAGAGGCAGCAGACACCCGCCGCAGGCTGTGCTGTGCAGTGCTAGACGGTGGGTCTGTTCTTCTCCGTCAGCAAAGCGGAGCGTAATCCTCACCTTGCATACGAGCTGCGTTGCTGTGCGGCGATGGCCTCGCCTTCTGGGAATCCTGCCACATCCTGATTTATAGGCTTCCAGATTAATCTGATGGCACACACATAGATTTTTCCATAATGCCATGAAGAACCCAAAAGCACTTTTGCTGCTGTTGTGCTGAGTCTGGGTTTGCACAGAGGAGCTGCTGAAACTGTGTCTAGAGATGCTGAGGACCCCTGGCTGATACCTGAGCTCTTGGGGAGCCTCTTTCCTGTTCAGACAGATGTGGAATATTATCTTTACAAAATCCAGAGGGGTGCCCTGTGGCTGTCCAAGAGCCAGGGAGAACAGCAGTGTCCTGCACCTGCGCTCTGGCACTGTTTGCCAAGGCAGCCTTTTAAATGCGTGCCTGCGTCTGGGCTGATTTTTAGCACCCCTGAAATTTTCAGGGAGAGCACGACAATGCTTTTAACAGCCCTCGGAGCATGAGGCAGCTGCAGAAAACCAATGTAGAATTAGTGCAATCTGCTCTGCTACAGCTTTGTCCTGGTGTCTGGCATCACTTCCAGCCTGGACACAGGCTCTGCCCATCTGCTCTTTGCGACCTCAGAGAACCACCATACCCCTTTTCCTATGTGGCTTTCTCTGGTTTGGGTGCAGAGGACTGTAATCACAGAGGGAGGAACTGTCACGGGCTCTTGCTGGTGTGCCTGGGCTTCATGTTACCCTCTTTACTGGCTTTACCAAGTGGAAGTTTGGAAAAGGAGTTGCTGCTTGTTTGGATTTGCTGGACTTGATCACTTGGTTCCTGCTAATTGCTTTTCCACGAGTTCTGCAGAAAGTAAAGGAGGGCCAGGTTCATGCTGTTTCTGTCACTAAAATCGCATCCAAATCTCTTTCATGTGTGAGTGTTGGTGCAGAGCATCCTGAGCTGTCTCTTGGTGAGCTGCAATCACTCAGCATCTCCCTGGCTCAAAGCCTGGATGGCCCAGGAGCATGAGATCTGGGGTGTGTGTTTTCAGACGGATCCCAAAGGCTTCTCTCTTGGCTTTAAATACTTGGCCTGAGGCTGAAGGGAAGAAGATGACATGGGAAGGGAACAGAACCAAATTGGCAGTTGGTTGCTGAGGAGTCAGTGGAAAAACTGTGGTGTGAACTCTGTCATCGTTGCCTTTTACCCCTCATCCTGATGACCATCCGTTTGCCGTGCCCCGTGTGGGGGTCGGTGGCTTGCGTGGGTACGTGGGTAGGAAGGAGGCAGCGAGCAGGGAGTGTGTGCAGCCTCTCCCACCGCTGGCGCGGGGCAGATGCAGGGGAGGTTTGGGATGAGGCCATGGATGTGGAGGGGGCATGGGCAAGGGGCTGGGTGGCTGGGACAGGCAGAGGTGGCTTCCTTTAGCTGGGGTTAAGCATTACATTGTCCTTAGTTTTGCTGGGACTTGGCAGCATCTTTTCAAAGTGCAGTTGTTTTCCTGCTGCAGGTCCGTGCTCTGAGGCAGGAGCAGTTGAGAGAGGAAGGAGAAGGGGGGGCTGCAGTTGGAGGGGTTTCCAGGCAGCTTGAACTGACTTGAGCCTGTGTCCTCTGTATTTCTGGGAAGACAAGACTTGCTTTCACTTGGCTTCAGAAAAGCAGTCTGGGTGTGCAGGAGAGGAAATCTCATAAGGCCCCTGTGCAATTACACAGCACGACGAATTGTGCTGGGTGGCATTGTGGAGCTGAGCTGGACCCTGCCATCACCTGGGGGGCGGCAGGATCCTGGGCAGGAATTAGGGGGAGGCTGGGGTGCCTTGTGCTCCAAGCCATCTCATAGCTTGAGTCCTAGTCTGCATGCTCACTTCATCTAACCTGAGCTGGCACACTGTGTTGTAGCTCCACAATGGTCCATGAGGACTTGTTCCTGGCTCTGATGAAGAGGATGGAAGGGATCAGGGAGGGACAGAGGGGTCAGCACCTGGGCTGGGGTCCAGGCTGGCCCCATGGGAGCTGCCTGCTGAGCCCCCAGTGGGTGTCTGTGGGAGGCAGGTGTGGGGCACTTGTGGAGAAGAGGTGTCTGAGGCTGGACATCTCTCATCTCATTTACAGTGCTTCTAAATTTGGAAAGATAATGCCCCAAACCAGAAGCCAACCATTTTTCGGTAACAAGTTTGGCATGGATGAACCTCTGTATTTTGGTGGGTAACAGCAGTTGAATAGCATCAATAAAATGGGTAATAAATAAATTGGCTGTTTTCATTGTATAGCTGCTGATAAGCTATTTGGTTTTTTAATGTATATCTTAATTGTAACCCAATGTATTTTGTAGCAGGAGCAGTATGCTGACTTAAATCACAGCATGTATTTTAGTGAGAGGATGTGTTGACCTAATTGCCAAAGTAATGTTATAATGAAAAGCCATTCAGACTGCATGTCCTCTCTTGCCCTCTGGTTTTTGGAAGTGACTGAAGGAAATAGCACTTCACTTCTGGTGAAATCATCCCAAGAGTGTTGTTTCATTGCAGTGTGATGGATTAATTTCACTGAAAGCACTAGCATTGTACAAGAAAGCAAAATGCTTTTGAAAAAAAAATCAGGAAGTTTCCCTTGTTGTGCTGAAATCGCGGAGTTCATGTCAAGTATCCTCAGTGACAAAATCTGAATGCCTAAAAAGTCATCCTGATGCAGGGGCTGGCTTGCTTACTACTCTGCGTGGCAGGTTTCAGATGTTAGAGCTGTTACCTTTGACCATGGTCTGCAGGTACAGGGGGTGAGACAAACTACTGACAGCACAGATTGAGCATCCTCCTTTGTGCCTCCTGGGAAGGAAAAAGCCTCCTCAGACATGAGCATCTGAGCTCATCTGATGCTCAGACATGAGCATCCCATCTGAGCTTTCTCAAATGGTGCAAGTTAATTACATCCCATTATGATGCTTTGATATTTGAGTAATTTTGGAGCACAAAGGCTTAAATTTGCGCTCGTTGCTTTTTAGAGATTTTGCTCCTTAGATAGGACAGAAATTTTATTGGGTTGTCTGTTCTTGCTATGGATTAAGCTGTATTTGTGGGAAGGATTTGGTATATGGATTCAAGATAATTATTACCAGTGTATAATTTATTGAGAGCCAAATCCATCCAGGTGTAGAGCAGGTTTCTAGAGGTTGTGAGTATCTTAGGCTTTGGGAGTCAAGGGCATCTCTTTGGACAGGGTTAGATCTTCAGTGACTGTTTGGCATCACGTTGAGCTGGTGGCACCAGCTGCGTGAGCATCATTGCCTGGATGAAAAATGTTGCACCTCATCCCCCAACAGAGCAGCCCTACTTTGAGTGGTTTGCTTGGTGCTTTCCAGGCAGGACCTGGCGGAGGTGCTGGAAGCCAGGGCTCCTGTGTTCCTTTCTATTCTTTGCAGCTGACTCAATGTGGGCAAGTTATGTCTTGCTGTATCGTAGCTTCATTTTTACAAAATGGGGTAATAGCTACTATCACACCTTTACAAAATATTTTGTGGTCCTTAGGTTGAAAAGTTTCTACGCATACCAGTTCAGCATAAGTTGCTTCACGAAATGCTACTAAACCAGCAAATAACGCCTATCTGCTCTCAGTTCTTGCCATCCCCATGAATCAAAGCCACAGAGGTAGTGGTTCTGCGTGGCCCTTGGTCAAATGGAGAGTTGAGTGTGGCCACAGGGGAGTTGTGTAAGCAGGGGAGTGCTGGATGGCTTTTGCTTTCAAGCAGGCAATGGGGAGTTTGAATTTGAATTTGTGACAATGACGCAGCTTGTTGGAGCCATTATGAATCGAAATGGGGTCTTATTCAGCTCTGCTAATAAGAGGGTAAATGCAACTAAATACAGCTGTCTTCCTCGCTGTCATTTGGTATTTATTAGCAAATATGCAGTGGAATTGAATCCCTTGTAAGTACTCTGCAGCTAATGGTAGATAGCAATTAACTGAAATGACTACTGTTGAGCACTGATGCTACCATCAGTGAGTGGAAGAGGAAATCTGGAGCCAGCACATAGACCCAGCAGCTTCCAGAACTCCCTGTAGTTTTCCCCTCTGGATTCTCTGTTTCATGCCCTTATCAAAAGACTGCAGCAAAAACCGCTTCATCTTGGTATTCCCTGGAGCTCCAGCTTGAACAAACACTTCTCAAGCAGCAAAGTGTGTCTGTATATTTATATTATTTTATTATTTTCAGTTCGGGGGTCACTGAAAGGACTCACTGCAATACTGCTACCAGTGAAAGTGTGTGGGGTGGAAACCTTCTCCCCTCCAGATGTGCTGGTGGCACAGAGCTGCCTCTGCAGCACCTCATGTGCTTCAGGGGATGTGAAGGAAACTGGCCCAGACGCTTGGAACTGATTCAGGAGCTGGGAAGGACGGGATGCAGCATTTATTGTTTCATCTTTGGCCTTTCCTCTCCAAACAAAACAAGAGGTTTTGTTTTCTTCCCCTCGCTAATAAGGTGACATGTAGGTCAAAGTGCCCCAGAGGTTTTGCCCTCCATTGACTGGAGGGAAATCGGCTTCCATGTGTTGGTTTCAAACTACCAAAAGTAGTTTTAAGTCAGTCTAATTTCACGTATATCTCAATTTGCTTGTCACCCTTCCCTGCCAGCCTGTGTTTGATTTGGCGCCTTGTGGGGAAACTGCTTGTCAGGAGGGGATTAGCGCTTGGGTTGCGACGTGGGTGGGAAGCAAAGGGCCATGCCGCAAGGAGAACTGTTGGCAGGGTGGAGAAGTGTTGTGGGCCCTGTTGCACAAGAACTGGTCTTGGGAGTAAGCTAAGGGCACATTTTGTTAGTGCCCTCCCCACAAAACAGCAGGGTGCGCATGGGTGTGTTGATACAGAGGTGCGAGCAGTGCAGGGGAGGATGAGCGTTGAATAGGAGGAACGGAATGATTGCTGGGTCTGGTGTCATGGCAATGTGCTGCTATTTGATGGTACGAAGTTGCAAGCATGTGTACTTAGGAGCTAGTAATAAGATTTTCTTCTGAGAGATGGGGAGCTCATCATTTGGGAGCGAGAGAGAGAGGCAGCCGTGTATGTGCTGGTGATAGGATGACACAAGCCCCCAGCCTGTTGTGAGGAAAGTGTTGCTTGATGAGGAGCGAGGACCCTGCCTGGGGCAGAGTACCCAGGGAGAAACTGCCCGAAACATGTTGTCAGAGTGCCCCAGGCAGAGAAGAGCAGTCTAGACCAGCTTGCAGTGCTGGCCCAAAGCTAAACCAGGTATAAATTCCCTGTGAATAATTTGGGCTGTGCATCAGGAGGATCTGGGACAGCTTTCCTCGTGTAGGGAAGCCCATGAAAATAGTCAGACCCTTCATCAAGCACAGCACAGGCTTTGTTTGGCACAGGAGAAGTGTGAGCTGGTTGGCATGGGATGTGAGCTGCCTCCGTTGTGTCCCCGCGCAGTGAAGGGGAACCGTCCGTGGGGAATTTGAGCAGCTCCTACCTGGCTGTGTCACCTGGTGGTTCAGTCATCGGCTGCTTTTCATGTACAGGAGCTGTGCGAAGGCTGCAAAAGGAAATTACTAAAGCGGAATAATTCCCAGCTTGATTACTTTCTTTAAGGATGTGCTGCTGGTTCATTATTTAAATGCGTATTTAGTTAGTTAAGCCAGTGAATATACATTTACACTGAGCACCTGATAGACTTGATCCCTGTTTGATTGGGAAAAAATGTTTAATTGCCCCTGTCATCAGTGCTCTGAAATTACTTTTTTTTGTATGAAATTCAATCAAATTGCAAGTAAGATGCTGAAATCTATTACTTTATTAATTCACATCAATAGATATACTGAGGGGTTTTTTACTACTGTTGATGTTTTTGGTGAGGTTTTTTCTGCCTTTCCTCCTTTCTAAAAGCTTGGGGTTTATTCCTGACTTCAGAACTACAGCAGATCTGATTGGGAATGTGTTTTGCAATCGCCCCCACTAATATGAATCAATTACCTATATTTTTTTTTTAAGGCAGTTTCACCTTGCAGGCAGGAAGAGGTTCTCTTGCCCTGTGAAATTTACAATATTTAAGGCAGCAGACAACTGTCTCCTAGCTGTCTTATGACGTGATTATCTTCTGCGTAGCTTGATGGATTTGTTGTCAGCAGGGTAAGTGCTGTGAGCAAGGCAGCCCTGAATGTGTGAAAGGAAGGGCTGGAGTAAGACAAGTTTAATTGCTGGACACTGTATGGTCTCCTCTTTTTCCATTGCCTGGTGCAGACGTGGGGCTGAGGTACAGCCCTGAGAGGTGGGATGTCACTGTGTCCTACTTCAGCTTCTGTGGCCATATCTCCAGGAGCTGCAGCAGCGCTGACCTTCAGGTCATGGCCCATGATCCTGCAGAACAGCTCTTGGCTAGAGGCGCTCTGCACTGTTGTCCTCCCCCTGCTCGGCTGGAAAACAAATGTGATGTTGTCCATCCAGTGTTATTTTCTGGGAATATTTGGCAAGGGAGGCACAAAGATTTGGGGGAAGAGTGGGGTGTTGGGAGGCCTGACTGTAGCTCCAAGCTTCTGAACACGTTACGAGTAGTGTTCCTGCTCTGGGGACCTGTATTATCACCCAAGTCCTAATTATAGTGCTGTTTTGACAGCAGTCATGGTGATCATTGTTAATGGCACTGATAACACCTTGTGCTGTTTGCTTTGTTTCTTATTTGGCAGTGTTCTTGGCATCCTCAGTGCTCTGGGGACCCTCGCTGCCTTCTCCATATTGCTGTGTTGCTTGAAAACATTTGATGTGTGAGAGCCCTTGCATTTTGCCTGTGTACCTTTTGTAAAGGAACATTTTCACTCTTAAGGCAGCCAAAGGCAATCTGTGATACAGATCATCATTAGCTGCTATCTGACAGTGATGGATGACCCTGGGAAATCTCGTTAAAGGCAGTATCTGCTCTTCCTATCCTTCTCGGCTCTTTCTGCCTTCAGATCAGTTCTCTTTTAAAGAAGTTGAGGAGGAGGGACGGTGGCCCTGCCCTCTGTTGGTCTGGGAAGAGACTTCCTCATCCCTGTCACCACACGGTGGAAGGTCACCCTTTTCTGCCTCATAGGAGTGTCAGAAGCAACATCCATTCCCAAGTTTGAAATTCACGGCTGTCGCATTGATGGGGGCTGAGTGATCTGCCAGCGTTGTGCCACTCGCTCATTCCTCTGGCAGAATGCTGTGCAGATTCCCTAACTCATTTGTGGCCAAACATTGAGTTATATTTGACCTCTTACTGCTTTTCTTTTTTTTTTCTTCTTTTTGTTGTTGTTTCTTAAACACATATATTGCTCTCTCTGAAGCACCTTTTGTAAAAGGATCTCAAAGTGCTCTGGGAGTCCCACCTTCATTGCTGTTTTACAGATGTATACGTAACCCAAGGTGTGGAGGAGCTGTGGGACTTGCTTAGCACTCCGGTTGGGAACTGATGCTGGGACTCTGCTGTATACACAAAAAAACCCTTTATTCTGGTGTGTTCAAATACTTTATTCTTACCTGGCCAGACTTGACATGGTCTGTCATCTCCATGCATTCAGAAGAAAACATGTTGCTGTACGTGGTGTAGTCTTGGTTTGGTCTGGGACTTGATTGTCTGGGAAGGTTGTCAGACCTTCCTGGCTGCTTGCGGTGGGCCTGGAGTCTGGGATGTGATTTTGGCCAATACTTGGAAATCCTGCCAATCTGGAGGAACATGCAAACCTGTATGAGTGGTTTGCACTGATTTAGGGCAGGGCTTATGAACAAGCCCCACTGCAAGTGAGCATCCCCCCCTCCCTTTGTCCCTCACAGGCAGGGATGTACCATGGTGTTAGCTACAAGGTTGAGCAGTGGGGGAATAGTGGGGGAATTGCATTAACAAGCTCTAGCATCTTAGCTGAGGAAGTAAGAAAAGCAGCTCATGTTCTGCAGTGTGTCTCTTCTGAACCACACCATATGGCCAAGCCCAGCACCTTCAGCTTGTCAGCAGGAATTTGCTGGCTCAGGAGGGACTGAATCTTCTTTTCTGGTATTAAGACATGAATAGTAGGTGCTTGCTGAGGTGGTACAGGCCCAGGCATGTTNCTGGGGGGTGCCGGGTAGAGGGCTGTGTCTTCTCAGATGGGGATGTTTTGGAGCCTGTTTAAATGGGCAGTGATATACTCTGTGGGATCTGCCTTTTCCTGCTTTTCCCCAGTCTGAAAACTGCTCAGATCATTTCTGGAACTTGCAAAGCTTCCTAGATGGCAGGCGGATGAGGCCCCTTTGGAGCCTCTCAAACTAATGTGTGCTTCTGCCCAAAGATGACCCTCTTGTGGAGGAACACTGAGCTCCTCAACTGACAGGGAGAGGTTCATAGCAGCACAAGTCCTTCTGCTGATGGAGCAAAGAGGCACCAACAGGAACAGCTGATGCGACCACAGAAGCAAAGTGCTTTGGGAAGAGACCAATTCAGAAAGGAGAGAGCTGCTTGCCTTTGACTCTGGCCATCTCACAGACTCTTCTAGGGCCCTTGTTCTTTGAGCAGTGCTGAAAGTATGTGAATCAAATAAGACGCTGTCTTGTTTCTGGATTTCAGCTGTGAACTCACCTATCTCGTACCTGAAACCAACAGTGGATGAACGATATTGTATTTCTTAGAGGAAAGAGGACATTACTTTCTCTAGGTCTCTGGAAACAAAAGCAGTGCTCTTTACACCTTTCCTTTTGAGGGCAGCATACGGAGAGAAAAAGAAGTGTCCCAGATAAACGAAGTTCAAGATTCCAGCAACTTGATGGTAATGTTGCCCAAGCAGATGGAGTGAAAACTGGAGAGCAGTGCACGTTGTACGGATGTAAAGATGCCATCAGCATCTTCGGAACCTTGGATCCTACCTGTGAACTTAACAGAGAGACCTGTCTGCAAAATTGTTGCAAGTAGACCTCAGCCCCGCTGCTTCCTTCTGCCTGTGGGCTTGGAGCTCTGGGTTTACGTTCAGAAAATGCGTAACCTGCAGAAGAAGAGGTAGGGGAGGGCTCAGGCATGTTCTGTGGGAGGAACTGGGGCTGTTATCTTCAGTCTGTCTTTATTCACTATTTTCCCCTTCCTTTGCCAGTCTCTCAAGGGTGGTTCACATTGGCTCGCTTGAACAGCAGATTTCTATCTTCTGCCTAAATCGCCCTTCTGGTCTTTTCTTACAGACAGTTGAGCTATAGCCTGTGGAAGCTGTTGTACATGTAGTGTTTTAGTGTGCTTGAGTTTGCTTGTTGACCTTTAGTTGGTTTCTCTGCCCTTGGCATTGTGTTTCTGAGCGCTTTTACGCCTGCAGCGACTGAACTGCATGCAGAGTGGCTTCCCAGAACTAGCTCTGGCTGTGGGGCCCTGAGGATGTGGGTGGCAAGGGCAGGTGGGTTTTAGAAGTGGGTTGTGTTTCTATTCATAATTGCTCTCCTTGACTCTTGTCCCTTTACATACCATGGTAGCAAAGGCCTGGCAGAGTGAGATGCAGAGAAAAAGCCTCCTCTCCCTTCCCCTTGTTTGCTTAGGTCCCAAACTGAGCAGTGATGTTAATTAGATAAGTCAGATACTCTGCAAAGCAGACTGTTCAAGGACAAACAGATTTTAATTAAAGGCTGTGTGCACTGGAAGGTCATGTCACTGTGTTGTGCCTGAACAGTTACTATGGGAACACCAGGAAAGCACCCAAAGCCTGTGAGTGTGTGTGAGTGTATCAGAATGCAGCCCCCAAGGCACAAATTCCACTTCTGGTTATGTTTCCACTGGCAAATGTGGCCTGAGCAAGATGCTGCTCTTGGAGTGTGTAGTTGGGTTGTGTTGCTGTAGGATTTTCTGTGTTGAGGGTATGGGACGCCTTACTGCAAGCTATTCAGATCACACAAGTTTGATCTGAGCTAGACCGCAATGCCATGAATTAGGGAAACTGGTTTCCAGCTCAGTTTTTAGACTGTTTACAGCTGGTGAACTCAGTTTCTTAAAGCAAACCTGGATATTGGGAAGAGTTTTATGTTGAAATTTGAACTGAAATTATTTTAAAATTTGCTTCTGTCTCTCCCATCTTCTATCTGGAGTCCAACATTAAGTCCCGTGATAGTGGCTCATTCCTACATTTCAAGTCCTTTCAAGATTCATCGCTGTTAAGCTGCCTGAATTTAATCTTGATGATTTGAGTATAAGGCATTCCTTGTCTGTCTTCAGTTTCAAACTTTCTTTCAGCTGTTTGGGATGTACTGGCAGAGACTTGTCAATACCTGGTGATGACACAAGATAACCACTCTAGTGATCCACAAACCAGCCTTGGGACTGATGGAAGTTTGGTATGATCCCCAAATGTGTGTCTCTAATTCAACATGATGTAGCAGAAGCTCATCCTTACTAATGTTCATGTGGTTTAGCAAGAAGATCAGTAGAGAGAAGCTAAAGGTTTTTAGTATTAACAGTCTTAATGTTTTTATTTCCCCCATCAAACAGACGTTGAGGCAGGGACTAGTGCTGCACTGGCACTGCAAGCAGCCTTCTTGCACAAGTGAATAGCCACTCAAATGCGGGCTTTGCAGTGAGCTTGAAATCAAATATTTGTGTAGGAGTTTGAGGTGGGAGCTCAAATGAGCTGCTTCACAATCCTGTTCTCCCTCTTGTTACTTGGTGGTTTTGGGGACAAATGAACAATGAGACAGGAGGGGTCACAAGTGTGCTTGGAGGGAGAGTCTGAAACCAGCTCTTGCCCTTTTTTTTTGGTGTGTGGTTTTTTCTTTTTTTTTTTGGACAGCCCTTGTGGGTTGTCCTGCTTTGGAGGATATGCTGTTGGGCTGCCAAGCGTTGCGTGTTTGGAGACATACGGAGCCGACTCAGCAGGGAGATTGCCAGGCAAATAGGGTTGGATTTTTAGACAGTTTATGCACGGCTCATAGAGGAACTGGCTTTGTTTCCTGGCAGCTGAGAGAACACCATTCTGCCTGTTTGTAGGAAAAACATTTCAGGATCGGTATCAGCTGGATGTATGAAGCTACCCGTGCCCCTTCGTGGCAGGGGGAGGCGAGTGCTGCGGGCAGGCTTGGGCAGAAGATACTGGAGCACAGACCCGCAGCAGGAGGATCTCTGCGCTGAAGTTGGTGGGCGCGGGGTGCGTGTGGGTGCATGGTGGCAGGTGGTGTCCTCGGGGAGAGAAGCCAGAGCAGCGCAGAGTGCCCCAGCTTGGCTGGCACACCTCAGCCTTGGTCTGCCGAGACCCTGGTTGCAGGGACCATTGCCAGGGTGGCTTTGGGGGAAAAATCTTCTAGGACTCAGCAGGAAAGTGCTACGGGAGATGTCAGCTGGGGTGCTGCTGTTGCAGTGACGAGGAACAAGTTGTTCTCTTGGTCTGGGTACCACAGTCAAACTTCTGTCAAGTGCTCTTTGCCTGAGAACAGAATAGAAACTGCATTTGGACACGTAGTATCTTTTTCTGACCCCTGCTTTTCTGACTCCAGACAACTGAGCTGTGTCTTTTCTGAGCGGATGGCCACCTTTGACCTAGATAGTTTTGCCTTTTAAAAATACATTGAGCAGAAATGAAAAAGCCAAAAAGAGCAAAGGAAAGCATCTGAATAGAGGAACAGGAACATGCTGTGTCCGTCCACCTTGTGAAGGGGCTGACTTTGCAGCAGCCAAGACGTTTCCCAATGTAAGCTTGCAAACGCCTGCTCTGTCCCTTCTGAGAGCTTTGGGTACACGTGGCTTAACAGGGACAGCTGTAACTTAAAGAGGATTTGGTGGAGCACTCAAAGGAGCACCTTTCCTTTCTCTTGAAGCAGTACTGCTGGTCTTGCTCCTCTCTGCTGGCTCACAAAGCGCTCGCACTGACAACACAGTGTGTGCTGTTGCCAAAGGTGTCAAGAAATGCAAGAAAGCTATCCTGGAGGCTGACGTGCAGAGCACCCGTGGAAAAAGTGACAGCAGGAGAGTTAATGGAAAGCAGACATCGAGCACTGGAAGCTGCTCGGCCAAGAAATTCTGCACAGTCCAGGGTTTTCTCTGGTGTCCAATAAAATGTGTTAGAATTTGGCTACCCTCTCTGTTACCCCAGGGAAAGTGGTGCAGGCGTGAATAGCCTGGATGCGTGGCTTCTGCGCTGTGCACCACCTGGAAGAAAAACAGATACCATGTTACTCTCGCGATGTGAATGTGGAGTTTGAGAGCTGGGAGCCCTGAGTTTCTTGTCCAAATTCCTACCAGGAACCCAGGGGCTGCCTTTGGCTGCTTGCTCCTGTGTCTCGTGCCTAGGAGGCTGGTTTCTCAGAGGGGCTGCATGACCCCCACGTCCACCGAAAGCTGGTGTCCGCAGCGCTGAGGTGTGCCAGCTGCGTGTCCCAGAGTCGTTATTACCCAAACAGTGTTAGACCTGGGGCTGGTGTTTGGGGCTGAATGCAGAGAGGCAGCTGCTGCCTAGAGGGTGGCTCCCTCTAGTTTTGGTTCTTTTTTGTAGTTTTCTTCTGGTGCTGTGAGTAATTAAAGGTGTACAGTGAAGTAAACTTTTTAACCATTGCATAGCAGCATGGGTGCAGTGCAGTCTAACTCCTCTAGACATGATGGTCTTGCTTTTGGCAGAATGGAGGCATCCTGCCTGGAACTGGCCCTGGAAGGAGAGCGCTTGTGCAAGGCTGGGGACTTCAAAGCTGGGGCAGCCTTCTTCGAAGCAGCGGTGCAGGTGGGGACAGAGGACTTGAAGACTCTCAGTGCCATCTACAGCCAGCTGGGCAATGCCTATTTCTACCTAAAGGAGTACTCCAAGGCCCTGGAGTACCATAAACACGACCTTACCCTGGCCAGGTAAGCATGTCAGCAGTGTTTCGTCCTAATCGGACACAACCTGTCACAGCTTGAGTGAAGGGAAGTCCTGTGGGGTCTGAACCCAGCAGCCTGAAGGAATCTGCCCCAGAAATAAGCATCCAAAACTAGCCCTGAGGCATGGATTGACTGTGTAGTGGAGAACTTGGGGTGCAATAAGAATGGACCAACCACCTTCAGAGCGGGGAGGTGGAGAAAGGGATATGGATGTGAGGAGGATGCTTGGAACAAGAGCCAGGGCCGTGTCCAGTTCTCCTGTCCCCAGGTACTCATTGTATGTACACCTGAAGTCATTGGAGCAGCTCACCTGAGACAGCAAAAGACAAGACTCTGTCTTCAAAATTGAGAGAGCTTGTATGAAGCACTCTAGTTAGGCGTGTGTGCTGGGAACTGCTGCATGTGGTGTACGTACCCCCACTGCTCACTGCAGCTTGAATTCTGCCTCCGGCAGTTGGTGAATAATAGTCTGTGAGCTCGTTAACACCTCTCTTACTTCCTCTGGTCATCTTGTAGAACCATCGGGGACCGCATTGGAGAAGCCAAGGCAAGTGGCAACCTCGGGAATACGTTGAAAATACTTGGGCAGTTTGATGAAGCTGTCGTTTGTTGCCAGAGACACTTGGACATTTCTCAGGAGCAGGGAGACAAGGTAATTGGTTCCTGGCATCCAACAGGAAATACTTCCTAGCTTTAAAATAATCTGTTTGCAAGTCAGTAAATGTGATAGCATGAAGGTGGGCTTTGGAAAGAGGTGGAGTGTAAAGCTCTCCCTTCTGACTGCCTCGCAGGTCTCGTGCTGCTGCTGCTAACAGCTGCCATGACAGTGAAGATGGGAAAGGAAAATGTGGGCCTCCTGGCTTTGAACATCTCTGCCCAGCAATGGAAAGGTCCATGTTGGGATGTGAGGTGTAATACCTTGCTGTTCCCTGTTCTTCCTCCCTTTAGGTAGGTGAAGCCAGAGCACTCTATAATATAGGGAATGTTTACCATGCAAAGGGAAAGCACTTATCTTGGAACATGGCCCAGGACCCAGGCTACCTGCCTCAAGAAGTCAAGGAGACACTACAGAAAGCTTCAGAATATTATGAGTAAGTATTCAAGCTTGGCCAGCCCTTCCTCCTGCAGGGAACAGGGCTGGTCAGGCATCAGTGATAGCTAAAATGCATACAGATACGCGTTTGCTGAGCTCATCCTGCTCAGATCATAATCTGTATTTGTGACATTCCTGTTCTGCTGACAGCTTTCAGGGTCTGCAGGTTAGCTGAGCTCTGACAACCATTAGGCTAATGACTGGTATGGGGTGCAAGACAACAATTTTTACTGAGTCCTGTTGGAAGCATTTCTTATAGGGGGAATTTGTTTCCTGGGCCACTGAGGAGGTGGGAGCTCTAGAAGATGTTTGTTGCAAAGAATGAGGCTGTGGGCTCAGCACTGTTGAAAATGAGGCCACTGAGTGAGATTTTGCATGTTGTCATGAATTAGGAATATTCCCTTGAGATGCTGAGTTATCATGGCAAATTAGTCTTAAGGAAGGTGAGAGAAGGACTGCAAGCTTTTATAAAATTAGAGCCAAAATTCATCCTGGTATTGCCTTGGTAAAACTCGGTGTAGTTTGAAGTATGATCATGCAATGAAGTTTAATAGTCTGCTCCGTCTGAGAGCTGTATTTGGAAGCTAAACGATTAGCTCCTGTAGCCCCTGCTGCTCTCTGCTGGCCTTGATGGGAAGGATCCCTGCGTGTCTCCATTGCTGGGCCACCAACAGAGCCTCTCCCTCACTCATGGGAAGAGGCTTTCCCTTGAAGTCCTGGTTGTCTTTCTCATGGATCTGTAGTTTATCTTGCTTGCAACATCTTCCCCTTTCCTAAACAGTTTCAAAGATCGCTCTGATGTCCCACACAGGGAGGTTGTCACTAGACTTTTGGCTAATGTGCTTCTCCTTGTACTTCAGAGCTTGGCTTCGATAATGCTTTTTAAGCAGCCTTTTTAAATGAAGACAGTGACAAGATCTTATATCAGTCTCCTCATACCTGAAGATGGGATAGTGCCTACATATAGCTCACCATCCTTTTTCCAAAGAATGGTGCATGTAGCATAGCCAGTGGGTAAACCTGTGCCAGCTGGGAGCATTACGCTTCCCTGTGTGTGCTGTAGGTGAAAGGGGGGGGGGGGAAAACGAGGTAAAGAAATGCTGGGAAGCTCCATGAGCAGAGCCCTGGCATGGGACTGTGGATCTTGCCCCTCTCCCTGTCCTACTGTAGGTAATTGCCGTTCTCCGATGCTCCTGGTTCTCTCCTGTAGAGTGAGGTGGTCATTTCTTAGGTAATGTGGGATCCTGTTAGACTGTCGGTGTGTGAGCAGGTCCTGTACACAGCTGCAGATTGCCTGAGGTCGAGAGAGCAGCAGGGACTTACACCACTGGATCTGCACGACCTCTCGGAGCTGCAGCTCGCATGGATCACCAGACCTTCGCCTGCCGAGGGATGCATGGGATGGGCAGTTGGGGAGGGGAAATGCCTTCTCCAGGGTTAGGTCTCCTGTCTTTATGGGGCAAGTCTCTTGGCTGTGTCTCACCAGGTGTGCTGCTCTGACTTCTTTCAGGAGGAACCTATCCCTGGTGAAGGAGCTGGGGGACAGAGCTGCGCAGGGCCGTGCTTATGGCAACCTCGGCAACACCCAGTACTTACTTGGCAACTTCAGTGAAGCTATAGCCTTCCACAAGGAGGTAGGAAACCACTGCACCTTCTTCTTGGGGCTGGGGGCTGAGACTTGGCTGTTGGGGAGCAGCTTTTCTTCTCGCCACAGCCCAGCAAGTACAGGGATGCGTTTGCCCTCAGCTGTTTTCCTCCCTCCTGTGTGTACCTGGGGGTCTGGCCCTGTTGTACTAGCTCATGCTGAGCAATGTCGTGCTCCGATCCCCGCCAGCACCTAATGAGCGGTTTGATGGAAGGGATTGAAGGGTGCTGTTGGCTTGGGAAATAAAGGAGATATCTCAGGGCAAACTGCAGCTGGGCCTAGCAAAGCTTTTCTGCTCTTAATTTGTAGCGATCTAGACTTTAATAAATGCAAGCCATGAATTTAATTAAGCTGCTGAAAGAGCTGTTGATCAGGAATAAATGCTGCTTGTAGAACATAATAACTTTCTGTAAAGCTTTACAGAGGGGTGAGGTGATGCAGTCCCTGCCCCAATTCAAATCCAATTCAGCTTCCAGTTCAGAGTATAATTGGTTTCCTTGCAGTGGAAGGTGCTCAGCACCTTGGGAAGTCAGCCCTGTCACAGCTCTTCTGACTTTTAAATGCTGGAGGACAACAGCCAGCAGTGCTTTGGGAGAAGGGGTGGGAAAACCCTGTGCAGTATTTGGGACCAGGAGCAGGTGCTGCACAGTGGAGGGTGAGAGGTGGGGGAGGACACGGGAGGAGAGGCAGGGCTGAGGGTGCAGGGCAGAGGTCTGGGGAGCAGCCGCAGCGCAGATGGTGAGATGGAGTGCATACATGTGTGTGTTCATTCTGTGCCACAGCACCGTGCACAGTGACAGCCTTGTTGCTGCACGTTAGTCTGCTGATCAACCACATCCCTTCACAGCCTGACCAACAGCTCTCCGTTCGCCTCCTTATTCAGCTGTTGAAGTATGTGCATAACTCCTTTTGCACTTTAGCTAAGGGGATGTGTACTGACCAGGCTGGAGTAGGAGTCAGAGGAGGATGTGACATTACTTCCACTTTTCCAAAAGCCCTTCCTGATCCTGAATTGCAAAGGATGGAGAGATTTCCTGCTGCATCCAGCCCTGATAGGCATGTGCACCACTACCTCACTGGGTGGGACCTTTGCAAACCCAGAAAAGTTGCTGTGTAACAGAAACCTGGCAGTGGCCAGCCTGTACTCACTAATCTGTGTCTGCTGCAGCGCCTTGCTATTGCTAAGGAGTTTGGGGACAAGGCAGCCGAGCGGAGAGCGTACAGCAACCTGGGCAATGCACACATCTTCCTTGGGAGGTTTGACATCTCTGCTGAGTACTACAAGTAAGTGCCAGGGGCTAAGGCAGACTCAGGGCACGCATTCCCTGGAAATCTTGACCTATTGCAGTGAATTCGTAGGCTCAGGGGGATGCAACAAGGAACCTGGAGGCCAGTTGCATGTCTGGTGCTCAGCAGTGGCGAGTAATGCAGCCACCCGACAGCCTGCAGCGTGTTACAGGCATCAACTTCAACATGGCACATGCCAAAGCAGTGACTTTCCTGTTGCCGTGCAGAGGTGCCCTGCAGTGACCAGATTTCTTCATTTCCACCTATTCCATGCAGGAAAACACTCCAGGTCTCCAGACAACTCAAAGACCAAGCAGTAGAAGCCCAGGCTTGCTACAGTCTTGGAAACACATACACGCTGCTTCAAGACTATGAAAGAGCAATCGAGTACCATCTAAAACACCTGGTGATAGCACAGGAGCTGGGAGACAGGTAAGGGGCTGCCTCAGGAGATGGCGTTTCTGCTCTGGGGGGCTCAGAGCACTGACCCTTCTCTGTGGATTTATTGTTCTCTACTGCTGGGGCTAAACAGCAATGACATGTATTCTTGAAAGTCTTTAGAAATCTCTCAGAACGCAGGCCTTAGTCTAGTTATCTGTCAAAAACATAACATGATTGACACCTTTATCATGTCACTTAAACCTGGAGATTGTGCCCTTAAAGCTATGTCTGTGTGGGCTGAGTGAGATTTCTAATAAGAGGTACTTCAAGAAAATGCATTGTATTCAGTGCTTTGCTATGAGGCGCCTGCTGTTTTATCCCAGAAGGGCCTCTCTAAAACTCTCTCAAGCTCACAAAAATTGTGTCGTCCTTAGAAAGTGTGTGGTTAGGGCATGCATGCGTACATACATGCTGCTTTGTCCTGTTACTCTGAGATGATGCTGGAAACTTACACGTAGAAACTAATGATGTTACATAGAGCATGTGGACTTGATATATTCTGCTTCTTGGCCTCATTCCTTCTTTAGAAGGCTTGGCCTTTTTTTGAGAGAGAGGTTGGTTCATTTCTCCTGGATACAGCCTCTGTGATCCTGGAGCCTTCTTGCAGCTTAAGTGGCTTTGCAGCCAGCTTGTTCAGTGGTACTGCTGATGGCTCTTGAGAAGCTGAGTGTTCTCCACTAGATGGAGCAGAGACACTAAGATGGGAGCTCTGTGCCACTATCCGGGCAGTATCTGCTCAGAGAAGGTATAATCCCACCCAAGGGTGAATCATGCTGTGGGGGTGCAGGCCTGTGGGCTCCTGCATTTCTGGGAACACACCCTATGAGCAGAAGGTATTGAACAGGGTGACAAGAAAAATGTTTAAATGCTGATCAACCCGCCCAAACCTCTGAAAAGGGAGTTGCAGTCACGCCGAACCTCCCCCTGCGCCCCCATGTGCTTTTTTTATCCCATCACCCCCCACATCTGCTCGCTTGCAGAGCTGAGCAGGCTCTGATGAGCGGTAGGTCCCTGCCTGCTTGTGCAAACAAGTGGTGGAACCTGCTCCAGAGACACTGGGGTGTCTGGCTGGGGTGGGCTGTGTGCGAGGGCTGCAGGGGCAGGTTTCACGTTCACCCAATTTCTCTGGCTTCTGAAAACATAGAAGCAGTGCCCTGGAGGCCTTGTAGAATAGGGTCAAGATTTGCTTGGCTGTTGCACGCAGTTTCAGTTTGTGCATGTGTCCTGGGTGGTGCCGTGCTGATGTTCAGCCGGAGAACATTGCATGCCTGCCATGTCCTCTCCTTGCTGTGTTCTTGCCGATTTAGCACTGGGCTGTTGTGGAACTAAAGGGCTGGATGTTACATGTCCTCTTGATGCATTGTGCATCTCTGGAGAAGAGTCCGTGTTGTGTGCGGTGGAAGCTGGACAGGAGCTCTGGCTGCTGCTCTTGGGCTGGTCCTCACAAATGAAGCTGAACCGTTCTGGGCTGTTGCTACGCTGCTCAGCTTTTTGCCACTGTGGGTGCAGGTCCACTTCTTGTTCCCTGATCTTACTGATCTCAGCATAAGAAGGGTTTTAAGTTGCAGAGTGCATTTAATTTTCCTCTGTAGAACACTTCTGTAGGTGAAAGCATGGCTAGGAGGCCTGGCCGTCGGCGCTCTCTGGGTTTTGCCCAGCATTTCTGTGGTTGAGAGTTTCCTGTTTTTCAGGGTGGGAGAAGGAAGAGCCTGCTGGAGTCTAGGAAATGCCTATGTCTCCCTGGGGAGCCATGAACAAGCTTTGCACTTTGCAAGGAAACATCTTGAAATCTCCCAAGAGGTAAGAGAAGCTGGCTTAGATCAGAGGGAACCAGTCCCCCCTGTTGAGAGACTTTATTTTATGCCATATAAGTTATATTACTGTAGTTCTCTTGCTCTGACTGCTCTGGAAAGCCCTTGTCTATGTGCTCTTTCAATGGTGCCTTTAGGAACTGCAGAGCTTGGCTGGAAAATACTTTTTATGGGAGGCTCCCAGCCTTCCCCTTAATTACAGCTAAACATTTGCTGTGCATTGCTCTTACCTGATATTCCTGGGTGAGAAAGAACCTGGGGACTAGTTGTCTGGTCTGCTGGCCAAGGTGGTGTGCCCCCAGCTGGTGTGAAGGAACTCTGATACCTCTTGATGTCCACTCTGTTAGTAAGACCCCCCTTTTCCTGCGCGCAAGGTTGTGAGAACCTGACTGAGATGGACCTTGTGATTCCAGCTGTGGTCTGACCCGACTTGCTGGCAAGTTAATTACCTGGAGAAAACAAGGCCAGCTTCTACCTAGTGGTTGGGTGCTCTAAACCTGCTATATTCTGCACTGCAACAGAGTGTACGTGCGATGAGTTATTGCTTCTCAGTGAAGCTGGCAGGGAGTCCCAGCTGTGAGGTGGTAAACTCTCGTATTCTCCTAATGCAATCGATTGCAGACGCTGGATGAGCGCAGCCTGAAGCCCTGTACTGCTGCCGCACAATTTGGGGTTTCGTGCGTGCAGCTCCTCTGGTTTTCACAGATGCGCTTGCCCAGCGAGCTGCAGCTTTCCCGGTGCAAAAACATATGGCATTTTTAGGTGGCTCAGAAGTACAGAAAGCAAGAATGCCATTGTTTGCTCTTTCCAGTGTGTTATGAGGAAATCAGCCGTGGCCTCTTTAGTCTTCTCCAGATGAAGAAATTGCCCTATTGAAGCACTAATTGAAATCACCAGATGTAAGTGCTTTGTGTGTTCTCCTGCCTGTCTATTAGGTTGGCTAAATCTTGGGGTAGGGCTGACATACCAGCCTTATTATGTATTTAATTATGCTTATCAGACATGCAGAAGAAATACCGTTCTCTGGCCCTGTACATTTCAGGACAAATTAACTTTTGCAGCTTTAGTCTGCTAGGACTGTTGCAGCGTGGGGCTCATTACTCAGAACCAGATGGCAGCTTGGCAGTGTGCAGTGCAGATGAGGGGTGATGGGAGGACAGGAGCAGTAGTGGTCCTGGTGGCTTCTGGGGGTGGAGGGGAAACCCGACAGGGTGGGGGTGCACAGCGGTGTTCTCGTTCTGGGGTTGATGGCTGTGATTACAGGGCACGTCAGGAGTGGGTTACTCATGGCAGGTGGCTAATAAACTCTTCCACAT
>RSEF01000017.1:8482184-8576055 GCA_003993805.1 Himantopus leucocephalus
TATATCGGGTTAGTGTCCCAAAGACAGAAGAATAGGGAGTATTTGTGAGATGGGGGGATGTGAAGGAGCTGGTGGAAGCAAGGATGTCTCCTATACATGCAGGCAAACATGCGAGCATCGCCCTCTGTTGCAGTGAACTTCCCCCTCCCCGGAGTCCATTGCTCCCTTCCAGGGAGGGAGGTGACTGCTTCACTGAGTTTTAAAATACAAGAATGTGAAAACCGTTAAACTCACCTCAGGAACCAAATTGCAAAAGCAAAAAGTAAAAAAAAAAATAAAAAAATAAAAAAATCTCCTTGGTTCATGGTGGTGTGTAGATGGGGAAGAGATTTTGAAAAAAAATATTTAAAAAAGAAACAACAACTCTGAGCCTGAGCAATGAAAAGAACAACATCCGAGGAGCTCCAGAAAAACAAGGTATGAATACAGCCAGTCAGTAATGTCGCTCAGCTGATGTTCACAAGAAGGTTTCAACTTGCTCTATTAGAGACCTCAGTAAACCTTAAAGACAGAGAGAGCATTTAGAAATGCCCCTGAGGTTTTCCGTTACTCTGCAGTAGGCTCGGTAAACATGCCAATAAATACTGGAGAGAGAGAGGAAAAAACCTTCCAGAGGAACAGACGCAGGTTTTCAGCTGCTCAATCTTTTGCATCCGTGGTTGCTGCTGCTGCTGTTGATTGGACCCGGGGAGAAAGAGGCTGAGTTCAACTTTTGCTGAGTATTAGGCAGTGCTGCAGGTATTTCTGGGAGAAAGGACTTTGAGGAGACTGAAAGTTACATCTGGAGCCATCTGAGGGAATGTCCTGGTCGGAGAAAGAAAGTTAATGGGACTTCTATCGTGGGATGCTTGTGAGTATGGAAATCTCTCTGCTCTACTGGAAGATGAGTATGTGCAGGCTACTGAGCCTGTCTGCTGTGGAGTAAAGGGGAGAAGCTCCCGCACGTGCGGTGGGAATTGCTGCCTGTGTCGGTCTGGTTTACGATAGCCCTGACCGATAGGTAGCCTCTTCATTCTTCTAGCTGCTGGTTTTAATGGCACTGCTTTCTCCACCTGTGGGACAGCTCGTGGTGAGTGGGAATGGTGGAACCGTGGGCTTTTGAGAGGCCAGCGTTTGGCCTCGGCGCTGGCTGTGTCTTCTTCTGGAAGAAAATAGCTGAGTTGGATGGCTCTGGAGTTGAGTCTGTAACTCCTGACTGCTTCCTCCCTTAGCTCAACTAAATGTGAAATCCACATGGTAACAGAGGAACACCAGCATCAAAACAACTGAAAAAGACAAATTGTTCTGCGTGCCTTAATTGCTGGGGTAGTCTCAGCTGACTACGTATATTAAATTAACAAAGGGGAAGGCAGGTTTTCTCAGATCAGAGATTAATGGTTTCTGGCCAGCAGTTTAATGCTATTGCAAATGTACGAAAGCACCTGAGGACGGAGGTGTATAATTAACGACTCTTTAGGCTGTTGGAAATGATGTGTGTTTATCTAATCAGACACACTTCGCTCCTTTCTTGCTTTCCTGGAAGTGGCTGTTAAAAGCCGCTGTGACGCACGCTCACTTCCAGATGCTGGCCTTGCCTCTTGGGCATTGCTTTGAAACCCAAATGTGCCATCTGATTAAGTGTTTGTAGGTGTCTTTTATGCCAGACCCACCTCGTTGCTCCACAAATAAGACCGTAGGTTATTCTGAGGGAAGCCGAGAGCCATGAGCAGCTATAGCAATGTCCAGAACGTCATGAGGCGTAACCAGGAGCCACCGGGCACAACCCACTGCTACCATCCCCTTGCTGGGCTCCTGCTTGACTGACGTGGCAGCAGCCAAAAGCCCTTTGCTCATTCAGCAGTATGGGAGGAGACCTGGGGCCAGCGGTAGCCACCCTGCTGCTGCACGGCCACCTCCTCCCGTGCCGATGCTCACAGGTTGCTGGTGGGAGCATGGTGGAGCAATGGGAGCTGCGTGTGGGGCATCTTGTGTTTCCCACTGAGTTGATACAGGACCTCAGCTTTGTTTGAGAGCTCTGGGTCCTCTCAGCTGAAAACCGGTGTCACTGATGCCCTTGGGGGAGTGTAAGCTTGGGTGGCATTTAGCACATGGAAGGGGAGACCTGTGTGGACTGAACTGGTGCCTCTGGCAGGGTGGTGGGTTGTGCCTGCCCACCGAGACTGGTGCAGCTCACTCCACGTTCTGGTGGGAGAGGGCTCGAGCTTGATGGTTTCAGCTTTCTTCATGGCTGAGTGCGCATCTAGCCTGGGATAATAGATGTGTTCAGCTACCAAATAGCCGTATCGTTTCATTGGTATCCAACAGGATGAGCGTTTCCTAACCTGTTCGCGGGAGGTGCTTAAGGTATGTTAGCAAACATAAGATACCTTAGATAAGATATCTTAGTAAACATAAGCAAAGTTTGGAATAAAAATGGTAAAATCAAGAGTTCTGCCTGCTCTGTCAAGGGCAGCAAAGTCCTTTTTTCCTGCCCGCTCCGAAGGGAAGGCAGCCCCATGTCTGAGCTCTCGCCAGCGTCAGCAGCAATCACCGACCTTTGGGGATCGAATCCTGTTGTTACTGAGCTGCTGCCATGTGAGCATCTGGCTTCGCAGTGCAGAAGAGGGTAGAGTTTGGTAGAAATGATGACTGATTATCATTGCGTGTTTTCCTTGCTCTCTGTGTATTCACATCAATATCTGTTCTGCACCTTTTCACCAACCCTGATGTCAGTCCCTTCGGAACGCAAAGCCTAGTGATGAAGCCACCTTAAAATGAAGCTGGTGCTAATGTGCTTTTTGGACTAGAGAAACAGAAATGTGCAGAAATATTTTGCTGATTTCAATCTCTATTGCTGCAAAAAGTAAATCACTTTAGGGTAGTGAGGGGCAGTGAAATTAACTTTAGGTCATTTATAAGATGCGATATATGTGTATGACCCTTAGTGAAGCCCCAGCTGATCTGAGTTTGTCTTGTATCTCACAAAGCTGAGTGAGATTGAACTTTCAAAAGCAGCAGTGTCTTTGGAGTTGCTGCAGTTTAGAGACGATTTTGGTCGCGTCTGGAGGCCTGGCAGAGCTGGACACACGTTAATGCAGGAGTGTCTGCTACCTGGTGGCTTTTTCCGTTTAATGACCGTATTCTGCTTATAGTCAGTCTTAAATTGGTTTATGAATTTTGTGCCTTCTCTCTTGTTAAGTTTGTCCCCCGAGCAGCTCAGTGGCACCCTGGGTTTGAACAGGGTCCGTGGGAGCTGCTGTGAACATAATTATGGTGTAACAGAAGCAACGGTGCTGTCAGGTGGTGGTGGGAAAGCAGGGAATCTTTAGGTTTGGTGGGTTTGCTGTTGCAGAAACCACACAAAGCTCAGTGGTTTCCGTTCTCAGGGCTCAGCACGGGGATGGGTTTCAATTCATATACGTTCATTCACCCTCCCTGAGGATTTCCCCTGGAGCTTGGAAGTTGTCATGGGACCTTGAGTCCAAAGCTTTCATCTCTGCCCCGTTTGGTGTTGGTGGTGTGGGATGTCACGTGGTGCTCAGCTAAACTGAACCTTCAGGAAAGATCAGGGAAGCAGAGCAGGAGAGTGAAAGGGCAACAGTTTTTCTAGATGTGACAAAGGCATCCCAGGGCCATTTTGTAAATCCTGGCTGTGTTAGTGAGCAAGGCAATGGAAGCTGGAAGTGGGTTGGACATGGAGGTAAAGAGAGTTTGGAATGCAGGAGTCGGGGCTGAACTGTTTCACCCACTCTGTTATTGCTAGAATGCTACGTTAAAAGGAATTTTATGAAATCTCAAATAAAAATAATGAATGCTGCCAAATTTTCTGATTTCTCTGTCAGATTCAGGACAAGGTTTTGCTCCCCTTAAGGCTGGGCCTAAGGTAGTTAGAAAATATTTGCTCCTTCACTTAGTTTTCCAGCCCTTGTGACTGTAGAGAAAAGTTCAAAACTGTGTCCCAGATACATTGTTTAAGTTAAAAATATGAAGATAAAGCAACAAATCCACACTTCTATTGAACTATATCTTTGTTATGATTTTTCTCAATGTCAGTCCCCTGACTTCTGTTGTTTAGAGTGGGGTTTGTAACTCCTGAATTCCAGAGACCTCGGCTGAGATGAGGGTTGTAGTGTGACCCAGCCACTGGTTTGATAGCAAGAGCTTCGTGCAGCACTCGCTGTTGCTGACTGTGCTGCGATAGTGTTTTGAAAAAGACCCAAAACAACAGAGGGAAAAAATGCGTTTGAATCTCAAGGGCAGCACAGCTGCAGCGTCCTGTCCTTTTGACTTTGTAGTTAAGAGGAGCGGAGGGTCTGCCCTGGTTTGAATTTTATCTGTGTGACATTAGTGCTGTCGGTGAGTGACACCCTCCTGATGCGAGAGTGCGTTGTTTTGCAGGAGCCAGGCCAAAGAGACTCCAAAGGAACAGCATGGACAGCTTAGACCTCCTGAAGTTCCCTTCTGAAAAGGTAAGTAAAGATGTCTGGCCTCAAAGATTAAATATCAGTAGGAATCTGTAACGGCTTGTTGACTGGCTTCATTTGCAGGGAAGTATGCAATTAGCAGATATCATTGGAGTCAATGGGATTAACCAAAGAGGGTTTCTAGAGAGCTTGGAGGAGAGGAACAGCTGGTCTAACTAAAAAGGCACTTAACAACTGAAAGCTGAAAAAGCCACTTCTGTGCTTTTTTGAAAAAAACCCAGCCCTTTATTGAGAGGGTAATCGTTAGCGGTTTAGCCCCTATAGTGGCTGGTGGCAAATCTCAGTGCCATATCAGCCCAGCGGCGTGCTGTGTTTGGCACAGGTAGGGAAGGAGAGGTCAGAAGCAGGGGACGGTGCATTGCAGGAGGCAGAGGGTTTTGTTCCAAGGGGCTCTAAGGATTGTCTCAGCTCTGGTTCGCTGCTGGAAATGTCGGATCTGAGCAGATCAGCGTTTTCTCAGTCTCCCCAGGGCAAAGGCTGTTTCTACTGTCAGCTGGGAGGCACTGAGCCTTTCCACCTACAGGGATCACTTCAGTTTCTCAGAAAATCCTGCGCAGGATCGCTGGGTCTGCCCATGGGGCAGTCATGGGGCTGCCATGGGGCTCAGTCATGCCCGTTCCCAGAGGAGGTGGCCATGCAGGCAGCCGGGCTCTGCCTTTTTGGAATGTCTTTGGCACAAATAATTTACATTCATCCAGCGCTTCGCAGGCACAGCTATCCTGAGCGTCCCAGTGAGCACTTCCCCTTTTACAGAAGTGGCACAGAGAGAAAAAACTCTCCCAAGTTGCAAGGCAGGTGCAGATGGTCAATGGGAAGCAACCTCCAGCTTGCAAAACCATTTGAGTGCCTAAACATCCCAGTAAGCACTGGCAGGACCAGACAAAAACTCCTCCCAGAATTAACTTTCTCTGGGAGTTAAACACCAAATGCACTTATGTATTTTTATTAATTCTCCCAACCGCCCACTGGCCATTTTAGCTCCTACCTGCTTTAACCGGTGCGACTCCGACTCTGGGGTGCTGATAGCAGGGATAACAATGCCTGATGGCAGGATGTTTTGATTGTGTGTCCTCAGCGGAGCAGTGTGGCCCGGAGGACTGGCAGGAGGGTTTTGCTGAAGTGTGATTTGCTGCTGATGCTGTTGGTTTCCTACTCTTTGCAGTAGAAGCTGAACCTCATTCAATAATTCAGGCAGGGTTATGGGATTTCAGAGATTTCACAGGGAGGATGGAGTAAACAGGAGCTGTGGGTAGTCTGTAACTGTGGAGTCAGACATGAGTAGCCCCGTTCTCCCTGCAGTGGTCCTGTGGGGTGTGTGCGAGTTCACCTCTCCCTGCGAGAGTGTTTTGGATGCAATTCCCCTTCCTCTCTTCTGCGGCAGCTCCTAGGGAGAAGTGATTACAGTCATGGGAGACGGTTGTTTGCTTCAAGCTTGCTGTGGTGAGGGTGATAAGATTATAAAGAATAAATCAGCGGAGCGAACTGTGATCTCTCCAGCCCCCTCTTGTTACTGTCTCACCCTCTCTGCCCTTCATCTCTGCCAGAGATAGCCTTCAAAGTCAGCAGGGACCCTGATACCGCACAGGCCAGGGACTCTCGTCCAGCGCCTCTGTGCGCAGTCATGCGTCTGGGAAGAGCATATCTACTGGGAAGCACCCACGTTGTCTCTGAATGTCCCAGCAGATAGCCAGAACGCTGCTTCCCTGATCATCCTGCTGTCTTCAACTTGTGCCTTATTCCTTGTTTTGAGCTTCTCTGGTTTTAGCTCCCAGCCGTTGGTTCTTGTTTATTCCTCTCTCTACCAGACTGAAAATCTCTTTATCACATGCTGGTTTTTACCCTGAAGGTGCTTAGGTGCTGTAATTGAGTCATCTATTCTTTTCGTCATGAACTAAACAGTTTGAGGGCTCTAACTAAGGCAGTAAGGCATTGTAAGGCAGTTTCTTTCCAGTTCTGAAATCCAATTTTGTGGCTGCTTTTCAAAGTGTGAACCCCAGCCTGGCTGCAGTTGGTCCCATCAATAGCATCTAGGGAAACAAATCTTTCCTTACTTGTTCTCGCTATTCCTGTTTGTGTTGCAAGGAATGGAAAAGTCATTTTGGCTACAGCATCCCTCTGTGCTGTTGGTGTGCTGTGACTTCAGATCCTGTTTGGTATCCTTGGCTTTTCAGACCATGTGCCCTTAAATCCCAACCTCATGGGCCCTTGGGTCATCTCCTGAGCTGTGCTTCAGCTCCTTTCACCTGCAGGCTGCTGCAGTGAGGACAGCCTGGGGAGTGCCTTCAGTGCTTTATGTGTGTTAAAGAGGTGGTTTGCAGTCCAGAAACACTGAAGCCCAAAGCATCAAGCAGTTGAGTGGCACTCAGTTCCCACCAGTTACACGTAAAGTGCCTGGTGCCTTTAATAAGTGTCTTCGGAGCTAAACACTGAGTACTTCTGCTGGTGGTTCTGTATGAGGGCCACATCTGCGTGACAGCAGTAAGGGGGCTGTTGTGATAATACAGGCAGGACCATTAACTCGAGTCTTTTGACAGAGAAGGGATAGAGTTGTGTGCGTCTTATGGGAAAGGGGTGAGAATGGAGGAGCCAGGCATAGGGCAGCGCCTGGAAAAGAAAAGTGAGGAGCTGAAGTGAGAAGGGACAAAAACTTCGAGATGTGTAATCTCTGTCACCTCAGTTTCCCCATGCATTGCACAGCGGTGATGATCCCATATTTTTATATGTCTCTGGGAACACTGAGCACAAGGATTTACGAAAGCCAAAGGAGGACAGCAGTGAGAGAGCAGGGGACTGCCTGTAACCATCTGCTGTAGTTAGTCGTGTTACCCTGTGGTCGCCACGTGCTTCTGGTATCATGGGGATTGGCAAAGGAGCTGAATGGGACTCCAACCATTCATGTTAACCTGCCTTTGAGGAAACCGTTGGGTAAGGATGCTTCTTGCTGAAGACAGTGGGAGACACTGAGGTGGGCAGTGCTCCATCTGTGCTGGGAGCCAAATCCTAGAGGTGGGAAATGCTGTGGAGCCTCTAGCATGGCCACGTTCCCTGGGGCATGGTTGGGTTATCCATGGTTTGGTGTGAGCTGCGGTACAGCTGGGCGCTGGGAGGGAGTGAAGATACAGCAAGTAGAGGGACTCGTGCCAAGGGTTTGGTATCCTGAGCAAGATGATCTTGTCGCTCTGTTTGGAAGAGGTTTTTATGAGTGCGGTTGCCATAAATCACTAGCAGCAGTGACTTTCATCTGTCGTTCCTGATGTCTGTAAATAAACCAGCCATACTTCTACCTCTTTTTTTTAAGAGGATGCTACTTCTCCCTGTGGAGAAGTTGACTACTGTGCGTTGTTTGGGTGATGCTTCCTCTCCACTCATTAAAATCACACGCTGCAGAGACAGACAGAATGTCCTCGTTCGACCCTGCACATGAAGAGTGGCAACTCACACCACATAAACTCCACATTAACTTGCTTCCTTGTGTCTCCTGTTCTGTGGATGTTTGCCAAGAGATCTCCATGTAAACCTGAGATAGGCAATTTGTGCGATGACTGTTTCTTGCTTTCCCAAGGACCAGAATGGGGACAGCCATCATGTGGGAGACCTGAAGATCTCAGGAAAAGAGTTCTTGTCATTACCTGCGAGGTCAAAGAAATACCGGGAGCACCAATCCAGTTCAGAGAGAAAGTCCCAGGGGTCAAGTACATCGCCACTGGATACCAGCGAAGTCCGAGTCCAGGTGTCACAGTCGGTAGGAAGATGATTTTTTTCCTCCTCTGGGAGTTTCTTATAGCATGTTTGTTCTTACCTCATTTCTAACGTGGTATGGGGGTGGCAGTGTGGCCTGTTGGCTGGAAAACAGAGCCTACATCTAGCTCTGCTGTTGACTGTTTGGGCAACTGTAGGCAAATACAATGGTACCAACCTCCATCGTGAAGTGGTTTATGAGAACTTGGTATTTAGTGGTGGTGTTGGTGAGTTTTGGACTGTCAGGATGTGATGCCTTGAATTCCAGAAGAACACAGCAATTTGGACCCCTTGCTTTGTGGAGCCTGACTTGATCAGCCTCCCAGGGTTCATGAGGAGGGGGCTTGTTGCCTTCAAGAAAGAGAGCCCTTTTCAGGGTTTTGATGAGCAACCAAAAATGCTGGTTGCCTTTGCCAAATCTGGGACCTTAGGTCCTGTTCCCTCTCATCTCCTAATCACATTGATGGTCTCCAGAGTGGCAATGTGCAGAGTGGTCTCCGAATTCATCAGTCATTAAACAGAGATGATAGAAAATCATTGTCTAGGAGCTTTTCTTTGGAAGCAAGTTAGGTGGAGCATGCTTCCTAAAGAGCAGAAGCTGGCAAGAGGAGCTGGCCCTGATGTCAGTGATTTATGGATTACTGGCATGCAGCAAGTCCTGTGTTGGGTGTTGAAGAGCTCTGACTCAGTCTGTCCTTGGCTCCCCAGAAGGTGGTGGGGACCTGTGCTCTGGAAAGCTCTCCACATGTTTTTTGATGTCTTTAGCCTGAACAATTGGGCTGTTTGTTAGGCTGTTATCTTCCGGTTATGTTCATGTTTGTTGTGACGTGTGGCAAATACAACATACCGGGGAGGCTTCCTGCAGCTGTGTTGGTTTTGTTCTCGGTCTTGGAGACAGGGATCACACCCACAAACGATGGCATGTTTCTGGATTGTGGGAGGGGGCTTTGGAGGTACTTGAACTCAGTGATCTCGAGTGAGAAGCCCCAAGTCCTCAGCTTGTTGTTGCCAGGAGATTGAGTGTGACAGCAAAGATTTAATGATCGCATGGGTGTTTGAAAGTACTTGGGCTCTTGCTTTATACCGATGCCATACCACACTATAACAATCCTGTGATCATGCAGTGATTCTAGAGGGAATAAATCTAAGCCAGGAAAGATAGGCCTATTTTTTCTTGGCATTTAAGAAAAACAAAATAAAATATTTTTGTGCTGGGTAAGAAAGGGTCTGAGCTGCAGAGCTCGGGATGAAGCCTGTCTTCTACAGTGGGGATGCTTGAAAGTGTTTTTAGCACCGAGTTGTTTGTTCCTGGTCTGTGGGTCACGGGAGAACATATCCTGCTGTACCTGTGTGCATGTGCGCACATACTCATCCCTTTTTGACCACAGACATTCCTGATTTTCAGTTCTCTGGCCACCGGAGACAGGATCTTTACACCAACTGTTGTTTTTGGTTTGGTTTTTTTTTTTTTAGACTTCTCTGAGCTCATTCTTCATTCCCAACAGTGCTCGTGGAAACGTTCTAATAGCAGAAGCATTTCCTACTGCTCACCGGTGCAAACATGATCATTGAGAAAGAAAACAAAGCTCATCTGAGCCAGAAAGGAGACAGCACGGGGGCATCCAAGGCAACACAAAGGCAGAAAAAACCTCACTTCTGCCAGAAATAGCCTTGTATTTTTAACTCAGACGTTCAGCCAGAAACCAAACAAAAGTCATGCTCCATCAAAAGCAAGGCAAAAAGCATTCCTCAGGAGTGTAGTTGTGAGTACATAGGCTGTGTCTAAGAAAAGGCCCCATGGGACATTGCCAACCACCAGTGACCTCGTGACAGTGCACATGGGGTTTTGGTGAACGTCCATGAAAGAGCAAGTGTAGACATACACTGTCCGATCACAGGAGGTGCCTTTCAGACACCTGGGGTACATGCTGGTTCCTGGCTGATGGAATGTGCAAGCAGGCGAGGGACATGCCGCTCCCGCCACCCTTCAGGGGACGGGGGACTGCACAGCAGGGATGCAAAGCCTTGCAGAGGGTGGCTCAGGCTCTCCCTGCCTGCTGCAGTCTGATTCTTTCCCCAGCTGCTCCCCCAAGGCCTCTTCCCTGCGTGCCCTGACTTTGCTGTGTGTATTTTAGCTCCTCGCTTGCTCTGGATTTGTGAGCTGAGCCCGAGAGTCCATTTTCAGTTCGGTTCCCAGGCATGCCTGGTGCACGTGGTAGTGAAACAGTGTAGAGGGAATTCAACAGGATATGCAGAGCAGCAGTGTGTGGGGAAAAAAAATTATCTTCCTCGTAGACACTAAACATCTCCCATTTTACCTCGAGACAATAGGTCAATACACTCAACAGTGCTTGTGGCTGGAGGAGAAGGGTGACTGCCTGTCTTATGTTTTAAGGAATGCCCCTTATTTGCTATCTAATGGACCATAGACCAGATCCCATAAAAATGACAGTGACAAGTGTTGTATTGGGTTTTTCTTCAGGCCAGTAGCTATAGAGAGTTATGTAGCATGATCAGGGTTGTGGTCTTTGTAGGCAGATGCTTTGAATGGCAGAGGGGAATTTCCTTGGCAAAACGTGGGTGGGACACCAAAGCCTCCCAGTGTTGCTCTCGGCAGGTCATCCTGCCATCCCTCCTTGCTAAGGAGGCCAGTGTTCCTAACTAGGTTTTGCACCTGCCTGTGCACCCACAAAGTGACGGCAGCTGTATTTGTATCCCCTTTCCTAAAGTTTTGTGAAAGACCCTCAGAAATCCAGGAGCTCCCCAGAAGCCAGAGCTGGAAAGGCTCAGGAGGCATTTGAAATTCTGGTGCCTGGCGGTGCTGTGAGCATGCTGTTTGCCCAGGCAGAGGAATAAATGGTCCATCGCCCCTGTTGCAGGCAGCAGAGCCTCGCTGGCACATGGCTTACACCAGCTGGTTGTCTTCAGACTGTGCCCCACCACACATGCGATACCCTCCAGAAAGGGCTCTTTTGCCAGGAGAATGTCTCTGCAGTATGTTCTGGTGGACAAGGCTGGGTCAGTTCAGGTGAATTTTGTTTTGTGTTGGTGCTCCCAGCTGACAGTTACGCCAGCCTGACTTTGTAGCATAGACCAGACCTCAGAATGCTTAAAGTCAATGTCACCTTGCAGGTACTCGCCAAAAGCAAAGCAACCCATTGTCCTGTGTTCTGCCTTTGTCCCCGTCTGTCGGGGGCTACCAGGGCCACATCGGTCTGTTGTATGGGGATCATGGATGGGCGTTTTTGAAAAGCTGTAATTCTGATCCATGTGAGACTTTTTAAATCGAATGTAGTAAACCCCACCCAAGGTGGGAGAGAAGCTTTCCCCGGTCAAGCTGTTCAGACAAGAATCCCCCCCCAATTCCTCATTTTTGTGAATGCTCAAAGCAAAAATTGTCTTTAATCCATCAGTAATTAGCAAGTCCTTAATTAGAGGTGAGTTCTAATGGTTGATTTAAGATGCTTTTATGGGATGCCACAATACCTGCTGTCCCATCAGAAGGCATGAACTCAGTCTGCGCATGCAGTCCTGTGCGCTGCTCTCCCATGGTCATTTTACAGAGGGGAACTGAGGCTGTGCACAGGGTTGCCCAGGAAAAAAAAAACCCTCCTCCCATCCTCCCAGGACTCCCAGGCTCCAAGCTGAGTGATGTAATCTCTGGATAAGTCCCACTGTCCACGCAGCCACTGACCTCCATCCGAAGGGGCCTCACCGCAGGGGACAGGTCCCTGGGACAGGGAGGTCCCGTGGATGCAGTGCCTGAGTCAGAGCTCCCAGGTCTGGTGCCCATCTCTGCCTCTTGTTTACCTCCCTCTTCCCTGTCTGCGTGATGGGGTAATGCTGCTTCCCTGCCTACCCTGGGGAGGTTACAGAGGCGTGATGATGGCTGTAAAGTTGTTTGAGCTTTGGATGGCAGGAGCTGTGGTGGTGTTATTAGCATTGGTGATGATGATGCTAATTACTGAACTGCTGGGAAACTCCCCATGGGAGGAGGCGGGAGAGGGGAGGGGAGGCAGGGAAAAGTGAAGGGTGGTGAAGTGAGCTCGGGGATGGAGAGGAGCCTGTCCCTGCTGGCAGCTCTGTCAGGCCCTGGGAGAAGGGCTCAGCCTGTTAGCAAAGCCGTGGGGATGCTGGGATGGATAGGAGAAGCCATGGCCCAGGTGCTGCGTAAGGTAGGAGAACATACCAGGGCCCACAGCGGGTCCTTCCGTGCGGCTGAGACCTTCCTGCCACTGCGGTGCAAGATGCTGGTGTTGCACATGATGGAGAGCTCGTGCAGGAGGGTTGCAGCGCTAGTGGGGTGGAGAGACGGGCTTACTTACCCTTCCCGTTGGTGTGTGAATGTGGGGAATTTCCCAGCCATGGCTGGTTATCGCTGGAAAGAGAGGGATTGGGACTGCCTGGATCTGGGTGATGGGCAACGGCAGAGTCCTCTTCTCCTTTGAGGTGAGGTCTGGAGCTCCTGTTGGAGGACTTGGGGCAGTGAGTACCTGGTTCTCCACAGGCAGGGCAAAGGTGGGTTTGGTTTGGGAGAAGCTAGCGAGGGTGAGACGTGTTTGATCACGTTTTCTATCTGTCACGGCAGAGCCTTGAGCAAAAGTAGCCGCGCTACAGCTCAGTCCCTGTGCCTGCAGTCGCGAGTGGCCGGATCCGAGTGCTCTCTGGGACTCGTGCACTGCACACCTTCTGAGTTTCCTCTTTTTTAAAAGTAACATCAAAGCAGAAGGTTTTGTACCACATGAGGCTTGCAGACATCAAAAGCTTGCTCATGAATTTAACCCCTCTGCTCCTCTGTGGAGAAGGTCACAATGCTCCAGCTCTTGACTTGGTAACAGCTGTATTTTAGAGGGTTACTAGAAGGATGGGATTTTTCTAACACTTCAGGAATATCAGAGGTTGTGTGTCCCTCAACCACTGTGGAAAAAGGAGAGGGCCCATGGCAGAAAGGGGCTGTGTGTTCCTGGAAAGACTGGGGAGGGGCTGGGCCCTGCCCCAATTCTGGTCCTTGTGTTTGAGGTCAACAGTGGGCTAAAGTCTCTGAGGTCAATGGGACTGTGCGTGTGCCAGAGTTGAAGGGCTAAAGCACTTTATTGGGTCAAGGTCCAACAGCTGGAGCAAAAACCATGGAGAGAGGTAAGGATCAAACACAGTCCTCTCCCCTCCTTGGGCATCTGTGCTCTAGAAACGGTCCTGTTCATCTGGTCTCTCCTTTTCCCAGGGGAGTGCATCAGCTCGAGGAAGTGCTTCCTTGCTCTTCAAACCTGTCATCCACCCTGTCCTCAGCAAAGACCATTTATAGTCAAGAGAAAGAGGATCCGTGTTCGATTGCAGTGACGACTTGCAGAGATGGGTTGCTGATGTATTTAGACACTGAACAATTTGCAAGCACGCTGCGTCGCCAAGTATTCCCTAGGACAAATGTTTTTATAAGACCTTTTTTATTATCATGGTGAGAAGCGACCATAAAAGAAGGGAAAATTTTGTAGATCATGCCTCCCCCCCTTCCCCTCCCTGCCCCAAAGGCAGGTTGCCAGAGCTCTTTTGATTGTTTTCTCTCTCATGATTTACTAGTGGCTTGTCAGGTCGCAGGAGGGATGCACAGAGCAGGTGCTGGTGGTCGACCCTCTGCCCGGCCTTCAAGTGTGAGAGTTCAGTTCCTTCCGTCCCTGGGCAGGAGCAGAGCTGGAGGGCAGCGTGGGGTCCGTGGTGGAGCTGGGCAGGGCGGTCCTGCCTGTCGCTGCTGAGCCATGTGTTGTCCAGGCAGCCCTGGGAGGTCAGGTACCCCCATCCTTCCCGTGTGACTTCACTGTGGACTGCAGAATTGGCCAGAGGGATGCTCGGGTGTAAGGATAAATACAACCTCGGGGGCTTCCTCCCAGGCACTTGTGCTCTGGCCCCAAAGCTTCTTTCCCTGGTTGTCTTGTATCGTTTGAGAGAAGATTAAGCCGATGCTTCCTTGCAGTCCCTCAGGAGCTTCAACATGGGGGGTTGCACCAGGCAGCCTTTGCTGCTCTGTGGTGGCTGTCTGTGCATCTTACCTCTCGTTTAAGATGAGGCAGCCTCTTTGTCTTATTGATGTGTAAACTACCGCAATGCAAGGGCAGTGCAAATGCACGCCCTCCTTTATCCCACAGTCTGTGTGTTTTGTTTAACTGCATGGGTATAATTATGCCATTATCATTGGTCAGACTTTCTGGTGTAAACGTGCTCCAAGAATCCAAGAGCGAGGGGGATGGAGAGGAAGAGAGAAGCCAGAATCAGGGAGAGGGAAGGCGACTGCTGCTAAATTTAAGACTGTTCCTATGACACCTGGAGGCTGCTGTGCTGGTGTCAGTCCTGTTGGAACTGAGCAGGTAAACACTGAGCCGTGCAATGCTTTATCTTCCCGTTCAGTTTGTGGGACCTTCTGTAGTGCTTCGTGCAGACGCAGACCTGGGTGAGAAGCTGAGATATTTGCTAGCTGGAGGCAGGATGCACCAGAAAACTTTCTGGAGGGCTGAGTCTAACGGGTATCAGGAGACTTTTCCAGGGATTTGGGCTGCTGGGAGAAGCAGCCAGTGATCTGGTTGCCTCCCCAGTGCCATCTTAAGCTGTCTGACCTTTCTTTCCATATGTCCATATGAATCTTTTTGTTAAGCTCTAGGGCCCTTCTTTTCTTTAGCTCCTCTTCTCTGACTCAGGTGGGCTGATTGCACAGATGCTGCATGAGCCAGGGGAGGTTTAAAAAAAAAACCCACTCTCCCAAATCCAGAGGTGCAGCAGAGCCAGAGCCAGGACTCTCATGAGTTTTGCAATGCAGCGCCCTGGCACATGCTGTTCCTCGCTGGGACTTTGGTGCTAGCATGGGAGGTAGGGAAATAAATGGGTAGATAGAAAAATCTCTGCAAAGTAACTGCACAGAGATGATGGGGGGAGGCAACAGCATTTTCTGGCTTGCACTGCCTCTGCTGCATTCATTGCCTCAGAGGTAAATTATCAGTTTCTTCCTTAAATATTAACAGCTGCCAGGTAATGAATTCCCCCTCTCTGTTTTATAATAGCACTAAAATTGGGATTTGCCTTGGTTTTCTCTGTAATTATCCAATGAGAGCCTGTGAGTGAGAGGGAGGCACGGCAGGCTCTGCTGCAGGCAAGTGTCGTGCCTGGGGGACTGAAGCGGTGTGTGGGGCTGGGGCTGCGCAAGCAGCTACATAGGGCTTATGGGTTTACGATCCTTCATTAAGTTAGTTTTTCTCATGCAGAGGGGCGGGTTTGGGAGGTAGGCTAGCATCTGCAGTTGGACTAAAAGCCAGAATTACCTGCCCAGGCTCCTTGGCATCCCAGGGAGGAGAAGCCGGTCCTGGCGAGGTGTGCTTGGGAGAGAGCAGGGCCCTCAGCAGGGAGAGGTGCCGTCCTGGTCCTCCAGAGCGCTGGGGCTGAATGCTGCGCTTGCCTGTCTCGGGGCAACCCCCTCCTCACTGGGAATGGCACCTGCATTTCGGACAACTCTGTGACATGAGGTTTGGTTTTGTGAGAGACCAGCTGCCTTCAAGGAGCTGTGCGTGGTTCCCTGCACTCTGCACAACAGTCTGTGCTGTGCCAGTCCAAGGCTTTTCCTTTGCATCCTCTGCCTTGCTTGTCTGGGTGGCCAGAAGAGGCTTCTGCCCTGCGAGTCCAAAAATGGGAGTCCAGAGACTCTGCCTTAGATGCCTTGGGCGCAGTGCAGACGGCTGCCTGGCTTCATTTGAGAAGCAGCGGTCATCTCTTCTACCCACAGCTTTTGCTTATGAGAAGGATACGGGCGCTTATGAGAAGGGTGCTTTAGCCGCCCTTTGCAGGCAGGTCCCAGGGGTGTCTCCGCTCAGAGCAGTGGGCTTTCCAGCACTGAGGAGACTGTTGATGACTGATGCTGTTTTCATTTTGGAAAAATGACTGCTCTGCTATGGAGCCCCTGAAGGTGCTGTGAATGGTTTTGCCAGTTCTTAATTTAAGCCAGAAAAAGGCCAGACTGTGATCTCTGGGTCACCTGTGTGAATATTTGACCCTTTTGGGTGCTGAAGCGGGAGAAATGACCCCTACAAGGTGTGCTGCGCAGCACAGGACAAGTGTTAACTATTCTCTCCCCTTTGTCCTGTAGATGGTATGGAGGACAAAAGCTAAGTAGAAAAGAGAACCTGTCGCCACTTAAGAGGCAGATGACACCCACGCTCTGTAGGACAGGACTGATGTTGGCAGGGCAGATGGTATCTGTATGGACCACAGCTTGATCAGCATCCTTTATCTCGGGCGGCAATGGGTTGAGGACTGCTTGCTCAGGGCTGGTCCTTGCCATGTCCTGCCCACATTTTGCTCTGAACAGAAGTAAGGCAGAGGTATCACTGCCTCCGTGCCTTGATGCCAGCCCCTAGGCTTTGTCCTTGGTGAGACACTTTGGCACTTAAGGAATTCAGCTTTATCTCTGGGACCTTATCTTCTTGTCTTTGGGATATTCTTGTTACTGGTACACCCCCTTTCTGCTTCTTCCCACTATGCCTGTCCTTTGTTTCTCCTCCTCCCAGACTGAGGTCAGGTTGTGAATCAAAGCTGTGCTGTTGGAAGGGAGATAAGAGGCAGGATTTAACACAAGCCTGGGCTTGTGCATCAACTGCATGCAGAAAAAAGGGATGTGATGGCTGCCCTGTGTGCAGGATGGCTGTCCAAGGCCTCAGCTGTGCAGAAGTTACACCGAGGAACCCCAAGGTCTGGGTGCTTCTCAGACCCCTTGGGCTGAGGATCAGGGGAACGTATGAAAGCATATCTGAGAACCCCATATTCCATCCGTAACTGGCTAAGTGTGGAGGCCAGTCTTGGAGCTAGAAAACTGTAAGAAAGAGCCTCTTGCCAGAGGAACCTGCTCTAGGAAGGAGGTAAAAACTGAACGGGTTGTCCAGGGTCCCCCAGCAGACCTGTGTTGGAGGTTTCAACAGAAGGTCTGCAGACTGGCCAGTCCAGTGGTCCAGGCTAGAGCTGACTAACCAAGCTACAAAAATACATTCTTCTTCCCCTGACTCATTGTAACTGAGTTTTCAGTTATTGGCACTTTGAAGCCATAATTGAGGTCTGCTTTCCTCCTTGCACAGCCTTTCTCCCGGCAAATTGTCAGCCATCAAGTGGCATGAGACAGTAAAAGGGATGTTACACTCACCATTTCCTAGAAGCTGTCACTTTAAAGAGAACAATACTAAAAAGACGGATGAATTGAAGCCAGACCCAGAGCAATAAAACTCCAAATGTTTGACTTCTTTCGAAATCTGGAACTCTTCATTCATTTCTAGGGTCTCTGCTGTGCCTGGGGCACTTTGTACGTTCACAGTTCCGGCCTCTCGCATTTAATAAACTGCACATGCCAGAAGAGCTAAAAATAAAAAATCATAGTCCAGGTTCTCTTTGGATGTAAATGAGCATGACTCTGCTTAAATCACTGGAGCTATGATGATACCAGATGACACAGGGGTCTCCAGTGACTGGGGATTTTGTTTGGTTTTCTCATGTGAGTATTTCTTGCTCAGGCAAACGCGAGTGCAGGGGGTAGCGTGGCTGGGCCGGTGTCCCGCTGGGGCGACGGCAGTGCGCTGTATCTGTGCCAGCGCCAGGGGCCGAGTGGCCAGCCGTGGCTGGTGGGATCTGGCATGTAAGGGAGCACCTGATGGACCCAGCCAGGCTCTGCGAGCGGACTGAGGCTGGGGAGGGAGCGTGGTGTGGCTGTGCTTGCTGGAGCTGTGCTGTCCACTTTTCTGTTGCTTGGTGGGTCTACGTACATCATCTTTTCTGTACCAGTAACTTGTGTTTCTCTCTGGACTATACTTAAAAGCAGCGAAATGCACCCTGATAATATGGGGGTTGGGTTTCATTTAAGGACAGACCCGTAGCAGTGCAGGAGCCTGTACAATCAGACTGGTTTTGTCTGTGTTTTACCGTTGATAACGGCTGTTACCAGCTGCTGGACAGGGCTCGGGTGCTGGAGGTCTCCCAGAAAATGCAAACACAACACAACCTCGGAGCAAGTTTGGCTTCTGTCTGTTATTGCCCAGCTTTGGGGAGGCCGGATCACAGCCTGTGGGCGGCTTGTCCCGTGTGGTCGCTTGGGCATCCTGCCCAGAGGCCACCCTGCTGCCATCGTTCATCACCAGCGCAGCTCCGTCCCCAGTGTTCGTTTGCCGTCAGGCAGGAGAGTTCAACCACCCAGTGATGGGCAGTAACCTCCTCTGGTAGAAGTTTGTTCTTTAACCCACTGCTTCTGGATAGATGTGGTCCCATCCAATGCCAAACCTCTCTTCTGGATTTAGGATAGCCTTGGGGTGAGTGGAGGTTTTGGGTCTCTCTGGGCTGTCCTTGTGTCTGCGCTTGGATGAGGTGCAGGAAACTGAGGCTCCCTGGGAGCTGGCTGAGGGTCCTCCACGCTTGTGGGGGTAAGGAGAAGGATGTGAATCCATAAATCAAAGGAACCTGACATGAGGAAGGTTCAAGTGCTGTTTCTGGGAGCTTTTGTGATAAAGGATTGTCGTGGCAGGAGGAGGGCTCCCTCTGCCCCCGTATGAGTGTGACTGTGGCTGTCGGGGGGCTGTCAGGGTTCGAGGTGCAGGCAGGCAAGTCCTAGCTGGACAGGAGAAGGTCTCCTTGCATTTGGCAGTCGCTGCCCACTGGGCAGGGCACAACCTGCGTCCGGGGTTAATGTGGCAATCACGAGCCTCTGCTCACACCTCGCCTTCAGCCTGCGTCCACGTTTCCCATTAGCAGTGCTATTTTTGAGCCTCCCAAAGCAATTAACACCAATTAATCTAAAAAAGCCTAAATAATGGGTTTTCAGAGCCCCTGGCTCCTTCTTGTTCCCCGCGTGGCCCCAGAAGACTGCAGCCCGAACCTGGCAGAGACCTGAGCCCAGTTAAGTGCTTCGTGTGCAGGGACTGCTGGGGAGCTTCTGGGGGAGATGTGCAATTAGGGAAGGGCTCCTAACGGTGCCATGGATCCGACTTTCCCATCCTGGATCGCGGTGTCTGTGCCATGGAGAGAGCTGCAGTTCCCTGCAGTGATCGTTATGTTGGAGTTGAGGGGGAACCGACTTCTGCAGGTCGGTGCAGCCGCTCTCTTGAGAGCCTGCAAAGAGTGACACCACTGAATAGGCTTGGGTGCAGGAGGTGCAAGTCCCCCGAGACATTCAGAAAAGTCCCTGGAGGATTTTTTGCCTGTACTTAAAGCCATTTTCATCCTCATATTCTCTGGGCACTGTCACATGGAGCAAATCAGCCTCCCCGTCTGTGCCTTCCCCAAATGGGGCGTAGTTTCATTGTGCCCTTTTGAACAGCACGTACCAGAGCAAGAGCTGCTTTGTGTGCTGATAGGAGAAGCTGTTCCTGTGTTTGCATGCGATTTTTGTCTTACCTGTTTAAGCTCTTCTGAGGAGAGCTGTGTCTGACCATCGCTGAAATGGTAAACCCACAGGTACCGGCCCCAGGACCCTCCCTGCCCCAGCAGGGCCAGGATTTCATGTTTTGTGGGGTGCCTTGCATAACGAGACCTTGATCTTGAGCGCGGCCTTCAGGCGTTACTGGAATATGAGTAAATAATAATTAAGATTTGGGCGTTTGCTGCAGTGAAGGGTGTTTATGTGAAGGTTAGATGGGCGTTACGGGTGCTAATGCAGATGGGTGTGTGCAGATCCACCGACTAACTTCACCCCATCGTCACCGCCCCTGGTAAAGGTGCTGCCTCTGTTCACCTGCTTTTTAAAACAGCGCTGTGCTAAGAGCAAGTAGGTGTCTAAATAAAAGTACGTTTCAAGAAAGCAGCACAATTTTGGCAATCCAGAGACAAGCAGGCTTTTTTTGCAAAGCGTTTTCAAAGCAAATTGTCAGTGCCTTCCTGTTTCAGATGCACCGAGTGCAGTATATGGTGGGGAGGAGGGCATATCTGCTGCTGGGGGAGCGTTGGACCATTTCCATCGCTGGAGAGGAGCATGTCCTTCACCGGCAGCAGGCTTATAGGCACCTGTCTCCTCCATCACCACCTACTCCTCGGGAAGGCTGGAAGTGGGGAGGTGGTGGGGTCTGGTGGGTAGAGTAGGTGACTGGGAGTTGAGCACTATAGATTAACCTTGGCTTCTGTGCTAATTAATCAAGAATATGGGTTATCGTTTAAAGCAATGGAGTTATTTCAGTTTAGCAAATTACTGCTGCTCAGCTGAGACTCAACAGCTGAGCGTGGTCCTAGTTCCACCCCCCTCCAACTGCAAAGTAAATCACTGCAACCGGCTTCAGCTAAAACCCTGTGATTTGCTGCTGGGGTGTGCTACGGCGTGTGGGGCCCCGTCCGGCGGTGCTGGGTGAGGGTAAGCATCAGCTACGCTCCAGGACCTTCCTGCTTGCTGGCGTCTGCCTGTAAGCCGGATTGTTTTGAGCAAGTAGTTCAGGTTCGCTCCCACTTCTGGCATTTTAAGGGACCCTCGAGGTTTTTGATGGGCCACGTTGGCCTCTGGAGCTTCCCATCTTGTCCCATAGACTGGAGAGACTGACCTGGAACGAGAGTGCTTCAAACTTGTCTCCTTGGTTAGTAATTTAAGCTTTAGGTGCTAAATCTAGGCTTGTGTGTTTCTATTAAATGGTGACAGGGAACCCAGCCTGGCATGGTAAATGCTGTCAAAACCTACGTGGAAAAGTCGCTGCATTAACTACAGAGTATTGCTGCAGCTCTTTGAGGACTGTTTGAATACGCTGACTAATATATTCCCTCCCAAAGAGAAACCAAAAGCAATTTCCACACTATGGATGCACTGGTCTCAGCAGTGAGGGCTGGTGACCTGACCTGTGACTTCAGGGTAGGTGGCAGCATAGCTGGGGAAAAAGTGTAAATCCAGAATTAATAAGGTTGTTGCACAAAGTGGCCAAATGTGAGCGTGTTTGCACGAGCTTTCAGGCAGTCGGGTCGGCACCGCCAGTAGCAGAGGTGTCAGTAACACTTCAGCCAGACACCCACGCAGGCACGCCACGCTCCATCTCAAAATAAAAGCAAAAACGGTATTGTCACCTGCTATTGATCCAAAGGCGCGGATTTAAGCCACGTGTGGCAGTAGGGCGTGCTCCTGACAGGTCAGCAGTTAATGTATTAGGGAAGGAGGGAGCGTGGGTGAGTTATTTTGATTTTGTTTGAAACAATAAAACCCAAGTTATTTGAAACTTAACAACAGAACCAGCTTTTAGCACTGGCGTTTATAGGGATGAGTGGGCGAGTTGTTTAAAGGGGGAAAAAAAGTCTTTGAAAACAGTCCAAGTGAGGGTGATAATTTCATCCTACAAGGGAAGCGCGGTGCGCGCGTCCTGTGTATGGTCTGCACCAGGCTGCACAGTTTGCCAAACATGCTGAAGGGCACACGCATGCCACGGGCACATTCGGGAGCACACTTGCAGCTCCGTGGCATCAGAGCTGGAGTCTGAAGTTGCAGATTATGGATGTCTCACTTGCTCTCTTTTGCTGCATCCTAAACCCAGATGCAAAAAGTCGTTTCCTCTTGCTGTTCTAAGCACCCACCTCTTGTGTGGGGGCTCTGTTCCTGTATTATACGGGTCTTCTGCATCTCACCCTCAATACCAGCTTCAGATGCCCCCTTTCATAGCTGTTCCAAGTCGACTTACCTCTTCAGACGAGGGGCAGAGTCTCAGTTCTGGTCCGTTCCCCCCCTTAGCTCACGCAGGGAAGCGGTGGCCGCAGCAGGGACGTTCAGCTCACACAAGCTGCGGCAGCATCGGTGCCCCAGCACCCAGCGTGACAGCAGGCCGGTCGGCTCTGCCCTGCCTCTTGCCTTTCCTCNTCCAAGTCGACTTATCTCTTCAGACGAGGGGCAGAGTCTCAGTTCTGGTCTGTTCCCCTCTCACCCCTCTCCACCGGAGTATGCCCTTAGCTCACGCAGGGAAGCGGTGGCCGCAGCAGGGACATTCAGCTCACACAAGCTGTGGCAGCATCGGTGCCCCCGCACCCAGCGTTGACAGCAGGCCGGTCGGCTCTGCCCTGCCTCTTGCCTTTCCTCACCCCTTCTTTCCCTCCTCCATTGCTGTAGCATTGTTAAAAATTAAATCACAAACTAAATTGCAGTTTAGTGTGTGAGCTCCCCAGGCAGCAGCTTAGTTTGAGGCCGGTTCCCAATGGTCTCTTGCCTTCCATAGCCCGTGGCACCAGCACAAAATAGATGCAGAGTAATTGCCTTTTGCCTGCTCTGTCCTGATAGTAGGATTTTGCAACGTCCCAGTGATGGAGGGTTGGCTTCTCCTGGCACAGGACAGATGGGGCTACCCCACAGGACAGATCCTGGCCAGCGTCACTGGTGCTCCAGGGGAGGGTCCATCTTGCACATCCGCAGCATCCCCACTGTGGCAGTTCTGCCCTTGGCTCATCAGCACGTGCCGTTTTATCACTTGTTGCTTCAGAGCTTGCGTTTGCCTCTGAGCACAGCTTGATGCCGTCCCTGTCAGCCTCATGGGCACCTCTGGATTCACGGTTCGTGGCCGCCCCAGCCCCGCTGCTCTCTTTCTGGAGATGCTTTATGCAGCCGTGATGCCTTGCCCTTGGGTCAGGGATCGTTGCAAAGCCCAGTGAGGCTTCACAGCCCCCCCGGGGGATAGGAGGGGTCTGGGGGCTGAGTCCTGCCGTGCCCTGCGCGCAGCCTGGCCAGGGCCAGGTACTGAGCCAGGAGTCTTCATCTCAGGCCCCACACATGTCCATGTTTCTAATTACTGTGTGACTCCTGGAAAGGCATGGACAGTCCCCAAAAGCTGCATTTCTTCAGGATAAAGAAATTTCCTACTTTCGCAGTGAAAAATGAGAACGAAGTGTAAGACACTGTGGACAGAGAGCTGAGAGTGCCAATGGGGCTCTGTCCCCATTTTGCCACTGCCCTGCCAGGTGGCCTTTGGCAAGCTGCTTCTCTTTCCAGTGACCCATTTCACTGTCAGAATTTCCCATTTCCCATTCACATGTCACCAGTGGGAGGTAAGAACAGCTCTTTGGCTGTTGTGTAGCATTTCCATCTTTCCATGTTTAAAACCTTGTTGCAATTAGAAATTTTCCCTCTGTTAAGAGTGGTACATTTAAATAAAGAGATACTTATGGCTGAGCATCTTTGGATCTTGCAATAGGACAAAAAAAAAAATCACATATCTAATAATACGAGGAGCAGGAGGACTATCAGGAGCTAAAAATGGTCCTTCAATATTTTGGTGCTTTAAATCTGAGTGATCATATTGTGTCTGTATGTGCACAGTGCATTTACTGTCGTGGTGCGTGTGCCTGTAGAGCTGAGTGTGTTTGCAGATGTAGTTTAGGAAAATTGATCCCAATCTATTTTTAAGGTAAAGTGTGTGTGGTGGGTAGGAGGTGAGGAGGTGGAAGGAAAGCTAAATATTCACATAGCTCCGCTGTGTGTTTAAGAGCATCATCTAATAACGCTGGGATCGTGGCAGCGAGGTGAGGGAGAGACGAGCATTTCGCTGGAGTCCACCCCCGGTGCAAGGGCACAGGAGCGACCCCGGGAGGAGCGTAGCGAGCAGGGCTGTCGCTTTAAGCTGCATCTCGCACCCAGCGGGTCATCGGTGCTGGCGACGTTCTTCACATGGCTGCGCGCTCCGCATAAATCTCTGCTCCGGCAGCCGGAGCGGAGCTGGGGAGAGCTCGCTCTCTCTGGCTGTTAGCGGTAGCTAAAGAGCATCGAAGCGGCAGCCCCGCATCACCGGGCTCTGCCCTGCGACGTGAGGTCCTTCTTGCCTGTGGACATGTAAAAGCTGGAGCCTGGGGAAGAGCTGGCTGCTGAGGTCAGTAAGTAAAACTCTGGTTTTGTTTGTGTTTCTCTTCTATCCTCTGAAATGAGAGACTAGATCGGCAGCAAGAAAAGGAGGTAGATACAGAGAAACAGAAGGGAGATTTACTCGAGCCAGGGTTTGGAGATTGCCTGTGTATGCTTGTTTTTTTAAAGTTTTCAAATAGCTTCGGTTTGAACTTTTTGCTATTAATGTTTTTGCAACTTTATGGAAAATAGATGCAAGCAATGCCCAGGCTGCTCGGGTGTCTGCCGATGTCTCATAGCGGAGCGTGGCGAGTGCAGTTGGTGGTTCTCTGTGCCTGACTGTGCTCACCGGGGGAGGACGGGGTGTCTGCCGGCTGGGAGGGAGTGTGGCAGCAACGCTTGAGGATTGGCATTGAAAGGGAAGTGCTGTCCTCAGCAAAGACTGGACAAGTTCAACTGCTTTTCTGACTCTGAAGATGACGGTCTCGTCAAGGAGTGGAGAATCCAGCCAGCACCAGACACTGATGGCTGGGGACTGGGAGAGCCCCGCTCCCGAGCCCAGGGATGATGCTCCAGACATTTCACCTCTCAGTAAAAGAAGCTAAGGCTTTTGGCCAGGGGTTTCCTTCCACTCCTCTCCTCCAGCCTCCCCCTCACCTTCTGGGAGGCTCTTTCCAAACCTCCCCTCTGGTGCTTTTCAGCAGGTGAAGCGATGAGTGTGGGGAAATTAGTTCAGTGTCTGATGCACCTGCAAGGTGAGGGGGTTTGGGGTTGTGGCTGTGCCTGCGGTGCTGGCCTCTGCCGCGGTTTCCTCCGGGGTGAGGTGTTGGGGTGATGCAGGGATAAAGCAAAGCCACATGTAGGGGACTCACAGGCGGCAGGGCAGCCCAGGATAAAGTGCTCCCAGCACTGGCAGTCACCACCACCACCACCCCAGCACCGCTCCTGCTTGGTGATTTTGGGGTCGACTGCCTTGAAAAGAGAGTAGGTAAGCAGTTGTGATGCATCTGGTTTATAGAGGGAGAGAAAGACAAGGCATGGCATGTGGGCGTAGATGTGTTGGGATGAATATCTGCCAGGTCCGGGGCAGATAACTGCCTGCTAGAACAAGGGGCACAATTTTTCCAAGAACTCTCCAGTTGAGAGCTTGGCCCTGGGGACAGATCGCTGGGTCCTGTCCCAGCTCTGCTACTGCGTCACTGTGGGACATGATCAAGTCACTTCACCTCCAGGTTGTCTCCTCACTGAAATGAGGTGAGGAGGAGGAATTGGTGGGTACGTTTACATGCCAAGGCAGTGCTCTCTGAGGGGCTGCTGTGGGAGGAGTGGTGAAACAGCTGCGTTATCCCTGAACCTGCTGCCGTCCTCACCTTGTCTGTGACCTGGCCCACACACCAGAGCCAGACCGCCTTCGAGCAGCACCTCCTGAGCTGGATCCCTCTGCCAAACCCCCAGGGGTCCATCGGCCACTGGGCAGTGGGTTCTGCCCGCAGGTAGGGCTGTGCCAGCCCCCTCGGAGGACTGGGCAGAGCTGGAGCGAGCAGTCCTCGAGCGTGACGGGTCCTTGCTGCATTGAGACAGGTCTGCAAGAAGTTGACTCTGGAGGAGAGGAGGGGGACCAAAGGCAGGTCAGCACCCCGTTGGGGACACTGGCTGCAAAAAGAGAAGCTGATCTGATGGAGGAATAAGGGTTTGGCCCTTTGGGTAGCTCATGAGAGCATTTGCAGTTTGGTCTGCTGGGCAGGGCTCCCTGCGAAGGGGACGTTTCACCCATGCATGGTACAGCGGGTGCTTTTGGCACGTGGCAGTGGCAGGAGTCGCTGGGGGACGTACTGTGGCTCTGCCAGCGCAGAGATCATCTGCGGTCGTCTTGGGGTCCTCAGGAGCCCTGTCCCAGACCAACCCAGGAGCGTGTTGTCATACAGCTGCGATCAGACAGGCTTTTGGTGGGTCTCAGCAGCAGATGCAGGGGGAGAGCTGCATCCCACCCTGGCTGCCACTGCTGCCCTGGGAACCCTCCGGCTCTGCCTGAGTTCACTTTAAACCCTGTGGGGGCATCAGGAGGCTGTGGAAGGAGCTGCCACCACCAAAGCCGTTGGGTTCAGGGTATTTCTAACAGCAGGTTTGCGGTGGGGGAGTGCAGCCGGAGCCAGGGGTGGGTATGGACTGTTTGGGTGCCGGAATGGGACTGGGGACAGGGTGCTGCCCGGGAGCTGGAGCAGCGTCGTGAAGGAGAAAGCCTAAACCACAGTGCTGGTGTCATCGCCCTGCTCTGACCAAAGACTTACTGCTTCTGGCCTGGGATGTGTGTGTGGGGCCGGGCACGAGGACCCCCCTCATCTGCATGCCAGGGAGCGCCGTGTCCTGCTCCACAGGGACCTCAGGCATAGGAACACCATGTGAAACTAGCACAGAAATAATTAAAATGTCCTCTGCCAATCCTAGGATGGGGCTCAGGAACATGTCAGAGAAAGGCTGTTCTCTGCAGACACCCGGTGGGCAGCGGTGTCCAAGGATGGAAACCCTGTGGGGCATTTGTGGGCTGTGGCTTTGGGTGTTGGGAGCTGGAAAGTGGTTTAGTTCTTGCAATTAGGCCTTCTACGTTTAATGACTTTCCTGAATCCGAGTGGAAATGACCAAGGGGGTTTAGGCACAGGAGTCTGTTCTGACTTTGTTTAGCTTTGCCTGGGATCGCTTCAGCCTTGGCCCTTCATCCCTTGTGCTCCTGTGCCCGGGGTGCAGAGCTGGGCACCCCAGGACCTTCTCGGCCAGAGATTGTGAAGAGTTTTATTTAGCATGAGTGAAGAGTTTATCAGAGAGGAAATAAGGGTGCATTTGTGCTCCTCAGGGCAGCGACCCACATCCTGGGAGAGGCAGGGGCTCGGGGCAGCCCCAGCACTGGGCTCCCTGGGTCCCGGCCGAGCAGAGGGGCTCCCTGGGGCGACGTCGCTGCAGGGTGAGGGGAGCGCGGCAGCAGGCACCCCATCACTCCCCACAGCTGCTCTTCGCTGTCTTTCCAACACCTCAGCTGTGTTTTACACATCCTGGATCCAACCTGGCAGGTTAAGCAGCCTGCTCATCCACCAGCAAAAAAATACATGCAAAAGCCTGGATGCCTTCCAGTGAGGGAGACCTGTTTCAGGTGAGCGAGTTCTTCTCCTGGGCTGTCCTTAGCCAGGTTGCTCAGCTCTCCAATGAGCCAGCAGTGTCCAGGTGGGAATACCACTCATGGAAAATGAGAACAAAGCTCTGACCCCTCCCCGTGCAGGACCTCCACCTGCCTGAGGCGGTGGCTGTCCCTGTGTCCTGCCTAAACCACAACACCCTGCCCTGCCCAAGGTCAGGGAGCAGGAGCAGAGGCTCCGTGCGTGTCCTTGTCCCCGTGCGGGTGGAGGTGTGTGTGTGTCTGTGCTGGTGCTGAGGACAAGTGTGTTTGCAGCCAAAGCTGCCCAGGGGCACGCTCTGCAGTGCCGGCAGCCCCCAGGCTGCTGGTGCCAGCAAAAGCCCCAGGTCCTTCTGCCCAGTGCAAATGGGGTTGGTTTGCCTCTTTGCCCACGATGGAGGCTGGCTGACTGGGGAAAAGTAACAGTTGGCAGAATTTGGGCAGTTATGGTGCTAGAGGCAGAGGATGGGGGAAGAGGCCAGGCAGGGACACCAGCCGTGGGGTGAGAAGTGGTCTTGGGGCCGGAAACCAAAGCTGCTGCCCAGGAACCATTTAGGGCTCTGGGACCTCTGGGCTCGTGGTGACCGGTTGTTGTGTGTCTGTGCTATCGCAGGACTGTTGCTGAGCCCCGTTAGGGGATGCCCTGGCTCTCGGGAAGCCTCCTGACCATCCTGGATGTGCCAAGCCCTGGGCAAGCAGAGCTCGGTAGCAGATGGTGGGCCCCAGGGTGTGATTGCACATCCATCTGCCCTCATAGCTCCTTCCTCGGGGCCAGGAGCAGACTGTGAGTGGAGGGAGCCAAGCGCTCCGTGCCTTGTCATATTTGGGCATTTTAATTAGAGAGGTGCAGGCCTGGGGCGCGGTGTGGCTGGGGCAGTGCTGGAGGTAGCCTGGTGTCAGCGGGTGCTGCGGCACCCCGCGTCCCGGGCTGGCACACCACGTGCAAGCCCGAAGGCAGGCACCGGCCTCCTGCCCCTCCGGGTGCCACCGCACCAGGAGGTACCCAGGCGTGCAGCCAGCCCTGTCCCACACTTCGCATCCTCTGGCTGCTCTTCCTACTGATTCAGAGCATCCTTTCCTCTCCCAGGCGTGTTTTGAGCAGAGATCCTGATACGGGAAAGTGGAGGGTCCATGTCAGGATGTGCCCCAGGGGAATCTGGTCTCTGTTGGGGGGAAGCGCCGAGCTCTGACCAACGCGCTGCCCAGCTGCTCCCTGCAAGGCAAAACTTCTCCTGTGGACCTGCAACTGCTCTAATTTACTCCATGTGGTTGCAGGGAAGCTAGAGGGAGGTTTGGTGTGAATGAGCCGGCTTCCTCCTCTAGCCTGAAATTTGGGTCACGCAAGCCAACATAGCAAGAGCTGTGAGAGATGTCGTTCATCCTCAGTTCAAGCCTAAGCAAGCTTTCATTTCCAAGGTGCAACTGTTGATGGTTCAGAGGGACCGTCTGAGCCACTGTTTCATTAGCGGATCGGCATGTGGAAAGAGGTGAGAGGGGTTTTTCCCCTCCCCGATCAGCTCCCACATTGCTAATGTTCCTCTCTGGCCCGCTGCTAATTTTGACGCTGCCCTAAATAGAAGCTGAGTGTATCTCATCTGCTTCACTTAGCATACGGGAAAATTGTTTCCCTTCATTTACTGAATCCAACTTGCGGCTTTAACCCTGTCAGCACAAGGCTCTCCCCAGCCCAGACCTCCCTTGGAGGACTTCGGGTGCCTCTGTCCCGGTGAAGAGCTCTCTGCTGGGAACGGCACCGCGCATGGCAGGAGAGGGGAGGGCTCCCGGGATGGCCACGGGCAGAGCTGGGAGAGGGACTTTGCTTCGTGAACAGCCGAGGAGAGATCCCTTTCTCCACTGAAAGGCCTGGCGCTGCGGGCCGGCTCTCCTTGTGCTCTCTCCAGTGGGATGTGCTGCTCCCCAGGAGGGACCCAGTGCCCTTTCCCAGACTGGCCTTCCCCAACCCTGTGCTGGGAAATAGCTCAGCACAGGCAGACCCAGTTGTAGGAGTTTTGGGTTGGTTTCTATTGTGGTATTTTTTCCAGCATGTGGCGGGACCAGCTCAGCACGCAGGCTTCCTGAGCCTGGCAGATGCCCCTCTTATCGCTGTCTAATTTTACATCCCGTTCCAAGTGGCTCCTCAGAAAGATCTGCCGTTCCTACGGTGCCAGCCGCTGCGGAGCAGGGCTGTGGGTTCGCTGTCCCAGCACGGGGCACGCAGCCCTTCTCTGCTGGAACTGGACACAGCACAGCACTTTCGAAAGGCTGCCTCGAACGCGAACCCTTCTGCAGCGCAACTTAAATATATCACTGTCTAGTGCAAGGTGCTTATTTGGGGCTCTCGTGCAAGAACGGCTTTCCTGAAAAACTGTAATTTTGTGTCATTTGCAGCTCGGTGACTGTTAGAACAAGCGGTGTGCTGAGGACACAGGAGCACCAAAAGGAAGCGTTGGGAGAGCGGGGGGCAGTGGCCTGTAAAGGTTAAATTTAGCTGGTTAGGAAGGACGGCTGAGCGCTGGCATGCCTGAGCTCGAGCTGAGCCTCAGCTGGGCACAAGACAACACTTCAGCCAGGGCGTCCGTACTGTTCCCACTTGTCCCTCGCACTCCTGACCGCGGTCCCTCTCTGAACCCAGCCCTTTGCCAGCCCAGAAGCTCCTTTTCCCTGTGGAGCTGTGCCAGGATGAACGCTGTCCTCCTTCCCTCCCCTCTGTCCCTTCCAGACTCCAGTTTGTTTGGAGTGCTGCAGATGCTCTGCAGCAACAGAGGCTGCTCTGCGTGAGGCTCGTCTGCTCGCTGGTAGGAGCCTGGCTCTGGTTTGGGCTGCAGAAGTGCCCAGCGCCTCTGGGGTCAGCCACAGCACGAGTGACCTGTTGGAGGGACGGCAGCTCTCCACAGATGCCCTGTTTCGCAGAGCGGCTCTTCACCCCGCTCCCACGCAGGGGTCCCAGCGGGAGAAGGGACCTTCAGGAGGCCTGTGGCCTCCTTTAGGAGGGTGGCATTGGATTGTCCACACCAAAGGGTGCAAGAGAAAAAGGGAGAGGTTATTTCAGAGCCAGGAGGACAGAAGGACCAAGTAGCAGTGACCCCCGGCAGGCTCCGGGCTGTGGGACTCGGCACGCCGTGGGCACAGCCGGGAGCCGGCCTCTGAACAGACCAGGACAGGGCACGACGCGTTGCCGAGGCCGTGCCAGATGGAGCGATTGGACACAGGGAGTTGTTTGGGGCGTTCTGACTCTCTTCTATATTTTACTGTCTTTCCAGAAAATCAACCGGACCCCTTCGGATGAGGAATGCTTCTTTGACCTGCTGAGCAAGTTCCAGAGCAACCGGATGGATGATCAGCGCTGCCCGTTGGAAGAATGCCCGTCGGAGGCTGCGGAGGCAGCAGCCACACCGGTCCCTGCCCTGGAAGAGCGGATATGTAAGCACTGAGGCGTTTATAAGTCGCTATTACTATGGGAGTGATGCTGCGCCCATGGTGTGGCCAGCTGTTGTGGTTTTACTGTGAATCTTGTGATGTTTTCCCCAAGCCTTAGTTCTCTGAACTTAGCAGTTCTTTGGCAATCTCTGTCATTATTTAAGGAAGGAAGAAACATTCTTATGTTAATGGTTGCTGAGGCAAAGGCTGGAGAATGTGAACTAAGGCTTAGAGAGTAAATTAGCCAGAGAAATGCAAAATATACTTGGATTTTTTCAGTATTGATCTTTAGAAAGTCCTGCTCTCTGAACAGTGAGGTTGGCACGAGGGCTTTTGCCTCTGCCAGCACCTCCGGGAGGAAGATGGTGATGGTCATTACTGAGGGAGCCCTGTAAGTGCGGAGAGCTTCGGCATGCAGAGGGCTGGGGTGGGCTGTCACAGGCAAGTTCGAGTATTGCCAGTTTCTCTCATTGCGTTGCCATGGAGGAAAAACTTCTGGGTTTTGTACAGTTCTTGGATGCTGCAGTGATAGGTGCTGTGTAAGAGCAGAGAAGCCAGAAGGATGGATAAACAATAGGGAGCTCCGGCAAGCAGTCAGCTAGCTCACCCATAGGAAGAAGAGGGATAAATTGAGGAAGCTGTCTGACAAATAGACGGGACAGGAAAGGCAGGGCAGGTCTGTGTTTGCACTTCGGTTTCGTGGCTTTTTTTATGATATGGTGTTGAGGTCCTTTGTTTAAACCAAGCTGGAGAGAAGCACTAAAATGTGCAGGTCACACTTCCACACTTAAGCGCCATCACAAAGGGCTCCAAACACTTTGTTTGAACTGATGGGTTTGTTTATTGGTTTCCAAATGAACACGAAGTACAAAAAGGAGAGGAGGAGACCCCCCGACATCCCTCCCAGTGCGGCAAGAGCCGCAGCACAAGACTGCTCGGAGAAGCGGGTGCCAGGAGCAGGGGCTGAAGCGGCAGCGAGAGCGGAGCAGTGCAGAGGTCAGGCTGCGGCAGGAAGGCAGGTTGGCTGTGAGCTGAACAGGTTTTTAAGCTTCTAAAAATAGGGTAGAAATGAGCATCACTTTTTCAAGATACACATTTCTGATACAGAAGTGTGTTTGGCTGTAACAGCTGTGTGATTTAGGAGACTGAGTTTAAAATATGAAGCTTTGTAAAGAATGTACAAGTAGGCACACGTTCTGTTCAGCTCTCATTTGGTCTCTGAGCCTTTTGGACGTGTTATTTTCCAGGTTTCATTGTGAGCTGAAGGGGAAGAAACTGGTCTTTGTGTCAGTGCTGAGATTTTTATGCATTTCTGCGACTCCACGAGCTGGGGCTCTAAAAAGAACACGTCGTGTTGGGAGGCTCGGTGCACCCTCTTCTCAAGTGCTTTTTGCTCACTGGGACAGTAACACCCGTCGGGCCGGGGTTCTTAGTTTTCTTTTGCTCGTCCTTGTCCCAAGCACCGTGCCTGCTGTTTGGGAGCGTTTCACTGCCCAGCAGCTGCCAGGAGCCGACAGGCTCTTTCCATTGAGCGCTGCCTGAGAGGCGTTTCCAGGGCTGGGGACTGACTCGCTCGCTTTGCCGAGGTCCCGGCATTGCTCGTGTGCTGTGTTTGAAAATCCTCCCTTTGTCCCGTAGTTGCTCTGCCCCGTGCGAGCCCGGGTGGTGCCAACGTGGTGCCGCCTGGAGGCATGCCAAGGCTGGGGGCCGCTGCACTCTGGCTGTGCAGGGCCAACGGCTCCTCCGGTGCTGCTCTCCCACGGCTAGAAAGCAGCAGGGATGTTGGGTGTCAGGGTGGGATGCTCCCCCCAAGGGTTTATATGTATAGATGATATGGATAGGTTCTGGACTGGGACCCCATGTCACCAGCTCGTGCCAGCCCCCTCCTGGCAGGCTGAGCCCCGGCTGGCTCCGCTCCGCGCGATGAGCAGAACCAGACCCCACAAGTGTTTTCCTCACACGTGCTGTGACGCAGGTCCTGCAGCTTGTCACAGCCCGAGCGTCTGCAGGGCTCACCTTGGCAGCGCCTCTGCTTGAGCTGGCCCAAAGAGGCCGGGCTGCTGCAGGGCCTGGGAGGGACATGCCGCCAGGTGAGCGGCTTAGCCAGGCCTGGGATCTACCCGCTACCTGCCTGTAATTATACCCGGCCCTCCGCACTGCGTGGTGCCCGTCACCGAGCCACACAAGTGCTGAGGAACTCTGTGCTCGCCTGTAGTGGCTGGTGTCTGCCTAGCCCCGTGCCCTGAGTGAGATGCACGTTGGCCCTTGCGCCGCAGTGCCTCTTGGCTTGAGGTGGAAACCAGAGCAGAAGCAGCAGTGGAAGTTGCCCGTCATTGTGCTGGAAACAACAGTGATTGCTCACAGGCGACAGTTAATGTCGGGGCACTGGACCTTCTGGGCTGAGGTGGCATCTTTGGTGTCCTCCAGGAGCTGGCCAAAGTGCAATAAATAGCAGGGCCCCCTTGTGGGAGGCCCAGCAGTGGGAGATGTGTACGTGAGGTTCTGCTCTTTACCCTCCCGAGACACCCACTTTCCCCCTTTGCTGCCTGATGGGTTTGTGCAGGCTTGTTGTGGGAGGAGTGCTCTGCTCTGGGGTGTACCGTACTGTTTTCATAGCCCGGCCCTGAAAATTGGATGTGTTCATTTCAGAAGTTTGTTGGCCAGGGAGCGTGCTGGAGGCGGCGTGCGCAGCCCTTGGGGGAGCTGCACTCCAGCTGGACGTGAGAACTGCAGCTCTGCTGAACTGGAGCTTTTCTGCTTCCCCTGGGGAAGGCAGCGCAGAGGGTCCGGCTGAAGGGCTGCTGCGCCGGGAGCCACGTGCAGGCAGAGTCCTCGCAGATGGCCCTGCTCACCCTTCGTGCAGGGCAGCTCCGGGGATGCAGCCCAAGGCCTTTTTGGGAAGCAGGTACCAAGGGCCGTGCTATAGCACCAGCCTTCAGAAAAGGGAGTAAGTGGTTGCAAGATGGCTTGCTCCCCGTAACACTTGTTGGTTTGATGGTGGGTTTTTGCTGGCTTGTGTTGCCAGCACTGCCGTTGTTCCTGCTCCCCCACGCAGGGTGGCAGGAGATGCCGATGGTCACACAAGAAGCCAGCGTCCTACCTGGCTCAGCCCCAGCAGCCCGGCTGTACAGCCAGCCCCTGTCCCTCGAGGGCACTGCGTAAGACTCAGCTGCAGCCCGCCTGGTTCAACAGCAGTTTGGTGATGAGGATTTGGGCTTTCTGCAGACAGCGGAGATGCAGCTCAGGCAGGAGCAGACAGAGCTGTGACCCCAGTGTGTGCTTCTCTCCCCACTCACAGCACAGTCCTCCCTAATGGCGTCTCCGCAGACAGAGGAGTTCTTCGACCTCATCGCCAGCTCCCAGAGCAGACGGCTGGATGACCAGCGGGCCAACGTGGGCAACCTGCCAGGCCTCCGGATAACACACAACAACCTGGGGCACCTGCGGGTGGAGGGGGACGCCCAGGAGCCCGGAGACGAGTTCTTCAACATGCTCATGAAGTGTCAGGTACCGCAGTGGGGTTGAGTGGGCTGCCAAGCTTGGGGGGGACACTAGTTTCTCGCCACACAAGCAAATACCATCCCCTGATCCCACCTGCCCTGCTGGGAGGGGCTGTGGCCAGCAGCTGCCCACCCGCAGCCCTGGGCACCCAGGCAGGTACTTGTCTTTGTCTCCAGGTCCTTTTTAGCCTATACTGAGGGCTGTGGTTTGTCACCGCTCTACAAGTGAGAGGGTGGCTGGAGAACCCACCTTCCACGCAGTGCCTACAGCCCTGCGCTAGGTCACTACTCTTCCCTTTGCTGGAGCCCGCAGCATTGCTGGTCCCACTGCCCTGCGCCCCAGGACGGGGAGCGCGTGGACCACTCCAGGGCACCGCTCCCGGCCCTTTACTTCGATGACAGGACTGTCTTGTCAGTACTCAGTCCTAATGCCTGTCTCCTCCCCGTGCAGTCCTCCAGGATAGATGACCAGCGCTGTGCACCACCAGACTCCATTCCCCGTGGCCCCACAATGCCGGATGAAGACTTCTTCAGCCTCATCCAGCGTGTCCAGGCCAAACGCATGGACGAGCAGCGGGTAGATTTGGCCTCAGCACAGGAGGAGGCAGCAGAGGAGCAGCAGAAGCCTGGTTCCAGCTAAGAGCTGGGGTTTGGTTTTGGGGGGGTTGTTTTGGTTTCATTTTGTTTTTTAAGAAGAAGAAAAGTGTAGGTGGTTTCAAACCTGAGCGCTCCTGTGTTACCAGAGACTTCTCCCAGGAGCCGCCCCAGGGACATGGGAAGCTGCACCTCCGTTGCATTGCACCTGGCTGCTCTGTGGAGGCAGTGTTGCAGGAAGGGCCACCAGATTGGGGACAGTTTTTAAACAAGGGGTTTTTTTAGGTCACACGGCCACTGTAACACGGGGCAGAGCACGAGGGAAGAAGACTTTGGCAGCCCCTTTGCTTATCACCTAAAAATCCAGGGACTTGTGCTGTCAGTCAAAGGAGGAGCCCAGAGTGGGTAGTTAAGACATCAAGGCTGGAGTTAGTTTTTTTTTCCACAACGCTTTTAATTTAATGGGGGGAAGGGAAGAGCACCTTTTCCATTTTGAAGTCCTCCTGTCTTGCCTCCATCACAAGGTGACACAAATTCTCCTGGATCCCTCCCTGGAATGTCTTGCTCAGCTTTGTTCTTTCTACGGGAAGAAATGAGCCCAAGTCAGAGGCTACACCAGTCCTTTTTTAAACCTCACCCCCGCCCCAGCTGCAGTCACGGTCCCACACACCTTAAAGTTTATTTTAGGTTTGCTGAGGACTCTGCAGTGAGCCCTGTGACACCCCCTCTGCTTCCCCAGCCATGGTCCTCTGTAGAGGTGTACCAGGACCTCCTGAGCAGAAGCAAAGCCTTGCTTGCCCTGAGCTTTAGTGGAATCTGGTTACCTCTAGAGAACAGCTGTGCAGCAAAGTGCAGCTTCAGTGTGGGACACAGCCTGGAAGGCAGCTGCCAGCGGCGCAGCCTGCACTGCAGGCCCGAGACGGGGTCTGTGCCTGGGAAGGGAGGAAGGAAATCTCTGCCCATCTGTTCAGCACAAGGCAAACGTGGGCAACTCATCGCTTCTGGTGCCACCGAGCCAGAAGTCTCGTGCAGGATTGTCCTGTGTGCAGGTGAGTGTGCCTGAGGCAGAAGCTGCATTTGGCAATGACCTGCTTCAAGAGCCAGCAAAGTTTTCTGTCCACAGCTTGTCAGGAGAGCAAGCGGAACTATCCCCTCCTCCCTTTTGTGTCCCACAGCACTTGGGAAAAATAGCCATTGTTTCCCCTTGTTTCTCCCCAGATCAGTGCTGAGCTTCTCCCTGTCCCTGCAGGCCCCGGCAGAGCTGCTCTTGGTGAGGCACTCTGGTTTTGCCTGATCTGTCTCCAATAAATGGAGCCTCACGAGAGCTCCAGACTGGAGCGTTGGCTGGGAAGTCAGTTCCACCCCACATGGAAGCGCAAGAGTCGACATTTACTTTCATTCCTTACCCTTTTGGAGCAGTTGGAAAAGCAAGCCCAGGGAGGAGGGGAGCAGGGATCTAAACTTCAGGAGGTGGAGTATCTTTTCTTTGCTTGACGAGACAGGCAATCTTGGACTTCAGAAACTCCAGTAATGAGTTCTGCCAAAGCAGATATGTTCCTGTAGAGAACAAATCAGCACTTTGTATTTGAAATGCATTTGATGGAAACATTTCCAACCAGCAGTAAGATTTTTAGACCAGTGATGCTGCTCATCGGGCATTTAACCTGCCCGCACTGACCACGTGGCGGGGTAGCTGCATTTCACCTGCTACCAGAGAGCACTCGCCTGCTACACTGCTCAAAGGACTGCTCGGCCCAGGCTCAGCCTCCTTCCTGGGGCTGCTCAGAGCTCTGGAGAAGGGACAGGAGGACCTGCCCAGCCACCTACGTACTGACCCAGCTTGCATTTCTAAAGAGGAGGAAAACATTGAAGATGAAGATGAAGATGACTTGACCAGCTGCAGGCTCGGGCCTGTGCAGCTCTCAGCCAGGTGATGAACTGGAATCTGACCATTAAGCTTTCAAAGGTGTTAATTATTTGCCATATACTTGAATGTATGAGCTTATTTATTTTTTACATGTGCATTTGCTAATGTCATTTTAATGGGGAATTTCCAACCCACAGGTACTTTTTTTTCTAAAAAATAATCTGCCAAATGAATTAATATATTAGAAATGAATACAGCTCAAGGGGAAGGGGGGGTTGTGCTTAATAAATATTTGTGTCTAAGCTTCAGTGACAAAAATTAATTTCCATTATTTCTTGGCCAGCTTGCCTGCTCTGCTGACAGCAGAGCTAATGCTGGCCCTTCGGAATGGGGTTGGGGGTGGGCGGTGGTCTCTTGTGGCAGACACCACCATGTGTAAGTGTTAAGAAAAGGGTGTATACACCCCCCTACGCATCCTTTTCTGTTAAGAGCGCACAGGTCTCTTGGGCAGCAGCCACCATCCCCAGCTCTGCCTGCCTTAAATGCACAGTGTCAATCTGACTGTGCGGCTGTGGAGGGAGACACAAAGCCCTGAGCATTCCTGGCCAGAGCATCGGCCCAAGCCCAGAAGTTACCACGACAACAGGGCAGACAAACAGCCCTGCAGTGGCTGAGAAAAGACTGGCTTTCCTCAGTCAGCTTGAGCCCTCCTCTAGCAACATGGCTGAGCCTTTCCTTTCAGGCCTCAGGGCTCCAGTTTAGCCCTGTCTTGGTGCCCTCTTGGCGCCTGGCCCAAAAGCTGTGTCTTGTTTCCCTGGCAGCAGCTACCAGAGGAAAAGGGCAGTGAGTGCTGCGCAAGGCCCTGGCATCAGCCCTCAGTGAAGACACTCACAAAGCAGCAGGCAGCGGCGCTAGCTCATTCCAGCGCAGCAGGAGTGAGCAGGCCATTAGACTTCACTAGAAAGTGGCCTGAGAGCAGATTTTTGGATCCTGAGCTGTGGTGAGGATAAAGCTAAATCACAGCTGGTCTTCCCATGTCTGGCTAACTTGTGCTGGCCACTGCCAGTCCTGATCAAAGACTAATGAAGAGCCACCAGCTTGTTCTCATCAGGCATCTAGAAGTCTCTGTTTCTGACTTGGGGACAGAACCATGCTCCTGGATGTGCACAGGGGCTTGGATTCCCAGGAACAGGTGAAATTCCTGTAAATGAGTGATGGGGTCTCACCTGTGGTCTCTCTCTGTCCTTAGCAGCTGGAGAAGGGATCACATGCTCTCCGGTAAACATTCTCCCCAGAGCACCTACCAAACAGAAAAAGAGCCTGTGTGCAGGAGGCAATGGCTACAACTGAATTGCCAGAGCGGCTCACAGCCTGCAACTGGTTGCTGCTCTGCCGTACCCTGCAGTAGCAGAGAGAGCAATGTGCCGGTGTCTAACGCCAGCCCTCCCTTCTCCCATGCCACCAAGGCACCCAGGCCTGCAGAGCTTGGTCCCATGTAGGGAAGCGCTCTCCGATGCTGACACCCACCGGAGAGACATGGGATTGCTGGGGCCAACTTGGTGTTCAGCTCTGGACTGCGCAGCGCTGCTGCAGCAGCTGTGCAGGGTGAGTTACTACAGAGCAAGGGTGCTGCCCCTGGTGCAGGGCTGGACGTGATGAGAAACTCTATAAAACCAGCAGAAATGCAAGATATTGATTCCTATTCAGCTGTACAGATGCTCTGAGAGGCACTTGGGAGACAGGGCTGATGCCAGGCCTGTGGGGATTTTTGTATTGCTCATCTGCCAAGTCATGTCAGGGCTTGAGTCTCTGCACTTACCTCACTCCTCCCCAGAGCCTCGTGCTGTTACTGCTCCAGCCATCATTGATCTTCATCTGGCTGGAAGGGCTCTCAGCCTGCAGGAAGGGATATGCTGGCCCAGTGCACCCAGGCACTGTAAATTTCAATCTGGAGTTGGACAGCTTTCAGCAGCTCTCCATAGCAATCTCCTGAGACCCCCCAAAGCCAAGACACAGCTGTGGGCTGTTAACTCCTGCATAGCTTTGCAGTAAGGCAGCGTCCTCCCTGCACTGACTAGCACAGCCCAAGGACACAGCAGAGACACACACATGCAGGGCTTTAAGCGACGGGCTCACCAGGCCTCAATGTGCCTCTCTACTTATACTACAGCAGGACCTGGAGGCCCAGAACCCACCTATGTTAGACCCTACAGAAGCAGCTCAAATAAGCAGTGATTCATTTCACAGCCCTCAGTGCCCCTCCTCACTGCCACTATCAAAAAGAAACACACCTGCCCAATCGCCACTTCAAATTCCCCGGAGAGGCTCCCAAGTGCCTCCTCGGTACAGCTGAGCCCTCCATAGTACATCCAAGCATGGCAGGGTTTAGAACTGCCATCTCTGTGTAAGGCAGCAGGAGGCCCAGTCCCACGCAGTGCACAGTACACATTCATGCACACTGGCAGCAAAAAGCAGCAGGGGGTTATGTCAGGTAGCCCCAGCAAACAAGCCTCTGCACCCCAGCCTCCCTCTTGTCTGCGCCCATGCAAAGACCTTCCCTCAGCAAGTCCCATCACTGCTCGCTTCCCAGCCCCATCTCACCCACCTGCACCAAACACTGCTGCCTTCCTGCTGAGCATGGGCCAGAACACCAGTAACTCCTGCAGCTAACAGTCACAACCCACCAGAGTCCCAACACTGGCCGGATTAACACGGGAATCTGGCTGCACTACAAAAGGAGGATTTGCTCAGAGGCAGAAAACAAGAGGCAAAGTATTTGCCATTTTGCAGAAAAGCACTCATGGGACAGGCTTCAGGAACAGGATCCCTTAACAGGCACAGTGAAATGATTCAAGGACTGTGCAAACAGCTGAACAGCTTTATGTTTGCCACCCATCCTGTGAATGCTGCTTTGCCTCCCCCGCCCCGGAAAATCACCACCTCTCCTCTGTGCTATAAAGACTTACCCTGGTTGGCTGCACCTTCATTCTCCTCTGCTCTGCTGCACCAGGCCTTCATGGCACTTTTTTCCCATCTTGACACACCTCCAGTTCAAGAGAAAGGTTGCTTCTCATCTTCCCTCCGGTCTTTGGCTAAAGCACAGTCCGCTGGGCTCCTCCTAGACAAAGCATGCTCACCTCTGTCCTCTTTCAAGAACAGACACACTTCTCTGTGACACAACATTTTTCAGAAAAAAAACCCTTCAAAAGGGAGCACAACATTCCCTTTTTAGCTGAAAGCTAGTGGTAGCAAAACCTTCTGCATTACATGCAAAGTCCCTCACATAACTGCAGCCCTCTCCCAGCTGAAAGCCCCAGAATGTTTTGTCATGAGAAGCACCGATTTCCTGCACTGTTGCATACTGCAGCCTCAGTGCTTGGTGCTAAGCATGCCACACTTGCAGGGGCGGGCAGCGAGCTCTCTGAGCTCCACACCAGCACCTGACCCTGAAGATTTTCCCACCTCCCCCCGTAATCTGCTGCCTCCTGTTCTGTCTGTGATGTTGGCCTGAACCTTCAGACCAGCAGCAAAAACTCGCCACCCTCCACCCTCAGATCTGTGTGCTGCAGAGCCAGGCATGCTGTCCTGCCCCCAAAAGCACCTTGTGCCAGAGGACACTGGACTGAGGAGACACTAAAATTGAGTAAGAGCCACCACTGACAGACTTTGCTACGGTTGTTACTGTACTGCAGCAAAAACTAGCACCACCTTCCTGTAGCTGGGGCACAGTAACAAGTAAGAAAGGTAAGGAAACAGTATAAAAAAAAAGTCAGGTTCTAAATGAACTGTTTCCAAGGCAATGCAGATCCTGCAACAACTGCTCTGTTCCACTCCATCAAAGGCATTAGCACAATGGAAGAATGCTGATTTTTAGGTAAAGGGTAATAAAATAACCACTCTTCCAGCAGAGTGCTAATACGTGCCAGCAACTCACAACAGAGTGAGCACTCAGCAACGTTCCAAGATGCAAGACTCCTGTTTCTTAATTAATATGTGGATCACTCTAGCATCTAGTTGTTTCAGAGCTGTATTTCACTAGGATCTGAACATGTACAAGCCAGCTGACAGATGAAGTTCCTGCCCCTCAATGCTGTTTCATCACTTTGAACTTACGTACCAACAGGAAAACATGACTACTTTCCTGTCACTCTGATCCATGCTTATAATGCAACAGGTATAAAATTACTACAAACACTTCATATGAATGAAGTAAACTCATTAATACTCATTAATACATGCAATGTCCTCACTGAATACTTGTCTGATTAAGGACCATAAGCACCTGGACATGCTCAGCTGAAAGAACTGGGTTTGTTCAGCCTGGAGACAGAAAGGCTAAAAGGGGTTTTACTGCTTTCTGTAGCTCGCTAATGAGAGGGTGTAGAGAACAGAGACAGGCTCTCCTCAGAATTGCACAGTGACTGGAAAGAAGGCAATGCGTCCAAGCTGAAACACAGGAAATTTCAGTTAGGTGTTGGGGTTTTATTCACTATGGGATTAGTCAAATACCGGAACAGGGGTCCAAAGAGGTTGTGGGATCTCCATCCTCAGAGATACTCAAGACAAGACCCTGAGCATCTTGCTCTGAACAAGGGGGTTGGACAAGAAACCTCCAGAGGTCTCTTCCAACCTGAATTGTTCTTTGATTGCAAATTTAAAACCAGAAGAAAGCATACATTTCACTGTACTTCAGGCTAATGGACCTCAAGAGAAGTTAAACTTTCATGCAGGCAGAGGAAGTAAGCCCCAGCAAAGTGCAGTATGATCACCTCACAGCCTGATTCATCACTACTTGAGTGTTATATGCAGGTAAACACCTACATTTTTCATTTATTAAATTATTTTTTTCTTCTAACTGATCTTAACATGCAGCAGTAGCTTTAATAACCACCTCAATATCTGTCAAGTAACTCTTAGACAACTTTCTAGGTGCTCTACTTATCTCCAACATGCTTCACAAATACTAATTTTGCCTGCACGCCCATCCTCCCCCTCACCAACAGGCAAGATGCACAACCCCGATGCCAGGAGCCGCTCACCGACGCCTCGCCCCGAGCGTGGGGGCAGACGCTCCCACAGGGCAGCTCATGCCAAAACCCACAAAGACAGAATACTTTCAGCCCTGATGCAAGCAGCACAGAAGTGAAACTCTGGAAGATGGCAAGGGAGAGAAAAAAGCAGCATGTAACTTCAGTAAGAGCTAGTGCTGTGACCCTCCTGCAGGGTCATTTTGGCTTTGTGAACTCACATGGGGCCGGGGCACACCTCCTCAGGTGGTATCAATTGCCTCTTCTGCTCTGCTGCTCTGCCCTGGGATGCACCTCCACCAGCTGCTGCCATGCAACACCTGGGCTGGGCCAGGAGACATCGCTAAAACCTCCACCTGCAGCTGCACCTCCCTAGGCCAATCCACACGGACAAAGAATTACTGCCTCCCTTCTCAGCACAAAACAAAGCAGGGCTCCTGACACTGCTGAAGCACTGAGAGTTGACTAAAACTCAGGAAGAAAAGTACCAGGAAAAATATCAATGCTCCATCTCTAAAAACATTAGCTTGATCAAAGGCAAAATTACGCAAGACAAAGACACACAACAGAGAAAGACCAATGCCCGAGTTTATTTTAAACACAGAAATTTCCCACTGAAATCAGGGAATAAAGGTTAAGAGTCTCTCTTGACATCAGCAGAACAACACAAATCCCATTCGTCAGGTCTGTCCCTTGCTGCCAGTCTCTGGGGCGGCTTCCCCGCTTTCCCCCTCTGTGGACTGACCTTGAGACCCGGTATCTGCTGAGCTTTCCAGAAGCAGTTCCAAGGCTTCCTCACCAGCCACACGTCTCACCTTCTCCCCTTTGGCTGCCAGGATTTCCTCGATATTCCTAAACAGCGATTTGAAAACCAACAGTGACACTACAGCAAAGGCTGGAGTCAGGCACAGGTTCACTCTCTCACACTTTGCTCTCAGGATTAACACTACGCAGCAAATCACACGTGAGCATTACCACAGTATTTCTCCATAAAGAGTTTGGGAAGCAGATAAAACCACCCAAACCTTCTGGGACTATTTCCATCCATTAGGATCAATAATTTAGCAATTATGGCTAAACAGAAATTTTTAAAGATATCTCAGGGAGTTAGAAATCACTGAAATTCAGCAGCAGATGGGTCTACACATTTGAAGAGCTTAGGCAGGGAAACCTAGCAGTGATTTGGCAAAGCCTGAGGGAGCACAGAACCACCCCACAGGCAGTAATTCACCTGCTGGCACCAACAAGGATGCCTGTGTGTCACACCGCTGCTGCTGCACCTTTACGCCATTTATTTGGATCCTCGGTAGCGATGGCCAAATTACAGGCGATTATAAAGCTCAGTTTGTTGCTTTAAGGAACTAGATAAAACAGAATTATACCCAGCAAAAACTTGGGTTTTCTCTGAACCACGTTTTAAAAGCATCAAAGAAATAACGGATCATCTCAGGAGGATCCCGCTACAGCTCAGCGGTCCTCTCCCCTGCCACACAAGAGCGTTGCTGGGGCACCTACCTCTTCCCCTCCAGGTCTGAAAACCATCCCAGGTTATCGGCCATGACGTGGTGGTTCCCGCAGCCGGGACATGTCACGATCACCACCCCCTTATGGTAGGCTAACTTGGAAATGGTTTTTGCTGATCGGGTCTGGCAGACCTACAGAGCAAACAAAATGGGTTTTACGACCACAGCTACTGCAGCTTCTGGACCTTTTAAGGAAAAAACCACTTTATTTACCCGATTAAAACGTTTCTTTCCCCCTGCCTCACCTCTTAACTACTGCAACCGTGTCACGATGCCGCGCAGCTCAGCAGCACCGCGCCCCAGGGGCCGGACCCCGGCGGAGGCCCGCCCGCCGCCCCCCGGACAGGGCCCTTGTCTCTGGGGAGAGCCGTTTACCTCAGCCCGCTGCCGCCCCGGCCCCTCACACGCCGCCCCGCCAGCGCCCCCCCCGGCCCGCCGCCGCCCACCTTGCAGGTGTACACCAGGCGGTAGCGCGCGGCCGGCGGCTGCCCCGGGGCGGCGGCGCTGCAGAAGGGGCGGCGGAGCGGCGGGAGGCGGATCGGCGGGGCGGGCGGGGGGCGGCGGGGCCGCCATGGCGGCGCGGCGCGGAGCAGGGCCCCCAGCAAGGGCCGCGCCGCGCGCTGCATGGCGCTGGCGCAGGCGCGCGGAGGGGGCGGGCGCGGAGGCGGCGGCGGCCATGTCGGGGAAGGGCGGCGGCCATGTCGGGGGCGGGCAGGCGCCGGGCCCGCCGCGGGAGGCCTGGGGCGGGGAAGCGGACAGCGCCCCCGGCCAACGGGTCGGTGGGACCGGTGGCCTCCGCCCTGCACAGGCCCGGGGTTCTCCCCGCAGGGAGAGGGGATGCCCCTCCGCAGGGGCGGCGCACCAGGGACCTGCCTCGACTTCCAGAACAGCTCAGCTCGGGCCTGGTGGGGCACAGAGCGAGCGCCAACCACGGAGCCTCGGGGCTTTGGGCCCTTAAATCCTGTTTATTTTATCTTTTTTCTGTGCACCGCACAGCTCTGGCATCACTACATTTCTAACAGACAGATGGACAAGGGGAGGGCAGGGGAGAGAGATGGACGTTGAAGGTGGACAAGGGGACAACAGTCCTGTTACAGACATTAACTTTTGATAAAAGATTTTAAAACCTGTCTAAACAAACAAAGTAGTCCGTTGAGAGAGAGACATGCACGGCAGCCCCCGGACCAGGCTGGTGTTCCCCTGGCAGGGTGGTTGCAGCTCTCAGGAGCCTTCGGTGTCGGTGTTGTCGCTGCCGGTGGTGTTCTCCCAGTCGGCCTCGTGGTGTCGGTCCTTTGGTACCCTTCGCATGGCTCTTTTTCTGAAAACAAGACCAGACATTTCATTTTTAGAAGGTGTTTTCTGCGAACAAGTGGCATTTGAATGCTTTGGGGAGTTCAGGGGGGAGGTTCATCAATTCACTCAGTGTTTAATTGAACACAGCGGTTTGCTCACACACACACAGCATAAAGCTGTGACTGATACCAAACATAGGGTAGAGAGAATTCATCTAAATTGATGAAGACATTCTTCATTTCTTGAAGTGTGGTGTATTGTTGATGCTCAGTTGAAGAAGCCAAGAAATCCTACCCAAAGTCCTTTCTTTAATAAAAATAGTATTGTCAACAGTCAGTAGTTTACAATGCAGTAGGAGCACTTCTATCTAATGCTAGAACTAAGGTCCCTGTTTTACAAGGTTTTCATTGGTCTCATGCCCCATAAAGGCAGTGATTGGGGAAGATACCGGGCAGTTGGAGAACAGGTCTTCAAACAAGAGCATTTGAAGAGGACAGAGGGTGGAAATGTGCTCCCATTCACAGTCGCAGGAGCTTGGTCTTGAATGTCAGCAGTACGTCAGTGAAGGTCAGACAGATTTCACTTGCATGGGAGAAATCTATCAAACTTATTAACAAGCAGTTCTTTGGAGCACCCTCCACTCCCTGCTGTGGAACCATCTGCACGGTCCAGAGCAAACGCGATCATTGCTATCTTGGCTACCTTTGGTACTAAAGCAGGAGTCTCAACCAGTTCAACTAGAAGCATGAGCCCCTGGAGATAAGATCAGTAATGAATTTATGCCCTCCATGAATCAAGCTTGGGGACAGGATGGACAGAAAATAGGAAATACATACAACAAGCTAATCAGTTAAGTCACACGGGTATGTCTAAATTAGTCCTGCTTACTAAAGTCCAGACCTTCGGTAACGTTCAAAGCAGTCCTTCATCCTCCTCCGCTCCTTTTCTGCCAGTTCCTCGTTGGCTAAGCCACACTCCTTGAACTGGGGGGGAAAAAAAAAACAAAACAAAACAAACGTGAACTGGATTCCTCTAAAGATCAGATCAATGTTAGCACCAGATAGTGCAAACCTGCTCTGCAAACGTGGCCGGTGTTGAGGCTGATGTACTGCATGTGACCTCTGCAGGGTAAAAGGCTGCAGACCACCCAAATAAGCTTGGTCATTTCTCCTCTCAGACTTGTTTGTCCAATGAATCAGTTTACATTTAAATGAAGGAGAAAAAAAATGGGAACCTATGCCTTCAGATGACCAAGAACAGCTGTTTACTACCAAACCCCTCTCCAGGAAAGCAGTCCACTGTGTACAGCCAGCTTCCTGCATCTGCTTGGGCCTGCGGAATGAAGTACAGCATGTTCATTTCTGGGCTGTCCACTCTTGTGTGTGCAGGATGGTAACACATCTGTTTCACATAGTTTTACCGTCTTTATTCTCTCCCATTTGTAAATTTGGGATTCTGTTTTCTGTACCAACAATAATAACTGCAGACAATTAAACTGGAAAACATCCACACCCAGAGATGAAGGCCAGAAAGTAATTAGAAGTTTCTTAGCACAGATGGAGAAATAATCACTGTAAGTGTTCTGCTGTTCAGAGCTCACCCTTTTTGGAGGGTGAATTTTGCACAAAGTTCTCATATTTTGGAAAAGCAGTGGCTACTTACATGCTTCTCAAACCCGGTAAATCCATCATTAACAAGAACATTAAAGATCACAAACCCCAGTTGCAGTAAAGAAGAGCCCACAAAGATTCTCTTACACTGGGTGACTTTGGAGGCAGACTGCTCTCTAGAGTGCTAAATTGCTGGTTTTGTCCTTCAGGGCAATCTTCTAAGAGAAGGAGAAATCACAGCTTTAGTCATAGTTGCGATTGCAAAGTAACGTCTCCTTCCACCAGTTCATCAAACAGCGGTAGCTGTAATGTAACAGCCGCCCAGCACTACACAGAGTCAACAGCAGAACTGAAACCAAGCCTCAAAACGTTCAGGATTCAGTCCTGTGATCAATGCACGCGTCACTTCTCATTTTACTGGAACCTTCAATCTTGCTTAGGATGATGGAGTTCCCCATCAGGCTCAGAAAGAGACAGCAGCTTTCTAGTTTCTGCTTATGCAGGAGCAAAATGAGTACTTGCAAAGCCGCACCTCTGCTTAGCATCATTAACAAAGGATAATAATGTTAGAGGTCACCATGAAAAATCATGTTGATCATTATTTTAACCATAATTTGTTCCTGTTCCCCAACAACTAAGTTGTGCATATCAAGGCACTTCACATCAGACCATATTTTAGTGAAACTCCTTATGTGGTGATCAGGTATCGTGATAGATATTTTTCAACTGAGCACGGTAGAATAATAAAAGGCTTTTTGGATCAGCATTGTTTAGCTTTTGTGAAAAATCTCCCATCTCAATGAATGACAAGGTCATTTAGATCTTCCAGGAGATCAAAACAGAAAATTGCTTCTACTGTGCTAGTTTCCTTCCTTTCTCAGCAGGTTTTGAAAGAGAATTTCAAGTTCTTAGAGGAGCCTATTAATTTCTTTCCACACTGCTGAATCATTTCCACTGGGGATGCCACAGAAACAGAACCAGTGACAGCGTTAACTACATGGTTCTGCTTTTGTGAAAATAGCCTGCAACACAAAAGGGAAGAGGGGAGGGAAAAATCCCTGGAGAAAGCCACATGGTCCAGCTGAAGTGGAAAGATGTTTGTTCTGTTCTCAGGTCTGCCACAAATGCAAGAGGAGTGAAAAAAGACACCCAGGAGCTATTTCTCAAAGGCACCAGGTGATTTTTCCTGAACAAATTCAGTAGACAGACTACCTAAAAACAAAACAAAAAAAAAAAAAAAAGACTCGAGGTCCTCGGATGGTCTAATGATAACACTTTTCCCAGGTCATTCAGGTGCATGAAAGACCCTTTCACAGACCACATAGTAAAGAGAACCTGTGGAGCTTTTTCTCTGAAAAGAGCTTTACAAGCATTCACTGTTCCCAGCATCTGGGGACATGTTCTCCTCTTTATAGGTGAGAAAGATGGTGGTATAGCAGAATGCCTTGATTTATGGGTACCTATTCTGAGTCATCTCAAGGAGGTCTTACTCAGAGTGCCAAGCACACCCCACTGAGAAGCATCTCTCACAAACTGAGTCCCCAGTCAGACTACCTGTTCTTCACTAAAAATAAAACCCAGCAATATCTTTTATGTCCCTTTGAAACACTCCAGAATTCTACTCTACGTTTTCCCAAGAAAAGCCTTACTTTTAGTCGGATGTGTATCTTCATCTAGATGACCATGAAGAGTAAGCTGTGGGACAAAAACAAAGCAAGAACATGAGAATTGACCCTTATTCTGTCTCACACAGTAGCTAGGAACAGATGGAGGAATATAAGAAACAGGACATGCATAGAACCGACCTTTCCCTAGTGCATCTTGCTGTCAGCAAAACAGGAGACAGCCAGAAGTTACAGGTCTATTCGTGGATTTATCCTCCATGAATAGATCCAGTTCCTTTGGCCTTATGTACTTTTAGCCTCCAGACAATGTGACAATCACTTCCACGCTGAAGTTATAAACTAAGTGAAAACCCTTTACTACAGATGCCCCGAGGGTAAGACTTATTTTTGCCTGTTCTCCCACAAGAATGCCAATTAGAAGCAACTCAAAATAAGTCAATTCCCCTGATTTGCTTAGACTCAATAAATGTTGCTGGCTAATGCCGTAACTGTGTCCTACACTTTGAAATCTCAGGACACAGGGAGATTCTGTCACTGGTCTGTTTTGCTGCTTCTGTACTTTTTGATATCACTGAAATGAGCCTGAGCTGTGGATTGAAAACTGCTATTACATGGGGAACTGAGCACAAGTGAGGAATTTGAAACCATCCCAGAAGAAATTAAAAGGTAAACGAGGCACCCTACTCACTTCCTGGGAATCTCTGGAGGAGGTATCGTCCAGGTCAGAGGTCTGAAATAAAACCAGTATAAATTAATCATTCCTCATAAGCAAGGAAGTGGTAGTAAGGGAACATACAGGAGACTGAAAGCTCCAGAAAACAGAGAAGTGAGGACTTCCTCCCTCCTACACTCCTGTCTGACTTGGAGAAAGTACACAAGATGCCACATTAATTAAAAGCTCTCGTATATCTGATTTCATTCCAGAAAGTTTAGCACCCTTACACCCTGCTCTCATTTCATCCAAATAGCTCATACATGGTTTCTAAATAGAGTTCACTCTGGTGGTTGAGGATGCCCTCATCGTTTTTGGACACGCTCCGAACACAAACACAGAAGCTCTCAGCATGCATCAGTCCAGCTTATCCATGCCTGGAACCAGGATGAGGTAATAGGAACCAACACGTCTTTCATTTTTATAAATGAATGGAAATGGTTACCCATGCAGCTGGCCACTGTCTGCCGAATTCCAACTAGTTAGGTGCAACGGCTTCAGAACAGCCACGCTCTGGCCCTATACTCGGCTTCCCAACCCATCACACGGATGACAACCCCGCAGACATACCGGTGTGGGTAGCTCCAGTTGCAACCTTTTCAGCTTGGCTTCAGTAGCCAGTAACTGACTCTCCTTTTGGAAGAGCTGCAGTTGCATTTCGTCACATCGCTCCCCCAGTTCCCGAATCTGCTTGCGGTAAGTGTCCCTCTCAACCAGGTTCTTGGAGTACTGCGTATAGAACTGTTCTCGTGTCAGGAGTGCCTGGTGTAAGGGACAACATGCCGTGGGCATGTCACACAACAGTACATTCAGAGTTACCGTATCTGCCTACTTCAAGTAGCAAAGCAGGGATTAACAGCAGCTCCAAGAGGAATGTTTCATCACCTGGTCTCTTTCTGAAGCCACTTCCTCCATCTGCTGCAAGACAGCTTCGATCCTTTTTTTATACATCTGGGAGTCCTTCCTCAGAGACGTGCACTGTAGTTCAAGCATCTCTTTTTCCTCTGCATACTGTTGAGACAAGGTCAAAAGCACCGTGCTTGTCGGCAGAGCCTGAGCTAGACTCACCACTTGTGCTCTGTGCCACAGATTGCTATGGCCAGACCTCCATTCAATGTCCAAGTTCAGCCAGACTGTCGAGTTGGAGCAAGGCCAACCAGAAGGTCGGTCAACATGACTAGGAGGACTGCTAACATGATGGATTTACGTGTACTTGAGCTGCCAATCATGATAAAAGCTGCCATTACCCTCAGGCTGAGGCAGGCACTGTTACTTAACACAGGCATTAACATGTAACAGTTAATGCCACAAGCACAGAATCCTAAAATATTAGCGTGCCTTTTTTCCAACAAACTATAACACAGACACTAGAGTAGGAACAGCAAGGATTGCTGCCAAGCAGCTCCTCTGCTCCATAGACAGGACATTGCAGGTGCTTCACCTACCTATCTTACCCACAGACCCTCAGCAGGAATTTGCAATGCATCACGTACTTTGTCTTGGAGCACCTCGGCTCGCCGCAGTTCCTTGCGAAGGCTGTAAATGGTGTTCATCAGCTCCCGGCGTTCTAGTATCTGGCTACAGTCATTCTCCAGAGTCTCATTGGAGAGGCTCTTCTCCAAATTCTGTTCCCTGGCAACCTGCTGGACAAAAAAAAGTGAGATACAGCAACCACCTAACTGCATATTAACTCTCTTCCCACAGTCCTATGTGCTCTATTTGACTTGGGAGAACAAGGCCACGGCTGACCCACACAATCATCAGTGCAGCCCCATCGCTGCCCTGGCTGCTACAAGTAGCAATATGGACTCGCTTCTCAGGAGTCCATATTCAACCACCCCCACCAACCTGGAGAGTGTTCTCCAGCTCCTGATTCTTGGCCAAGAGCAACTCCTTCTCTTGCTGGATCTCCCACATCACCTCATGGCTTGGACGCTGCTCTATGGCGTGCTTCAGTTTCATTGTGTGCTTACGCTCCAGTTTGCAGTCATCCTCAGCCTTCATGAGGCTGTGCTTCAAGTGATCGATCTACAAGAAGGTTCAGAGCTCATCAGTAACAAAGAGAAAACTGGCCTGCAAAAGCAGTTCTCACTCCATTCCCCAGACAAACAAGGGGCAAACTTCTCCCAAGCTTTGTTTTCCTCAGGATGCTCAGTGCTCTGGGGACCAGAGTCCTGCCTGTGTGCTAAACAGATACAACGTGTTGCTCTTGTGAGAGGGCCCAGTCTTGAATGAGGGGAAGACAGTTAATTCTACACAGCATAACTTGTAATACTGCTGGGCTGAGGTAGGGACTACCAAGACATGCCACCTGCTAGAGAAGATGCACAGAACCTCATGCTGGACTGGTCCAGACCATCCTGGGCAAAGACAAGTCTGGTGTACAGCACAGCCTTCCAGGAATCAGGTAAGAAGGGAGAAGCTTTAGAAAAGGGTGACTGACCTCTAGGATCAGGTCCCGGTTCTTCATGAGGGCAGCGCTTTTCTCCTCACTCTGTTTGGCATAGCTCATGGCCAGGTTGTAGTTCTCGTCCTTGCACTTCCGCAGCTCCTTGCTCAGGCTGTCCCTCTCCTCCTTCATCTTCTGTGCCCGCTCTTGGTGCTTGCGGAGCAGGCTGTCCCTCACCCACATCTCTTTGATTGTGTCCTCTTTGGTGTGAAGCCACATGGTGAGCTCCTGGGCCTTCCGCCTCTCCTCCTGCACAGTGCTCTGCAGCTTCATGATCTCATTCATCAGGAGCTGGCTCAGGCCGGATTCCCCAGCAGTGTCTGTTTAGTGGGCAGGCGTCAGCCACCACTGTCCTGTCTGCTCCCCGAACACACATACAGCACAGGTTCCCACCCACTTATCACTGCAGCTTGAGATCATCACATGCCACACACAAGCATGCAAACCCTGAAGACACATGTGATCAAATTATCCCTGCTGTTTCTTCCCTGCTCTGTGCCTTTCTACACCACAGTGTCACTGACAGAACAGGCAGAAAGAATTGATCCTTCTGCTTCCTCCTCTACCCTTCCCAGGTCCAGCCTGGGACACCAGACAGCAGGGCCATTTTTGCCAGAACCCTTCCAAAGCACACAGGGAGCAAGCCAGGGAATGCTTCCGACTCTGCTCACCAGAGTTGGGGAGAGGCAAAAGTGAAGGTGAATCCCCCCTTAATTTGCACAGCAACACCAAACGAAAAGCTGCTTTTTCAGAACACAAACTTTACCTATGATCATAGAGAAAACCCTGCTGGGCTCCTTGCCAGTTATTTTCTTATACAGTTGTGGATAATAAAGCTCGAGACTTTCCATAAATGCCTCAAAGCCCTTGTGTCCTGTCCGCTGAAGAATGTCCAGAAGAACACCTGAAATAATAGCAACAGGATATTCTGTTCATTTATTTATCTCTTTACCTGTTTCTAACATAAAAAAATTGCTCCACTTTCTCCACAAGTGGGTTAAAGTCCCCGGGATCAAATTCCCCAGCCAATCGGCCAGTAACTATACAAAATTGTTTTAACTGTGAAGGAACAGTTAAAACTTAACCGTTGTACCTAGCTCCTACTACAGTGGGTGCAAAAATCAGATCTCAGAAGAGCACTTTATGTTATTTTGCTGATAATCACAGAAACGGCAAGTTAAAACAAAGCACCATGACAGTTTCTGCAGCTTGAGGCTCCGCTTCCAAATACCAGAAGCAAATACAGGAAAAAAGGGCCACTAGTGTAAGAATACTGCGCTAACTAGAGAGGTAGCAGGGACAAGCCTGAGGGAGCCTGGACTAAAAAGACTTTGAGCTCAGTTCTCTACTTTGCCTAGAAATACTCTGTACCAAATCAATCCCAGGGGGCTTCTCTTCTGTGTTGTGCAGTTTCCCAATCTGGAAAACAGGGAAAATAATTTTTTTTTTCAATGACCCTCAGTAATTTATCAATAAGAGTTAATCCAATCCAAAAGATGCACTAATAGCACAATGATTTCTGTCATTCTCTCTGGTTGGAACAAGACTAGGAATGTACAGAACAGTCACAAAGACTTTACTGAATGTGCTGCCAGCGTTCCCTCAAACACCAGAAGATAGGAACGAGGGACAACACATGCTGAATTAATCTTGGAAATCTCCTCCTGCAACATTATTACACAAGAATAGCCTTGTGGGTCAAAGCCAAGAAACTCCCTCCCTTATGCTAATCTAGAGGTCCAGAACACCAAAAGGCCGCACACCCTCTGTGCTCCCATTACACAGCTCAGTAGTGCATCGATGGAGCCATCTCCATTCCTCCTCTCCCCACAATGACGTGCTGGGGGAAGGGGCTGCACAGCAGTGCCTACAACACTTGTGTCTAAACACAGGCAGATGGTATCATAGAAGCGATGCGTTCCTTCTGGCCCAGTCCATTAGCACTCTGTTCCAATCTGCTCCTAAGAGCAGACGGCTGCACTTTACCCACCTGCCTTCCGTTTGCGCATAACCAGGCTGGGGTCATTAAGAACTTGTTCCTCATCATCATGGCTGATCACTTTGCACTGGCGAAGATAGGGTGTTATACGGGAAGGATCTATCACAGAGATCAGCTTCACCCGGAAGTTCTCTAGGTTATTCCAACATGTCTCATCATTATCTTCTTCCAACATGTTGGTGAGTGAGGAGTACTAGTGAGCAGTCTTGTCCTGTCTTGAAAAAACAAAACCAGAAAACAAACAAGCAGACTGTGAGCCTCCTAGAGTAGGGGGTGGGGTGGTGAAACCAAGTATGTTAACAAACTGAGAATGGAAAAGTGTCTTTTAGATATAGCAACACATCTCCTATGTGGTCTTTAACTCAGCGCTTGCAAATCACCTGCAGAATACGGTGATACACTACAGTCATACCTGAAAGAACAGTGCGGTACCAGACTGGAGAAATCAGCCACTGCGAGGCTAGCGCCAATGCTGCAGACACGTATGTGAAGGAGAGCTAGCGTGAAATTCTGAGAAAACAGAAGTCACCAAAGCTTGATGATCTCCCTCCAACCAGCTGAACATCTCCCAGATCTCACTGCAAGAGGAAAGTGAAACTATTTAGCAACAGGTCCACTGGCAATATGCAAGTCATTGAGAGCCCCATGAATAGAGGAAAACCCAACTAACTCTAGATTGCCAACAGTGTACCCCAGGAAAGTGCTGTCAAGTCTCACTGACTTCACCACGGGCTCTTCAGATGCTCAGCTATGCTTAGAATAAAATCTTTAATCCCCATAAACAATACAAAAAGGGTAGAACACAACACAGGATAAGCCGAGGGCAAACCGCAACTTTCCCACTTGAAGCATCCTCTGAAGAAGTGAAAACATCTTTAAAACTCTCCTAATTAGCTGTTGCCTCTGCTTTACCAACAGTTCATACTCTTCCTCCTCCACCTCCCAGCATTCAAGAGATCCCTGTATTCTGTCTGACCACACAGTCACTAAATCTAACACCCACAAAAAGCTCTATGAAAACCCCCAATGGCGATAGCCTTAACTGCATTCAGCTGTAATCATACAAAAGCTGTTCTTCTGCATGCTGTACTTTATCCATGTGCAAGGAAGAGGAACATACAGCTGTATACAATTTTCACTGTAAACACAGAGGTGCAAATCATGCACCAGGAAACCATGAAGTCAGCTGCCTCTCACAGCCACCTCACAGATTCCACCTGTGCAGCTTCAGCAATATAAGCTCACAAACACCAACTGTGTAACTAACACAGACAGACTGAGAGGCCAGGGAAGCATTCCTGTTGATGAAAAGTGCTTCTGTGTTTGTCTGGTGGGAGCTTGCTGCGGTGCTCCCCTGCAGCAGCTGTACTCTGAAGTTACCAGTTACCCATTTCCTGACAAGAACATGCTATTAACCACAGGGTCAGGAAAACCCCTTCTCAGCCTGGAAGTGTGCAGGTAAACAGATGCAGAAAACCCAACACTTACATACCTAGGCTTCTTTGCCTTTCAAATAAGAAACTGGCATTATTTTTCTTTGCCCCTTTGTGGTCAGACTGTTCCATAATGAGTACCTTCTGAAACCCCAGTCATTAATTACTATGCTTATATCACACATAGGAGTTGACTGCAGTAGCCATTGCCATCTTCCAGTGGCTCAGCTGCCAGAAACCTTAACATTCCCATTTCTAGTCATCTTGTTTGGGGGCAGGGAGGGTGGGAACAGAGTTCTGACCATTAGCAGCTACATAGGGGCTGAGACTTCATACACATCTTGCTGCATCTCTCTCCAAGGTCATCTCAAACCTTCATTGTTTTTCTGCTCCAGCACAGAAAAAGACTCCAAACATCTTCAGCACATACTTGTTACACATTACATTGTCAGTTAACTTTAATGAGCTGGACTGACATAGAACTAGTCGTTACTTATCATGGAGAAAGTACTCTGCTACATCAAACCAGCCCCAGGAGGTTACAAGAAATGCATTCCCCTGTTAATAAACACCTTACCTCAGAGCTGTAAAATAAAATTTAAAAATTCCCTGTTAACATAAAACATTCTGCATTACATGGACCAACCTGAGCCTGTGCAGTCAAAAGCCTCCTTGCTTCCTCTCCTGGTCTAGCAACACTCGTCTGTGTCCTGTCTCTGAGAAAACTTGTCTTGGATGCAGCTTCCCTTTATATTTTGGCTAGAGCAAAGATCATTCCAGGAGCAAAACTGGTTTAAGAGAAGACAAAAGGGGAAACTACTCAGCTACACTCTGAGACAGGAAAGGGAAGGGGGGGGGGGGGAGGAGAACANTGAAAAAAAGGGGAAGCCAGAACGGATGATGGGGGAGGAGAAAAACATTAGTCACATTGCAAGTCAGCAGCATTACATATGCAGTGATTTTGAACTCATTCTGGTTTTCTTTTCCAATCTGCACCACTGAAGTACCAGCTAGGGTCCAGAAAGTTTCTTTGTGTAGTCGTCAGAAAGACTAAAAAGAGTGAAGGTCACAGGCATAGGTCTGTGCAGCTGATTTCAGGGGACAAAACAAGCTACAGTTAGAAGAAAATAGTCTTCAAATAGTCTTCCAGCTGTTAACATAACATCTTTATACAAGAAAGCACGTGGCAGCAAGAACTTTCTCTTGGTTTACAGTTCAGCTGAAAAGGATGATTTCTATAATGGTGCCTCTAATTTTGGATGTCCTTAAGCTTCAAGCATAATTATGACAACTCAGTATTTTGAGGGAAAGGGAGTCAAGTCTTGGCAAAGCAAGGAACATAACCCACGATTCCCAAATTACAGGCTGTGGCTCTAACCGTAATTAAAGGAGCAGCACAGCAAGCAGCATTGTAATGATGTGAAGCACCAACATCATACCTTTGACTGCCTCCCTGCCTTCCCACAGTCCTAGAACTGTAGCTGCAACAAGACCTCACTAACAGTCTGTTTTAAAAAAGTCTCGAGAACATACACGCTCTGATACCATGGCAGCATGACACATTTTCTCATTAGCTTCCCACTCTACTCTTTGTTCTGCTTTCTAAGTTTCTGGAGAGTTTCTCCATATTATCATTAAGAGTGGGGCAGAGATGCTCAGAGATTCTTTAAGCCTGTGCTTCTTGTTAGGCATTAAATTAGCTTTACACTAAAAAAAGATACAGCACGTCTATTAGCCATGCCCTTGCTGAAGGTAATCAGAATGTCTGCTAATTGACCAATCTAGCCTTCGGAGTTTTTGTTCTATAGTAACAGGTCAATTTAATCCTGAAAAAGAACAAAGACAACTACTTCTTATAATTATACAAAGTTTTTCCACAAGCAGCAAGATTACAAGGGCATCTCTTGAGCAGCATTTGCAAAGGACAACAATCAAATGTGAGCTCTAGTACAGATCACATTTACTACCAGTTCCTCACGGTAACAGCCCTGTGGTGAACAGCACACAGAACTGTATGGCAGAGCTTCTGCCACATCTGAATTTCTTGGAAAAATGTTATCTATACTGGCTTATGGAAGACAGAGTAAACTGCAAGAGGAAAGCCATTTCAAAATCATTCCTTTTGCTCGATAATGTCTTGACACAATTACAATTACAGCAACATTGGTACCCACTGCCCCCTGACCCCAGCTCTGCCTAAAGGGCCCTTGTAGAAGAGTTGCAACTCACAATGCTCTAAACTCACCACTACACTCTTGGAAGGCTTAGCCAGTGCAAGGGAATGAAGCTTTCAGCAGCACTTTCCCACTAGATTTTATCAGCTTTGACTCAGCTAGCTTTGTACCTCTCTGCAAGACAGAAATTGCTGTTTTATGAATGAAGAAACAAGTTTTTGTTAAGTGATTTGCTAATGTATGTATGGGGCAGGCTGTGGAAGAATCAAGAAAGAATCCAAGCCCAATTCAGTCCTGCAGTTTTAGTCACATGCATATTCATTTTCCACATTCTCCCTAGTTGTCATGCAGCTTGCAAGCTTCATTTTTCTCATTAGCAATCACACTCATACACACATTATTAAAAGCACTATTTACCAGAAAAAAACCACACAGAATACATCAGTAATTTTTAAGTGAGAAAAATAAAACATCTGTATTTCAACAAATACTCAAGACTCATTTTGATACAAAATTAATTTGCTGCTTATTCAGCAGTACTCAGTCAGTTAGCTATCAAGCAAAACCACTGTCACAGCACTAAAAAAACCACCCAGTGAACAACATATTCTGAACATGGATAAACATTCACATAAATAGGGGCTAATACAAAAAGGAAATAAATAACCATCATTGCCGGTTTCCCCAGATCTCCAGCAACCTTCTCCCCCAGCATCTATCGCAGGTGCTAGTTTGAAAGGGAACAGAATTGGTCTGAAAGACTTCCCTCGAGCCATTGCTTCATTTTTTGCAATTTGTCTAAAGATGTATACTTTGTTAGGCAACAGGAAAACCAGTCCAGCCATTTTCCTCTCTTCCCCAGGTCCGTCTAGTCAGTTTGTTGGAAGTATTAGAAGTGAATAGTGCAAAGAGTATCTCCTACTGCCGTGTAGGAAGGCAGACCTCGTTCAAGTGACTCCTGTAACAAAGCACAAACAACTCCTATCAGTCACAGCATTTTTATAGGGAAGCTGCCATTTTGGAGTTTCTAAAACCAATTTTAAAGAAAAACCCGTCTGACAACTATGCGAATCAAACACCTTTTATATTAAGACATCACACAACTGTACCCTATAGAAGCTGTCCTATTATACATATCTAGAAATGAAGCCATACAGGAGGAAAAAACACCACCACAAAGTTGTTTAAAGTGTTAAAGACGACCTCTAATGAAGCACTCACTGGTCTTAAGCCCCAGCTTCCCACCAGCTTTTAATATTATTCTTCATTTGAAGACTCGCGAGCCAGGCTACAGAGGGCAAACTACACAAAGAGCTGCCACTACTTGCGCAGGATCTGGAGAATTGCCTGACAATCCAGAGCAAGGACATCTTCCCACCAGCTTGCTGGAACCTGCAGCAAGGATTTACTTCAGCTTCTGCTCCAAGCATTTAGCACTCACACACACACACAAACCCTCTCTTCAGCAGTAGCTGCCCAGGCTTTGCTGTCCCACAAATTATGACCCTCTATTATTAAATTAGTCTCATTTTAGCAGCCAAGCCCGTAGAGTGCCTCCAACTAGGTATAATACCAGTAGGCTGCCAGATGTTTGAACTTCATGACTTTTGTATATAATTTTATCATGCAGACATCAACTTTCCCTCCCCTGAAAGTCAAAGTATTAGCCTTAGTCTGTGATTAATGGGTGATTGTAGAACTGTGTGGCCTAAGGGAACAAAAGTCGAGATAACTTCAGTCCTCTCCTAGGGTCATGATTCATTGTCTAAGCTGTACCACAGACAAATGCATTTCAGGTTCTCTTCTCAGGCAAGAAATACAAGATTCACTGAGTAGCTACTAACACATTTCCTTCTCACATCCTCCTCCTTTTCCTGAAGCGGGCACTTCTCCTGATTTGAGGAGCACTGGCATCAGCGACATTGGTACAGGAGTCCAAGACAGATTGTGCAGCAATCTCTTCAGCTCCTGTGCCCTGCAACATAAGCAGAAGAGGCTATCAACACCATGAGAGCTGACATAATTGCAAAAGAACCCCTTCAGCCATCTTTTTATTTTAGGGAACTTAGCAAAATTTCCATTTACCCTCAAAATTAAGCATGGGAAAACAACATTCTATTACCAATGTCACAGCAAGCACAAAACATCCCAAACACAAACTTTTCAGAGTGAAACCTTCAGCCAACACTGGCATTTCTTTCTGCAACATATGCTTCTACCTACTGCTACCAAACTAGATCAATTCCCGCTGTAGCTTCTGTCTGGGCACAACCGTTCATTACAGATGTTGTAGGCACAACCATTTGTTAGAGAGGTAGCATGCCTGCCTCAATTGATGCTTTAGCTTTCACTGCTGGAGCCAGACAATTCCCCAGACAACACAGGTCAACACAAAGTTTTGATTTCTCATGAAACATACCCCTACCACAATCTTTTCACTGAAAAGCAGCGGGAAAACAATCTGGCTACAGTGTTAATAAAAGGAGTGGGAGGGAGCCTCGTTGAAGATGACACAGGACAGAAGTTGGCACTAAGGCGATCAGGCAGTGAAGAATTGCTGTCAACTTTTGGACCAACTGCTCACAGTTCAAAGTACACTAAACTTGGCCCAGACCCAAAAGTCAGAGCCAGAACAGAAAGATAACTGCTGGCTTTGACTACTGGAAAGCTCCGACTTTTAGGCAGCTTTACCATCTTTCTGTAGAAACAGCCAGTTACCTTGTTTATTCATCTTCATTAGTGGTTTGTTTGTTTATTTTAGAGCCACAATGAATTGAAAGGCAAGTTTGAGCTACACAACTTCCTGGCGTATTCTGTAAGAAACAGTGCTGGGCAGTAACGGATTTAGCTTAAAAATCAGAGACCAATTTTAGGTTAACGTTATGGCTTACATTGATGCATATACCCTAATAATCTCTAGTAATCTAAAACAATTTGGGATGAAGACCTTAAATGGAAGTAGGAGCAAACATACACAATTCCCCTGGTTTAAAGACCAAGGTTTTAATGGGGTTTAAAGACAACGTACAATGAAAAACAAGGACCTGATTTCAAAAATACAGGAGTCAGTGCAGCAGTTTATAAACTGTAAGAGGAAGGGAGCTTTGATACCCACTTCTGGAAACTATCACGTCAAGTTTAACGTGCTACGTAAACCACAAGCTTTTACCCTTGTGAGGACTAAGGGCTCCCAGCTGAGCTAGAGAGCTTTTTATCAGCTGCAAAAATATGCTTATTCCAAAGGACCAAATTTCTGCTACGCTTAAGAACAGTGGCGGTTTCACCCTGGATTCCAGTGGGAGCAATATTTAGCTGGCAGTAACTCTGCTTTTTGTCCCTGGCACCTCTGGTTTACCTGATTTAGTAAATCGGCATCTTTGTCTCCAGGCTGATCATCAACCGTCCCATCCAACCGTACACCTGTTAATTCATTCCCACAACTCTCTTCTTCAGACACTTCCTTCTCACTCTGCCACTCCTCTTCATCACTCTCTTCATATTGCTTCCTGCTGGCTGACAGAGTTGTTGTCACTTTTGGAGGAGGCAGAGTCGCTAGTACAGCTGGGAGCGTAAAGGCTGCTAGGAATCTGGCTTTCAGTAGGAGGTAAGCAGGGTTATCGCCGAGTTTCTGCTGCACCAGTTCTGTGATAGCGTGCAAATCAACCCCAGTGCCCTCATCCCGATTGGCATCAGAAGGCAGAAGACATGCCGCTTGCTCTTCTAGAGCTGCTTTCTGCAGAAGTAGCTTTGAGAGGGTTTTTAAGTTGCACAGAAAAGGTGGCAAATAAGGCAACCTAGTTTGCAGTGATGGTACCTGGACACCTTGCTTCCCATTCAGCCACTCCTTCACTAGCCCCTCATCTTCAAGGGAAATCAGGCTGAAGTCCAGTAGATTCTTTTCGGCACTAGAAGTGGTAGGCTGGGGTGGACTGTCAGCAGGCTGCGTAGTTGGAGGTTTGGAAGCAATAGGTCTATTTTTCAATGCTCGTGCAGCAAAGCAATTAGAGTTTCTTGAGACATTGTTGTGGGGAGCTGGATCTGCTGGCTGGAGTACAAGCCCTTTCATGATGGTGCTTGGATTGGCAGATGATCCCTTTGTTGCAAGGGAGTCATGGCTCTTTCCCAAGCTACTGAGACTTGACATACATTGGGAATCAGACCCTTGAGTGCTTGCAGGTAGCTGTGTTTGGGGCAGCAGCACAGCATGCACGGTTGGTCCATCAGCTAGAGGAGTCCGACCTGCAGAGGAGTCGGAAGCCTTGGAGAAGCTGTCTGAATGTGCAGGTGTTGCAGAAGAAACGCTGGAATTGATGCACCCAGGACTCGCTGAGGTCACAGGCAAGAGAATTGTGGAATGGTTAGCTGCCTTTCCCAGAGGTACTCCTTCTGCTAACTGGGCACTTGGTGCTTTTGTCTCTGCACTGCTGGGCTGAGGCGTATTTGCTACAGCTGGTACAGGAGGCGCTCCTAAGCTAGAGACATTGCCATTGGAAGTCACAGTTGTATGACATTGACTTCTCACAGCAGCAGCTGGCAGTCCTTGGGGAGCACCCACCACAGTTTGTACAGTGGTGGGGAGCAAAGCCTGTGGCGTTACAACCCACGTGAAAGGCAGTATGCTGTTAGGAATCAAATGCGAACCAGCTTGTGGAGTTACAAGAGCAGGCAACAGATTGACTGGCCCTTGTTGTGGCCCATTACTATTCAGCTCACAGGTAACTGGTGTGGAAAGAGACAAGCTATTGGTTCCAGACTCAACGCCAACAGGCACCACTGTAATCTGCTGTGGCACAAAAGCTTGGTTTTGCAACACTACTGAAGCTGAGCTACCAGCTAGGACCTGACCATTGCACCCTCCCTGATTTGGGGCTTTCTCTGCTGCAGCTGGATTCAGGCCTGGAAAAACTCCTCCTTCAGGGCTACTTTCCAACGCTTGCTCTCTTATTTTCTTATTGGATTGTAGTTCTGTCCCTTGTGAGGAACCAGGGCTTTCCACAGTTTCTGGCACTGATGAGGAATGGTTTTCAAGCACAATACTGGTAGAAGTTGAACCTGCACCAGAAGTAAATGCTGGCGACAGAGCTGGTGCACACTGTACTTGACTATTTGTACAACCAACTGCTGCAGGTTTGTTCCCTGCTTGTGCAGAAGGAATGATTTGCTGTGGTGGATGCTGGATTATCAGAGGCCCCGAAACCAGCATCTGTGGGGCAACAAATACTGTCCTCTGCATAGCTTTCTTAGCCTGTGATTCTCTTAGCCGCTTCTCTCTCAGTAATTCTGAGACAGTTTTCGGCTTCTGCCTTTGCCCCTGGGCTGGAAGAGCTGCCTGTATGGCAGAAGCGCTGCCCTCAAAGACAGCGGCAGAAGTCTCCCTTGCTTTTAAGGCAACAGGCCTCCTGACAGCATTCCTTGGTACACCCCTTCGTGAGTTCCTCTGAGTACAAGGTTGTGATGAATTGCCTATAGAGGAGGGGTAATAAAAAAAAATATATTAAAAGATCGGAGAGTCTTTTCAAAAGCCATTCCTTAGCTATTAAGCAACAAGTACCCTGCACAAGAAGTAGCAAAATTCCTGTTTGTGAGAGTTCCTACAACACTATAGTCTTGATTTAATCAAGCCCCATCCTGATATCCTTCAGATAACTCTGATGCAGTAGGTTACCACTTGTTCAGTAATGATGTAATTTTCCCCAGAAATCCCAGATGGGCTAGGAACGGACCTTAACACCGTACACAAGGAATTGTACTGGTCAGTACTGCGTAGGCACTTCGCACCAGTAAGGATGACAACAACAAACAGGTTTTGGTGAGCGCCAGCATGTTCACTACAGCCAGCACCTTGCTGGAGAAAAGCCTAACAGCGATAGTCTACAGAACAGGTGGCCCAGTGCCACTGGTTCCCCAGCCCTTCAGTATTTTTTTCAGTCCTTACCAAAGGGTAACACATTTAGCCAATAACTGAAAGATCCAAGAGCTAGCAAAAATGAGCATGGCAATGTAGTTTTGTTCCAAAAGTTCTCCTTCAGTTAAATTGGTCATTAATGTAACGGTGATGAATTAAGTGAAAGTTCTTGCACATCATAAAAATAAATGTTCTGGTAGGTACCTGAAGAAGTCTCCATATTTTGGGAAGCCTGCCAAGAAAATTATATTAAATTATACTTCTGAGATATCTAAAGATCATGAAAACAGCACAGATGTGAATCAAACCCACGTCTGCCAAGACCTGATACAAGTGGTCACACAGCCAGCATTTTATTATGCTTCTGAAGAAACTGGTAACACACACACACAAACAGCACCACTGGCTACACACAATGAAAAACCTCTACTTTAGTCGAGCCTTCAGTGGGAAAAGCTTAGAAACAGACCATGTGCAATACCTGCTGAGGCCTTCTCGCATTTGCTGTAAGAAGCTCTGACTGCCTTAGCCTTCTCTCACGAATAATCTTCATGCAGCCATGGGTATCAATCTGAAAGAGCTGCGAGATGAGAATTTCATTAAAATTTGATTGAGAACAAAAAGATGGATGGGAGTGGCATCACATGCAAGATTCTCAGAACATTTTTACACTTACAGAAAAAATCCTGACAATATTAGATTTTGGATGCAGGATTTCTTTAAGAAACATCACATGCAAGCCATGAGATCAGACTAATCCAGTAATTAGATGATTAGTTTAAGGAACAAAGATAAACCATTTATTTAAGCATAAAATACAGAATAAAGATTACCACTCTTTGAAAGCAGATAATGCTACTAAGACAGTACAACCTACCTGAATGAAAAGCGTGAACAGTGGAGTGCTCGTGAGACTGACTGACTTAATCTTCTCTTGAATAGAATCAGCTAGAAAACAGTCCAACATCAAAATCAGCTGGGCATTCACTTACAAGGTATCAGAAAGTAGGGACAAAGAGTAGGAGAGTACTATCCCTGATGGGTCACCACTACCTTTTGTCTGATGAAAAGCCATCTTCCCAGTTTGCAAGGTGCAAGGCAGTAGCACGTTGCCCACCCAAGGTGTCACTGCCATTAGAAGCTTTCTGTCAAGGTTCAGTCTTCTCAAACGCTCTCTCTCTTGACGATAAGTTTTCTCTGTGATGTTCTGCAGCTCCTGAATCTTCTGTCCAGACGTACTAACTCCAGATATTTTTGTTAAAACGGTGGCAGAAGGTTTTAGTATCTTTGATTGCTGTGCATGAACAAATACTTGATTAGAGTTCCAATTAGGAAGGTTCTACCATAATCAGTTCCAGGACAAACTATTCACGGGGCAGTTATGAAAAAAATTATGAGCTTTTCCTCTTGGGAACACAGTGCAAGAAGGTAGGTAATTCTATCAAAAACCATTTCCCACTAAATACAGCCTGGCAGTGCTCACATCACAAAAGCAAACAAGACAGAAGAGACACTTACAAGTTTCCTCTGAAAGCAAGTGTTGTATCTTAATGCTCTTCTCACATTCTCCAGGCTAACCCGTAGCACTTGCTTTCCACACCTGGAAGCCTTAAAATGAAAGCATACAAGAAAAGATAAAAGGGAAAGTATCTCACAGAAAATTACTTGCACTGACTATACATAGAAGGTACAAAAGTTTTCAACGTTCCTGCTGTTGAACATATCTTATTAAATGAAATCAGCCCTGAAGTGCAGTCATTTATCTTATCTTTTAGTCCTTGTGCATTACCACAACACCAAATGTCTATTTCATAAAAGCCTTTGTGTGCAGTATCTACAAAAACCCGCACTGAGGGTCAGAATTTATTGGATGATTCTCTTTGCATTTTTTGGCTTAACAGTACAAGGGAAGGAACAGGAAGAGGTTTGGAAAAGCCACTTACTCTTCCCTAAACTTCTACTAGTAAAATAATGCTATATCTGTAATCAAAATTAAAGACCCATTAGACCAGATAAGCACTTACAATCCTTGCATACCATAACCCCCGGACCACACCACTTCTGTAACCAACTTGTCATTGGTGCCATTGGCCCTGCAGTCTATGGCACATGTGCAATTCTTAGCCCAAAACTCAGAACAATTTTGCTTACATGAACTTAAGTAGTAATTTAGACATTTAGTATTTTGCTAAGGAGTATCTTTCTGCAAAAACGTGCTAGGAGGGTTTGTGCTGTTTCAATACCTGACCTGGGGCAAAAACCCAGCTCAGAATCAGATACAGATGTATAAGTAATTTGATTCTTCCAAACTCTAAGCCAATATGCCCTAGTCACCAGGGTACACAGACACCACAATTCACTGGACAATTCCGTTTCATGAAGATCTAAACAAAGTCTGGTTCTGTGACACTACGTATAGGAAAGAACACAGATATTTTCCAGGAAATACACAGGGAGGCAGTGCTAGAAATTTCTGTTTAATCCCACAGCTCAGTTTCCAACAGCACCCCCCAATGGCATAGTGAGAAAGCAGCCAACAGAGGCGCGAAAAAGGTTTTGCCATTTAACTCATCACATACTCTCTTTACTGCAGCAACTGCACTTCCTGGTCATTTCTTATCTAAGCTCCAACCCCACCAAGAACATACTGAGAATCCCAGGATTCACCTTGTTCATTACTTCTACTGGATTTTTCACAATGATGTCCGTTGAATGTGGACGTGCAATGCCTCTCAGGAGAGTGTTCAACTCTGATGATTTATCGGCAACTCTGTCCTTGTCTCCATCACACGTTGCACTTGGAACTTCACTGCTACTGGTCTTTGCATCAGCACTCGCAGGTGAGAAAAGGGATGGAGTTTGGTATCTGCCTTGGTTTGACTCCTCTGTATATGTCCGTGTTGGTATCCACAAATCAATGCTGGGAAATCCACACTCCTCCGTGCTTGTCATCTCTTCCTCTGAACTGTCTGCCAAGTCCAGTTCTATGTCTTCACTGCTACTCTCTGATGAGCTGGAACTCTCTTGCACATGTCGGCGTTTTGTTGGCCTAGATCTTTTCTTCTCAGTCAGAAAAAGCACAGACAAGTTTTAGCCAGCATTCACGCTTGACTTGCAAATCTCTCAAATCAGTAAGTTAAAAAGTTTTGAGGCAGTATCCTATCAGTAAGGTGTGACTTCCAAATGGATAGTTCTGCTTTACTTCTGCTTAGATTAACTAAAACCAGTACAACTGACAATTACCTTTGGACATGGATTTTTTTTATTGGTTTAGATTCTTGTACGCAAAGAAAAAGCTACAGATAGAGACAAGTTTTTGTTAAGAACTGGTGCACGTGGAAGTACAAACTAAGTACAGTGCCCAATCTCGACACATTCGCGTTTCCATGAACCCTTCCCTAGGGCAGGTTGTTTGCCAATGGAAACAAGACTATCTTTAACATGGTCTGAAGCAGCCAGAATTTCTGAGGTGCCTGGTACCAAAACTGGCAACTCATGAAGTACACACATGAAAACCTAGGTACATCCCATCCTTACAGACACTTCAAGGCAATAAAGAAATTCTGGATATTTTACAAATATATAGCAAATTAACTTCAGACCTTCAAAACAAAGGCTGCTTTAAGACATAAAAAAATTAGACCATGAACATCCATGACAAAATCTTGACTATGTGAAATCAATGTCAATTTTTGTATTCATTTCATAGAATGTTGCTTTAAGTTTAGAATATTAAAGAGATGGGACTGTGACATAGCAGGATTTTATACAATACCTTAGACCCAATCATGAGTTTCCACTTGCTTAGACATTGGGAGCCAGTCCGATGTGGCAATTCAGAAGCTATTTTACTCCAGTGACCTAAAAAGGATGCAGAGTAGGGCATACCTATTAATGCAACAAACTGAGTAACAGGCCTTTTCAGTGCAGAACTTTATACACATATTATACATTTCCTTGTATAAGAGTTACTATGTGAATGGATTTCAAAACCTTAATACTCATTTGCTTTCTTCAATCAGACTTTGTGCTATTATACGCTCAGCTAAAGTTAGAAACTACAACAAATGAACCAGTGATGAAAACCCTAGCAGAACTACACACTCCCTTGCAGCAGTAATAAGAGCACTTAGAAGAAATCTTAAACAGAATGCTGAAAAGCTTCTATTTGTCAAGGAAAGTTGTCTTAGAGAAAATAAGAGAACTCTTTCACAGGCTGTTTAGAAGGAAACTCACCCCTCTAAACTGTTATAGCTCTGACACCTTCCTAACACAGCTACAGAACTCTTCACTACGCAATCCCACAATAACTGAATCTCCAGGAACAGACTACACAATATAAGGAAGGTTGCAGTCGTCAGTATGAAGCAGAGCCTGCTAGTATCAGCTGCAGGGCTTAAAAGGGGAGAAAACTTAAATGATAAATTCCCTAATAATACTTACTTCTCGAAACTTCTAAAGATTAAGCCACAGAAACGCTTACCCAGGCCATGCTTTTGAACCAGTTCAATTAGCTGCTCCTCTTCCTCTAAACTCCACTTGCCTTTCTTCACATCGCAGTGCAATGCTTTTAAGTACCTTCAAAACGAAAACATTAAAGTAAGGAACACTCAATCCTGCTTTGTACTGTTCCGATCATCACAGCAGGCTGAACAAAACCAGCACTCTTTATCAGATCTTTCCTTTCTCTAAGGGGTCCCATCCCTACTCCCTTAATACAGCACAGCTACAACCTCTGTGTTCTCAAAAGTATCAGGCCACACGATTAAGAATTACAACAAGCGGCTGTAAAACAGGTCACTGTAATTAGGACATACTGTACTCTGAGTCTCCTGAAGCTGAGTACCAAGGCTGATACACAGACAATACGTGGATGACAACCTTCCCTCCCAATATTCACTCATTCAAGTTTAATGACTCCTTTTGCTTTATTTTGAACAACATCCTTCCCAACTTCTGCTAACCCACAGGCAACTATACTGAGGGAGCAGCACGCCACAGGCAACAACGCACTGTTCTCTGTTAAACTCAATTACAACTTTCTGACTTCTGTAACTCCAAATGCAGGGTTACATGGATGTTAGCATGTGATAATGTTAGCATGTGATAATGTTAGCAACTATATTTAGACCATAACCACTCTTTACAAAACAGCCCTTAAGGTGACACTGGCATAAGTAAATCAAACATATTTGTAAAGTAAGTTGCATCTTGGCTTTATGTAATAAACTTGAAAGCACAGCTGCTACCTGTAGCATACTTACCGATCTCTGCATTGAGCATCACTCCTCCCTGGCACTTCTGTCCGAATTTTATACCAGTCACGCTCTCCATACTTCTTAACTGCAGCCAACAGCATCTACGTTAATCAGACAAAGCAAGAGTTGAAATTCTCATCGGTAACAATCCCAATAGGCCTGAAACAGAAGCAGTTGTATTTGTTTCCACTGCGTTGTAAATCTCTGAACAGAAGTGTCTAAGACCTCTTGACTTGCAAACTGCCCATCTTGATCTGTTTTACATTCCTTTGGGCCACTGTCAAAGCTCAGATGCATATAACCATGCAACACCTCACAGTCTAACCTTCCCACTTTCTGCACCCTGCAATTCTAGGCATCAGAGAATGGAACTTACAGCATCTTCCTCTGGTGTCCAGGGTCCTTTCTTCAAACTGGGATCCACGCTCTTTGTCCACCGGTAAATCAGCTGAGCAGAATCTCTTCCTTCCATGTAATAAGCAACTAGAAATGCAAAGGTGTATTTTGAAGTCTGTTGCAAACAGTGTTTCTTCCTTTACTTACATTGTACCTGGGATATTTTTAAACAGTGGATCCCCATAGAAGCATTTAAATCTCAGGATAAATACTTAAACAAAGGTACCCAACAAGAATTGAAAGAGCGTGGCATACACAAAATGTTACTATTTATAATGGCATTATCCATACTAGACACATGATAGCCCAACAATCCATCTTGCTACAACAGAGAACTACCAGGAAAGATTCCAGCTCCATTATACATCTGACAGGTTCATGACACCATGTGTTATAGTCACAGGCTTGGATTTAGGACCCCAGATACTTGATCACTATTCTCAGCTCTATTCCTCACTAGTCATACTGCCTCCCACACTTCTGAGGAACAGAAGCAGCAGTACTGACCCCCTAGAAAAGGCTTCTGGGCACAGCACCAAAAACTGCCAAAACAGCTGGCCATAAATGAATACTGGCTTTCCAGGGAAAAACTGTGATGATTTTGCTACAAAAAAGAAAGCTCAAACAACCATCAGTACTTGTTAATAACCCTGCCAGTTTCAACCAAATTTCAAAGATGGATAAAGGTTCCAAGAGATACTAAGTTCTTGCTGATATAATGAAACTTCCAGGTAGGTACAGGAAAGGCATTTATCACTGCTCCCACCAAGGAAAGAGAGGGAAAACTCAACCTTTCTCTTTCATTCATCTCCCCAACAAGGGGTTTTTAGAAATCAGTACATCTGCAGATTCAGATGAGCCACAGCACTGTTGTGCCCTGTCTAGATCACACGCTAGAATGCTTAAGGTGAAAACCCAGAACTGTGACTATCCTGGAAATGGAAACATTCATAGGAAATAAAACTTCATTAATTCCTTGAATCAGAGCAGGCTGGGTGCTCTTGTATGCAGAAACATTAACAGACATAAGCCTAGAAGAATAAAAAAAAGTTACAGGTGAATCGAAAGCATTTTCACTTGTAGGTCACTTACTTTTCTTGTATGGGATATGACTTCCTACTCTCATCTCCTGAACAAGCTCTAAAAGCATCTGGTCTTCACCTTTGGTCCATTCTTTCCTTTTCAAATCTTTGTTGTGGACTTGATACTTCTGCAAGCACTGGAAAGGTGTCCTGTTGGTCTTAATACAATGAAAACAGATACACACGTACCTGGTTATTCATGAGGACAAAGAGCAAGAGGAAAAGGCTAAAGTACCAAACTTTTTTGATACTGTTCTTGAACGCTTCTCAGAAAAGCATTATGTAAACAGCAAAGCATATGTAAACAATGAATTAACACTAATGTCATTTTCTGAAAATTGACATCAGACACAGTTAAGTAAGAATTAACTGACTTGCCACCTCCTGTTTCTGAGCTCAGAAGACCTTACCCCCAACTCCTGGGCTATAGTCTGCCAGTCCAGATAACCATGTTTAGCAGCTATCTTCTTTAGCCTCTCTATTTCCTCCTCAGTCCATTCCTTTTTGTTGATGCTTGGATGCTCCCAATTTTGCCAAAACTTCCTCAGTTCTTCTGAACTACGTTGTCCATCAAACTGAAAGAAAGAGCAAAAATCTGTTTTGTGTTGTAGCTGGGACTGAAACATCTGGGCAGACAGGAACACTGATACACAGAACATATTTTGCATTCCAGATATGTCTTATTGCTAAGTTTTCCATAATTAAATCATCAAATTAAACCAGTAACATCAAATTTTCAGTGCTTCTGTGCTTGCCAAGTTGAGATCACAGAACAGTCAACTTTGAGAAATGCACGATAGGAATAGTGGATGCAAACTAGTCCAGGTTAGTTAATTCTCAAGAGAAGGCACACAGATATCAGAAGTAATAAAACAGCTGATCTCCCAACTTACATGGATGTTTGAAATTTTCTCCCAGTCATGCTCATCGAATCTGTTTCCTAACAAGTCACTTTCTGGGAGTTGGCTAAAGCAGAAGGTAAAAAGAGAAAGAAGGAACCACATTAAACAGTTAATTCAACAGCCACTTTGTCTTCCTGATCTTGCTTCATCTTACTGCTCCCCACCTGTTACTGATTTCCAGGAGAACTGAACACTTACTATCTCAAAGCATCAGGCTCTTTAACATAGTAACTTTGCCCAAAATGATGTTTCTCCTTGAAAAACAGTCCCCTGCAAGATGATGTTGGTTTAGCAGGGGAAACGATAAATGCAACATCAAAATACATTGCTCCAGATGTGTTAACAAGCAAAAGCTCAGAACTACTGAGCTTTGTTTCCTTACTGCTAAATCAAGAACTATTTAAAACAGCACCTCTATACCCAATATAGACACTATGTTTATATATCGGGACCCAAAACACAATTCTTAGTAAACAACTGTGGAGATGAGAGCTCTACAAAGTTTGAACAGCACTTAATTTTTTGCAAGTGAACACAAATAAAGCTTTCTCCAAACATCATATCTAGAAGTACTTGAGAAAGGAGGGAATTTTAAGAGGTAAATTCCGAGAACAGACTTTAATTTTCACCAAGAACAGAAAAAGAAGACTTACTTAATTGCCTCTATTTCTTGCTCCAATTCTTTGATTTGTTTTTCCAAGATCTGTTTCTCCATTTCAGACTTGACTTTTTCCAGTTTCTGATTCCAATAATTCATCCTGTTCAATTACATTTTTATCATTACTTAATATGACTAGATAGGAATGAGGTTAATGGCATCAGAAGACGTATAGCAAAGATGGTTTCCCCAGCAGGCTTGCATTCAAGTCTATCATTCTTCTCTTCGCATTTATTTCCACACTCCATAAAGCTGCTGTTCTAGGTTTTCCCCACACAGCACCCTCATTGTCGTATTTTTGCCCCTTCAGTGCAAATCATTGACACCAAATAGGTCTCAGATTAATCATTTTGGTATTTACAGAGAGAACCAACGGTTGCTGCAACAGCAACAAAGACAGACTGTACCAGCTCCAGGCATAGAAATCTCTCGCTGGACACACCATTATGACTCACTGCCCATCACAATTACAATAGTGTACAGGGCTTGAAACTGAAAGTTATACCACTGTGTCAATGCGAAGAAATAAATGGCCATAAAATGCCACAATACCTCCAAAACAAAACCACTCCACCTGCCAGACACCCGCAAAACAATCATCAAGCATTTACAACCCAATCTGAATGCTGTAACCTCTTGCTTATGATGAGAACATTGCAGTCCAAGACCCTTCGGTACCATGTGCACACCCAGATAACATAGATGTCAACAAAGAATGAAAGATGCTGCTACCTACAACGGTGTCATTTTCTGCACTGGTGCCCACAGGACAGGGGAGTTTGAGGACCACTGCTGTAATTCACAGAGTGGCTCTCCCATGCCCAACAGTGACAGTTTAAGTATCTCTGCCACGTTTTGTATCCTTACCAAATCGCAAACAGTTGATGCAAGAACTTGCTGAAGGAAAGTGGAATCTCCACATATATTCTCTCCTTCCTCCATATATAATGTTCTCATCAGGATAAAGAAGATTTTTGCACAGTACTTACTTCAGTAACTTTGGCTGAAGCAGGCGCTGCAAGCGGTCACTTACTATCGATTTCTGCAATAAAGTCTTCTCTCTGCTTTTCCCTAGACAAAACAAGGTAATTGAACATTCAGACATTAGTGCAAAACCACTGCCAAGAAAAAAAGAGAGACATCCACTGCTCTCAATACCACTGTATTGAGTATCCCCCAGGCCTTCAATAGCTACACAGTTTTGTTGGGCAAAGCAGCTATCAGAGGCTAGGTAAACTGATTCTGTTCTCCACCAAAATGACTAATGTCACATCTGACTCGGGTAACTTGCAGCTTCTTTCTCAGTTTTAGTTCCAAAGAGACCTCAATAAAGATCACCCAGGTGTCTGTATCTATCTAGAGCTGCAAGTGTCCCTTGAACTTCTCTTATCTGAGCACTAGCCTTGCACAATCTCATTTGGTTTTGGAGTGCTCTCAGGAGTTGTTATATGATGCATCAAAACAAATGAAAATGAAAGAAACGAGTCATTAATCACGCAATGAAACAATTTACAGAGCATCCCATTTACTTCTAACTACTTCTTTTTGTGGAGTCAATTATTAAATATCGGAAGTGTTGATGTTTAACTGCAAATGGTGGGGGGAAACTAGTAATATGAATTGTTATAGCTCTTATCACTGAACGGCAAATACAGTTTCTTACATTTTGTTGAAATCAGTTGTTCAAAGGATTTTATGCCCTGAGCTGCCTTTTCCTTGGCATCTTCATTGGAAGGAGGGCCCTAATGAAGATTAGATACGTTGGAGAAGTCAAATACACAGAAAAATTGTCCTTTCTTCTTTGAACTCTAGCATGAGCTGCTAAAAAGACTGGTAACTCAAACTTGTACAAACTGTCACATGCAAACTTCTAAGTCACCTTTATCAGCACTAGCTCACAGATACATCAGAAGACATAAGAAAGCAAATACAAATAGAAAGTTCAAGCAAGTAAGTTTGTCCATGGTTACACAGCACATCCTCAGCTCAGAGACAGGCCTGCTTGCAATTAGCTGACAGTTGGTTGTAGAAGCATTTTTTACATGGGAACACATATTACATGTGTTTGTACCTACTTAAGATGCACTACCAACTTGGGTAGGATTTAATAGAAAAGTTACCAGTCATTGCTTGAATATTATATTAAATGGTGACAGTTGACATCTTAGCTACAACAAAAAGTCAAGATCTCCTTTTGCTAGCAACCCTTTAAAAACACATGAAAAAAAGTAGTGACATTTGCCTCAGAAAACCCAGTTTCAAAGACAATCAGATTTCAATGAGTACTTTAACCAACAAGATGGAATTGGATTGTGGACATGAAGACAAACAATCAAAGTTAAATTGAAAACAAGAATGTTCAAGTGCCCCATGGCTGGAATGCCAGTCCTCAGAATTCACTTTCAGACATCACAGCCAGACGTGGGTTGAACAAAAATTTCCAAAAGAGGGTAAGCAAGCAACAAGTGAGACAAAAAAAAAAAAAAAAAAAANTTCAAACTGAGGAGTAACATTCGCGGTTACACAGTTAAAACATAACACAGTTACAATTTAAATCTATCATTGCAAGACAAATCAATATGTAACCTAGTTATATTTACTTACTATTCCTGTTGTTTTATCCTTAAAGTATGGCTTCATAAAATGACCCAAAAATATATTTGCTGGTAGATTTCTACCATCTGCTGCCTTTGCTATTTTTGGACCACCAAGCTCACACATGATTTCCTTCTGCAATACAAGAATTAATTAAACAGTGTCAGTGTCTCCTTCAAATTCCTCATTTCAGAAAGCATTAACTGAGCCATCACAAACACCACAGGCAGGGCTCAAATTTGCAACACCAGACTGTAAATCATCATACATGTTAAAGACGGGATTAGGAACTTCCTAAGTTTGTATAGTACACTGTAGATGACAAAATAAAATAATAAAATACTAACTTGCTACAACAAGCTAAAATAAAAGATACAAAATACCCTAGTGGTAGCGTTTTTGTTGATAAGAAAGCACGGGAACACCAGTCAAATAAACCCATTCAAAAGGCCAGTCAAGTGACATTGGTTTGAACTGCCATGAAGAAAATGAACCTGGTTCCTGGCCAAGCGAGCTGAGCACCACACCAGCATATAAATAGGGGACTATGACTGCTGCAGCTGATTCCACCGGTACCTGTGATGTCTCGTAAAGTTTTGCTGGGCTTGATGGGCAGGGGAAGATGGCAAATGGCAATGCAGAAAAGCACAGGAATGAACATTTTACTCCTGTTTTCCTTCACCTGCTGTTCTTTGTTTTGTGCAATGAGAAGCTCGACTTCCTCAATCTTTTCCTGGATAACTTCCTGGTACACATGGTTCATCTGCAGGCATGTTTCTGGATCCTGTGGCAGGCTACTTTCAATATCATCATCACTACTGTCATCTTCTCTTTCCATCTCCTTGAAGGAAATAAGGCATTTTAGAGGGAGGAGGGAAAAAGGGAGAAAAACGTTTGCTTTAAAAGCAGGTATGTAACATAATTATTTTTGTAAGTTAATACTTTTATTATCTTACAAAACTGATTTTCAAAAGAATTGGAGGCACATAACTGTTTGTCTCTCCCTGGCAGTTGTTCTGAATACTCCCAGAGGCAGTTACCAGCCTCATCTAGCTCCCCTTCGCCCTGCTGCTATTTGAACCAAACCAGACTGCAAGTCTGACTCCAAACCTTGCCAATGCCTGGTCTCGTGCCATCAACTGAAAAACTGTAAGTAAACTGCAAAATAGAAGTACTTTACACTGGAGGTCTCTGAGCTGCTAAATCTGTATTTCAGAATGACCCCTTCAAATTTCCACCTCATTTGTGCTTCTACTGAAGCAATTCTTCCCTTACATGATTTAGTACCACATGCTTTGGACACAAAGCAGGGCTCTGACCACTTCATGAAAGTGCTCTGCACCTGTGTCCAGTCTGCAACAGCAGATTTGTCTTCACAAACTAGCTCTCCTTTCCTGTGCTGTACAGCTGTTAAAATATTTCTCTGCTGAATATTTTTATACAAAGTCTCAGAAAATACTATGTTTAGAACAACACCAAAAGTAAACAGATTTGAAAAAGTCTTAGAAGTAATTTTCCTCTCACATACAAACCCAGTATTCTTCAGGTACAAAGCAGTAAACGATTTCTTGATCAAAAGCTGATGATTTATTTCTCACGCACAACTGCCCTGCCACCTCCCCTGAAGCTCGTGTGTTTCCAGTGACAGAGACCAGCAAGCACTAGAGTAGTGAGGCCTCTGATCCCTATCATTTGTTTTCACCCAAAGAAGTCTCTCTATTGCATGTGAATAGCAAAGTCCTGGGCAGGAATAACTAAACCTCCAGGTCTATTATCAATCTTTCCCAAGCTACGGAGTCAAGCCAGCTGCCTAGATTTCCCCAGAACAGAGTGAAATCCCCCTTCCTCCTGCTCCCTTCAATAGACAGATGGAAAGATATGCTTAAAGAGAAAATGGTTACCATTTCAGCATGAGAATCTGAGTCATCTTCACCATCATCTGTTAGAAAAAAAAATAAGAATACAAAGATGCTGATGGTAGTGGGATAAAAAAAAAAGCAAGCTTCAAAAACAAAGTCTTTTCAATTGAAGCATACAGAATAAAGCACCACAAATTATCTCAGACGTGACCATTAGAGGTTTCGGGTACTGCCAATACTGTCCTGTGAAAATTATGTTGTTATACTCCATATATGCACATTTTTGTTCTACAGGAAAAAAGAGCAGCTTCTGATAATTACAGCAATAATCAAGCTGCATCTTGGTCCTACACATCTTGGTAAAATAAAGGCTCCAGCATCAGCAGCCAAGTGAACATTCCAACCCAGTAAGACCCATAACTTTGTAAGCACCTAACAGACCTTCCAAGCTCTTCAGCAATATTTGTTTTCACATTCAGTGTGGCTGCAGAGTTCTGACATACATTATTTGGCCTCGCATGATCAAAACACAGGTGAATGAAGGGATTGTGACAGCCATCACAGATATAAACACCCAAACTATTACTACCCCCTCTTTGGTTTTAAAAATTAATTTTCGGAAGCACAGGCAGGCTGCAAAGAGGAGTGGCTCACACAGCAGTCTGTGTTGTCCATTCAAACAGCGTGGAAACGGCTGCGATTTAACTATTGACAGTATTTGGTGGACTGCTGCATTTCATGAGCCAGCTCATCGCCACTTGCTCTGACTAGAGACCTCCATCAGGAGGCGTGATGGCGCTCTCAACCTTCTCCGCTAGCTTGCTGTGGGTTTCATCGTGAAAATATGCAAAACACTGGTGCAAGAGGCTTCTCGTGCAAGGATGCTTGCTAAGGAAAGCCTCGAGGTGACGCCTCGCCTCAAGTCCTCCAGAATTCGTTGCCAGCACCGTCTGTGCGCAGCGCCTGGCAGAAACAGTGGGGTTAACACAAAAACGAGGCGAGCCTCTCCCCCGTCAGGCCAGGCGTGCATCTCAAGAGTCACAGCAGTAACTTAGTGCAGGAGCAGAAGCACCGGGGGAGGTTGGAAAGGGGCGAGCCCACGCCCCGCCGTACCCGTGCTGGAGCTGAGGCTGAAGTCGGACACGGCCACCTCGATGCCGGCCCCGCCGGGCTCCAGGCTCCGCTCCAGCTCCTCGATCTCCCGCCGGATCTTCTCCCGCTCCGCGTTCAGGTCGAGAGCCGCAGAAGACAGCGCGGCCTCAGCGCCGGGGGGGCGGCGGCCCCCGGCCGGGCCCGGCCAGCGGGACATGGCGGCACGACAAGCTCCCTAGCCTGGGCCGCACAGCCTTGCCGCGGGGCCCGCCCCCTCTGCCTCCGCCCAATCACCGCTGGGCACCTCCGTCAGCTGACTCGCTTCGCACGTGACGCCGCCCATCCAATCGAGCGCGCCGCCGACCCCGCGGGGCGGGGCTGGCGAGAAGGCTCCCCCGGGTCCCGCCTCCCGGCCCCGCGTCCCGCCCCCCTCAGCGGTCGCACCGCCCCCTTTAACGGCGCCACAAAACCCGTTACAGCGCCCGGGACCAGGACTACAGACCGCTTCCGGAGGCCGAGTATCAGAAATTAACTTTTAAGTAATGATTTCTGCATGAAAGCGAAGTTGTCCGTTTTGTAGTCCGTTTTGTTTGAGTCACTGTCCGTCTTCCGACAGCTCAGAAATCCTGTCTATGGATTTCAGGAGATCGGCGACCAGCTGCAGGGATTCCGCTCCGGACACCAGCTGCCTGCAGGGCGGGAGAGAGGCAGCGTTAGACCGGGGAGGAGAGGGCAAAGCAGCCAGGCAGCACTTCGGTGGTGTATTTAAAACAAATAAATAAATAACCCTCAAGATTTTTCAAGAAGCCGTTTATCTGGACCGCAGACTTCACTGCTTGGAATGAAGTGGAAGAGTTGCAGAGAAATAAAACGTAAGAGACTTAGAGGGTCTAAGTATAGTGGTTTTACGTTAAGTAAAAAAATAAGACTTGCATATTCTAGTTATTTTTATTACCTAAACTTGGAGGAAAATACATGGCAGGTAAGTAAGAACATGGACATGCTGATCTGGCACACAGAATACAAGAACCCGACTTTCAATCCTAAAAAACCCACTGGGGACATTTAGTTGTGACCTCGGACAAACATCCGGGATAGCATCGGGGGGGGTGTGTCATCTTAACACCACTCACTTTATGGAAGTGCGGGAGTTTGTTATGACCGTGAGGAGGTTCTGCAAGGCCAGGTCTGCGTTCTGCTTCACCACGGCCAGGCTGGCCGACTGCCCCGACCTCAAAGCTTCATTCTCCGTCTGGTAATTCTTCAGCTGAACCTAGGGAGGAAACAGACCGAAACGTCATATGAAAAGAACCACAAAACTCCAGTAGATACTGTACTATTTTGAGCAGGGTACAGCAACTAATGAGCAGATCCCGTAATGAGACTGCCTGGAGAGAATGTCTTCCTAGCTCTGCAGAGCCATCTCTGACAGAAAACTACAACTCAGAAGCCTTTATTAAAGCTGAAAACATCCGCAGCATTTTCATGCCAGCCGGCACCTTCCTGCAGGCAAACCCCGCTTTGCCCTGTTGTATTACGGCGTTCGCAGGTCCCAAATATCGAATGGCATTTGAACATCACGTGAAACGCCAGCAAAACCGTACGCGAAGTAGCAGAGATGAAGTTAACCGTCTGTGCAGAGCTGAAATGTTCCAGTCTAGAATGTCTTTTATAGCATTCGCCAGGACGTGAGGCATAATTAAAATTTTTCAATCTCCACTTTATAGGCTCAACTTCAAGACGCATGCTTTTGGTCCCAGTACCTTCAGCAAGGCCTTAAGAATACTGCTTTGTACCTGAAGTAGTGCATTTTCCTGTTTCAGTTTTGTAGCATTGTTTTCTGCTTTAACAGCCCGTTTCTGAAATAGAATAAAGATTATTTATACCATAGCAGTGCTCAGGACACAGCAGGCAGTTTGAGCTATGTAGGAATGCGCAATTCCAGCAAGTAACTTGGAAGTGATACGGCTTGTGTTACACGCCAACACTCACAGTCATCAGCTGGAGATTTTGTTCCACATGCTGCACCATTGCTTCCAAATCCTGTGCTTCTTTTTCTTCTTTAATTTTATTTTCCTCAAGCTTTCTTTCAAGCTTCCTCATCCTTAAAAAACAAAAGACAGTGTTCAGTAAGCACTTGTAGCATTAAATACCTCAGTAAGAAAATTCTAGGGAAGGATCAAAAAACTCATTCCTTCACATTATAAAAAAAATTAAGTCTTCCCACAGAACTACAATTCCAGGTTGTGGCTCAGGGGATTTCTTTGTTCAACATCCATTAGCATTAATGGGAACTATACAGCTGACTGCAGAAAGGCCGTACAGAAAACAGGGCTGTTCACAATCAGCTTAGATAAGGGTAATTTAGAAACAAACGGTTACCCCATCACCATGGAAGTACCAGCTGCCTCACTGCGAGGAGCAGCACAGTGCGGAGGAACTTAAGAAATTGCCACCCTGGATTGGTCACTGGGTTATTTAACGTCAGGAAATTCAACTCCCCCAGTATCAAGCTGCTCGACAGCAAAAATAAAAATGCGTTTTTTGCTTCAAGGAGAGAGGCTAAGATTCATTATTTTGTTAGTCTGAAGCTTTATGAAATGCATCCTGTTAAGTCCTACCCTCATTCTCACTAACCACCTAAACTGCATGAAGCGTAAGCCACACAAGCACACTCATCACATGTCAGCTCGCTACTTACTTTCCAAGCCTTTTTCAATAAGAAAACCAGGTTTGTTAAAGCTTTATAATAAATAGCATAGATTTCAACTACATTTTTCTTCTTTAAAGACGTTGACTGTTTCCAGTGAGCACCTCTTCTACGACAACTCCTTGCTTATGCGGTTACTTTCCCCCCATACTGTGGCTTACGCACTTGTCTGCTTGCGTTTCAGAGAAAATCTGAAGCTTATTGATCTTGCTTCTCAAACTGGCATTCTCTTCTTTCAGCTAAAAAATAAAAATTCTCATTAGAAATGAGGGTGTATTTTCACAACACTAACACTCTAAGACCAGTACCGGGAATAAATATTCAGCTTTAACTCTAGCACTTGCACTTTCTATTAAATTCAAGCTTACTTTCACACCTAGTTTTCCCCTCTCAAAACCATTTAAGTTCACTAACCCAGTGGAGCACAGAAATGTAGCACCAAGCAACCAGCACCGATACGACTAATCAAATGCTGTTAATTCTAAACTAATATGACCTCAAGGGGCAAGAGCATGAGGAAGTCACCTGGGTCATGCCAAAAGCAGTAGGATAGACAAGATACTGGATCTGACTCATGCTACAGAGTTTTTCAGAGGTACATCTCTTCAGTAAGCATCTCTAACAACAAGCTACCGCGTACCGCGCAGCCCTTGCTGACAGCACGCTTTAATAACGCTGGAAGCTGACACCAAGTTTCCATAACAACCTGATACACGAGCTCAGAGCTCGCTTGACAGAAGACGGAGCCCGCAGGCGGCGTTTGTGTCCGCCCCGAGAAAGGTGCCGGGAGAACAGCCGAGGTGCTTACCTCCTCGTAGCTGGGCTGCCGCAGGGAGGGAAAGCCCAGCCCCGGGGGGGCTCCGAGGGAAGCCACGCTCGGGTCCTCGCCGCCTGCCAGCCCCGCGCCCTCGCAGAAGAAGGAGCCGGCGGAGGGCGAGGCGGGCCCCGCGGTGGCGAGGTGGGCCTGCTCCACGGCCAAGGGTTGGTAGCTCCCGCTCCATTCCTCCTCCTCCTCCTCCACCTCTCCGGGCGGCACCGGATCCGGGAATAAGAGGGGGCCGAGGCTCGGACCGGGCCGCGCCGTCTGCGGAGGGGAGAGCAGAGCAGAGGGGCTGAGGTGAGCGCGGGACGGGCGCCTCAGCGCGGCGGGGCCCAGCCGCGTCTCCGCCCGGGCCCTACCTGGCGGTCGCTGCCCGCCTCCTCGCCGCTCCGGGCCTTGCTGCGGACGAACTCATGGAAGGAGAAGGGGTTGGGCTCGGCCGGGCCCGCCGCCGGCAGCCCCCCCGCCGCCATGGTCGCGGAGCGGACCGAGGCGGGGCGGCCACGGAGCGCGGGGCGGGGCCTCGCCTCAGAGAGGGCCCCACCCCCCCTCAGAGCGGACCAATTAGCGAGGGGTCACCGCACCCTCACCCAATCGCGGCCTCTTCCGTGTCCCGCCTCCCGGGCGGTGGCTCAGTCCCGCCTCTTTCCCCGCCCACCCACTCGCCGAGGTCAGTGCGGCTGCGCAGTGCCGCCTGCCCGCGCGCCGGGCGGCAGCGAGGCTCCCAGGTGACGGCAAGATGGCGGCCGCCATGGCGTGGCTGCGGCGGGGCGCCTGGGGCCCGGCCCGGCGGTGAGGAACGGGCGGGAGGTGGAGGGGAGGGATGCAGCGCCCGGTACCGGCCTCGGGGGTGGGTGCCGCCGGGGCGCTCGGCCTCCCTGACGGAATTCCCGCTTGTCCCGCAGGTGCGGGCTGGCGGCCGGCCGGAGCTACAGCGGCGGCGGCGCCTACCCCAGCGTGTCGCTGACCTGCCCGCTGCCCGGCGTGCCCAAGGCGGTCTTCGCGGCGGCCGAGGGCCGGGAGCGGTTCGAGACGAGGGTGACGGTGCTGGAGAACGGGCTGCGCGTCGCCTCCCAGAAGAAATTCGGGCAGTTCTGCACTGTGGGCCGTGAGTACCCGGCAATAGAGGGGGCTGGGGGGGGCACCGGGCCCGGGCACCGGCCACCGGCCTGAGCTGGGGACAGCCACACCGGCCCCTGCAGGCCTGGCCGGGGACGCGGAGGTGACACTTCACCTCCCCGGGGTGCCTGGCCTGTGTGTAAGCAGCCGGGAGGGGGTAAAAATCATGCTAACTTTTTCTCATCTTAACGCTAGTTCTTGTAAATTCGGGATCAAGACATGAAGCGAAATACCTCAGTGGCATCTCTCACTTCTTGGAAAAGCTGGCCTTCTCCGTGAGTACCATTCTTGCTCTAACGGGGTCTCAGAGCCTGTGCGAAGCACCGTAAATCTGCACAGCAGTGAGGGGAAGCACGAGAGAGCGACCGATGGCAGGGCCTGCTCCTTGCAGCGGCACCATGGGTTTGATCTGTTTAAATAGATGGTGGAGGTATTGGAGGTTGTTATGATCCTAATGATATTTTGAAAGTCTGTTGTGGTTTCATCTCCAAGGTCAGTGAGTATGTAGCAAACCATTTGACCAAACGAATGTAGAAGATGATGCTTGTTCAGGGTCACACTGAAGGATTGTAAAGTTATCGTTTTACCAATTCATAACACTGGTATCTTCATTCTTAGTCCACAGCTCAGTTTGGCAGCAAAGATGAAATTCTCCTCACCTTAGAAAAGCACGGGGGCATTTGTGACTGCCAGGCATCAAGGTATGACGCTCTTTCTCTGCGCTCCGTTACCTGAGTGCTTGTAATACTGACAGTAGTCTGAGTTGCTTTTTCTAATGTGTGACAGTAAAAGCCACTTTTTGCTTCTAAGTAGCAGAATTCCATCTGTGGCGACTGCTAAGAAGCTACAAAAGTGAACCTGAAAGGGTTGTAAAAGTCAGTTCTGTTTCATTTTGAAAGCATTTAATGATAATGGTCAAGCAGCTTTATCTGTGATCTCCTGACGCGCGTTTACTGAATGATCATAGATGTGACTTCTCAGGGCCGACCTCGTGTGCTTGTGTTGCAGGGACACCATAATGTACGCTGTTTCTGCTGACGCCAAAGGCCTGGACACAGTGGTCAACTTGCTGGCTGATGTAGCGCTACAGCCCAGGTTATCAGGTCTGAGAACATAAGTCTGTCTCAAAAAAAGACTCGCAATACAGGACTTGCTATTAGATTTCAGAATTCTTCATTAGATCATGCTCATCAAGGAAGTTATCATGTAGCAATTGGGTGTTTTGTCTGGTGGTTGTTATCTTTTGCTTTCTCTCTTATTACAGATGAGGAAATTGAGATGACTCGAACGGCTATACGATTTGAGCTTGAAGACTTGAATATGAGACCTGATCCAGAGCCTCTCCTCACAGAAATGATCCATGCGGTAAAACACTGAAAAGTTTACCTTGTGTGCAGTGCCCTGTATAAGACATGCTGCATTCTCTTCCTCAACTTCAGGGTTTATTTTAGACTATTCCAAAAACAGATTTTTCTGTTACTCAGTTAGATTTCAGTGGTGAGAGTCGGAATTTTGCTGTCCCTCCACTTCGAAATCCTACGTTTTACACACACGTAAGATTTTAACCTAAACTAAAACTATTTATAACTTATCTTTGTTGACATGGGTGACAGCATGTTGGTGAGTTACGCTGACATTAGTGAAATAATGCTCAGCCTTTCCTCTTTTACATGTCTCAAACCGGTAGGCATACTTCTAAAACAGAAAGAGAAGGTTTAGATGGAGGGGGTGAGGTAATATTTGTTACTCTAATGTATCTGTTTCCTTTTAGGCAGCCTACAGAGACAATACAGTTGGACTGAACAGGTTCTGCCCAGTGGAAAATACTGACAAAATTGATCGGGAAGTCCTACATTCGTACCTGCGCAACTATTATACGCCAGACAGGATGGTGCTCGCCGGGGTGGGAATCGAGCACGAGCAGTTAGTGGAGTGTGCGAGGAAACATCTACTTGGTGTGGAGCCGGTGTGGGGCAGTGGGCAGACCAAGGACGTGGACAGATCTGTGGCTCAGTACACAGGAGGCATTGTCAAGGTAAAAGGAAGGTGGAGGTGGCATCATGCCTCTTCCTGTCTGTTGGAGATGCAGATTTGGACTTGAGCTGATTTCTCTATAGGCTTTGCTTTTCTAAAATTACGTACTATTCATGAATGAGAGCCAAAACTGGCCATGACAGCGATGATCTGAGTGACAGGCTAACTACTGGGAATGTATCAAGCTGGATACCACAAGAGGTGAAAATCCGTCCTCATAATTTGTCTGCCCTTCCCACAGGTTGAAAAAGATATGTCAGATGTGAGTCTGGGTCCTACTCCCATCCCAGAGCTTACCCACATCATGATTGGGTTAGAAAGCTGCTCATTTTTAGTAAGTATCAACCTAAAATCCTTTGTTTTGGGTGCCCTGTTCTTGACGAATCCCAGAATGCTACCTGTAAATACTATCATGTAAACAGTGGCACTGTTGCTGCTGATGCTGCACATACAGACAAGCAGCTTTTTCACTGATGGTTTGATGAAGGCACTGACCGTTACACTCTTTTTCTGCCATGTTTCTTTCTGGCTTTTATTGTCCCTCTTTACTTGTCTCAGACCATTGAGAGCTCTGCTATTAGCTGACTGAATTTCCCATTGCAATTCAGGAGGAAGATTTCATTCCCTTTGCAGTATTAAACATGATGATGGGAGGCGGTGGCTCTTTTTCAGCTGGAGGGCCTGGCAAGGGCATGTTCACCCGACTGTATCTCAATGTGCTCAACAGGTTTGTTTGCCTTTCTGTTTAAGGGATAGCAGAAGCAGTCTTCTCTAGCAGTTTAGCACAGATGGCTTCATCTTTTGAAAGCAAACACCCCCAGGTTTTACATCAGCTTATTCCACTTGAAACAGGCGTGACTGATTCTTCAGTGGGTGTTCTGAGAGGGTGAAAGTAAAGGACAGCAATGACCAGGAATCCTGTCTTCCTCTACTGGCCCAATCCATCCTTTAGTCAGGGGATAACAAGAGAATTGGCAGTAGGTACCAGTAACACAGCTCTGTATTGTTCTGGATTTGGTCTCAAGGATGCAAGTGGAGAGGAAGAAGTAGATGGTGCATGCAGAAGTTATGTCAGAGGCAGGAATTGACAATCTCATTGGCACTGCTGAGAATCCTGAAAATGTGCTAGGAGGGGACTCGCTGTCCATGCTTGTTTCATTTTTACATTTAAATTCTGTTGTTTAAATTTTTAAATACTGTTTGTATACACACAGGCACCACTGGATGTATAATGCAACCTCTTACCACCACAGTTACGAGGATACAGGTCTCCTGTGTATACATGCCAGTGCAGATCCAAAACAGGTATATAGTCTGGTATTCAAAGACAGCTGTCCTTAAAAAGTAATCATATCACTTATTACCAGACAGAAACGTTAACAGAGTAAGCGTTATTCTAATCTTCTTTCAATTATCTGTATTCCCTAGGTTCGAGAGATGGTGGAAATCATCACAAGAGAATTCATCCTAATGGCAGGAGCAGTAGGAGAGGTCAGCAGCCTAACTTGCAGACTATGCAGATGGCCTTTGAGCTAAAATACTGTATTGCACTGACCTTGCTAGAATGATTTTTTTGTAGATAAGTACATTAAGTATTTCTGTAAAAGAATATTCACAAAAAAGAGGAAGATGTTTCCAGAACTCTTACGTGGCATGTTATCTTAGANGTTTCCAGAACTCTTATGTGGCATGTTATCTTAGAGAGCAGTGGCCAGACTTTTTTAAACATCTGTTTGTATTTGCTGCTCATTTACAGGTAGAACTTGAGCGAGCAAAGACGCAGCTGAAGTCCATGCTCATGATGAACCTTGAGTCTCGGCCGGTTATCTTTGAAGATGTGGGAAGGCAAGTGTTGGCAACAAACACAAGGAAGCTACCTCATGAGCTCTGTGACCTGATCAGTGAGTAGACAATGCTTTCCATTGCCTTGACTGAACTGTAGATACAATTGGGTGGGGGAGCAACTTACAACATACTCTTATAGCACAGACGAATTGCTTTAGAAAGCACGGGGGCATAAATACTACAGATCTATATTTCAAACTGATTTTCTCGCTTGCAAGCTAGCACAATGCTTGTTTTTGTCAGAAGGAAACAACAGAAGCATGGTAGAGAAGGTCTAGAGTCAGTGACAGTTGTTACAGCTCTGGCTTTTTTTTTTTTTTTCTCCTGCAGGCCAGGTGAAACCTAGTGATATCAAGAGAGTGGTCACTAAGATGCTTCATAAAAAACCAGCTGTGGCTGCGCTGGGTGACTTAACAGATTTGCCCACTTATGAACACATCCAGGCAGCGCTTTCCAGTAAGGATGGGCGACTCCCTCGGATGTACCGGCTCTTTCGATAAAGCAGTGCAGCCTGCACGTCTGACAGACTTGCTTCTTTTTTAATATGTTGTTGAGATTGTAATATTGCTGCAAGCCCTCCCCCACAATCTTTCCAGGCATACTGTGCAAACATGGAACTACGCTACAGCTGAACAAAGCTGCTTCACAACACTGGACTGTGAAGAGCTCGTTATGTTGGGCTTAAAGGCCCACCCTGGCTCTGGATGAGTACTTTGACCCTCTGAGTAAGTTGCAAGAGAAGACGGGTGTATACAGCCTTCTCTTGGCATTGGGGAGAACATAGCAAGCTAAAATATTCATCACTACAACGGAAAGCACGTACCCGAAAAGAAGTAAGTCACTGCTGTGTTACCACTTAATCATGTATCAGCAGTAGAGGTGGAGCTGTCACACTGGAGGCCCTGGTGTGTGCCCTTCCTGGGGGATGTGGTGGCATGTTAAAGAGCTTGGCTTACGTATCTGAATTCAAAGAATATTTATAGCTCTTACCAAGGTGAGCAAAGACTTGGTCAAACTGAATTAGGAAAATACTAGTTAGTATCCATGTGAAGTTAGGCAACAAGTTTCCTGCAGTCCAGGTTTTGTTAAAAGCATCATGGATCCATTTCATCACTGTAATTTACCATCTGTAGTATTACTAGAAGTTACACGTCTGGAAGTAATGTCATAATTTTTCTAGAGCTCAGAGGAAAGTAGACCTATGGCATAACTGAGTTTCTGTGGAGTTCATCTAGAGATACTATGCATAATGCTACATGGACTTACTGTAGAATTAAAGCAATCCTGGTTTTTAGGTTTTTCACTTGCAAGTGAAATAAGAATAAAAGAATAAAAGTTCTTTTACTCCAGAGTTGGTATCCAAACAGGAAGTTATTAAAGGAGTTGCTGTTGCACCCTACTTCCTTCAAATTGTCACGCAGATGAACTTAGGCCTTGTAAAAAGAAGACATAATGGTCAGTCTCAGAGCAGATATGGAGCTCAGCTCGGAGTCAAGATCAACAAAATGATGTTCAGAAAGCTCATGATCTCTTAAGTGATGGACACAAAGCTAAGTGCCATGCATTTGATATACTGAAGACCAAAAAGGAAATAAAATACCTGATTTACATAATCCCCTAACATATGGGCGTAAAAATGTAGACAGCTGCATTACAGCACTTCACTGGCTCACCGTGCATTGTAAGGAGCAGTCAAACTGGGAGCAGAACACTGTGGGGCAGCTATTCCCTGCTTTACCCCCATACCTTTCCTCATGCAACTAGAAGAAGACATGTTGCGTCGCTGCTTGTGGAACCCACAGTATGAAAGTCCTATTCAGTTGTTGTGTATGTTTGTAAGAAAATAAAGAGACTTCTAAATGACTGGAGCAAGTAGTAAGAGTTCTGAAATTCATCAGCTAATGGGCTGGGTTTCTTGAACTGGCAGGTGAAACGTCCCGCTTTTCCAGCTGAAGAAAGTGGCTCAGGTCACCCGAAGGGTTAGCATGCATCACACAGTCAAATAACTCCAGTTCTGACAGCCCTGCAATAAGAGCTGGTTCTCATTTAAGGTATTGCATTAATTTATTTTTATTCCTTTAAAAAGAAAGGAAATCCAAATACCTGATGGCTACAGACAGGTCAGTGCCATAAATGTTTGTACCGCAGAACAGAAGCTCTGTCTTGGACAGGTTGCATAGTTAGCAGCACTTCCTCCAAGTTGTTTGCACGCTGTTTTATGTACTAAGGTGATCAATGATCCAGCCCATCTGTGCCCAGGAACAGTTTTTAAGTATTAGCTGTACTTAACATTTTACCAGTGCCATACTGGTCCACGTAGTATGTTTAGCCTTAAGACAACACTACTTCAAAAACAGCAAGTTATTCACAGTTCACTGAATTGGAAAAATAAAACCAAAACAAATTAACTGTAATCAGAGGTAATGGAACTGCGCTGATCTGTCTTGCAGCAGTTTCTCTGCGTGCTTCCCTACTATACTCGCTTGACATTGTAATCACTTTGGTGAAGCATTACTCAGCAGCTGTATTAGGCCATTATTTTCAACTTGAGTGTCCTGCTGCTGAAGGCAGGTCATGTTTTATCACCCCTGGGGAGGGCAAATGAGTTAAGGAAGGGATTGCTTCAAGCAGTCTCAACAGCCAAATACATGGTGTGAGAGATTGACATTTACCCCCTTAGTAACAGAAGGCCTGTAGAGTAATTATTGAAAGGCAATGTTTCTACACTTCAAATGTACAGTAGTACATTCACACAGATCTTGCTGTACAGGACCAAAAATGCCCAATGTGGCAGCACCATCCTTACACAAAACTGTCCCCTAACTGGTCCCTGTTGTGCATTTTACAGAATACCGTACACTTGGCTACAGATAAGGAGAAAAAAACCCACCCCACAACGTACGTAAGCCAACCAGATCAAATCAAACAGACAAACAAAAATTTTCACCTTTCTGCAGGTTTTTCTTAGGTCCCCTGCCCCTGGTCCTGGTCCTGCCAATTTCAGAAGCTGTGCTCCCTGTGTGGAGTCATCTTAGAACAAAGAGATTGTACCTGGTTGCTTCCAAAGATAACATGGTTAAAAATAAATCAATTACATCTGTTGGGATGGATGTCCTAAGTAACCGACTCCATTTTCTTCAGCAAAAGCACTTGAGCTACATGGATTAGCTCATGCAAATGGAGGATGAGGTTTAAGACATGCTTCACAAGCCACAGCGACTGCCAGAGGTGCTTAGGCAGACAATTCCCTGCAGAGTTTGCCGTGGCCTGAAATCCTCTTTCCGGGCACCTCTAACACAAGCATTGCGGAATCCTCAGCTCAGGAAACGCTACATATGCTGCTGGATTTTTGGTCCTTTTGCTCTTGACGTTTCTGAAGTTCCCTTGTAATCCGCCTCTTTATTCCGATTAAATAGAGTTCTCTGTCAAACTGCCCTGCAGCAAGTGGAATGCTGTAATATAAACACAAGCAATTAGATCAGGGCCCAAATACATTCTTCTTGTTTGCCCAACATTTCCCAACTAGTTCATACAACAAAGGCCAGAAAGCTAATTTTTACTTTCTTAAGGCATTCAGCTACTGCTGTGGGAGAAAATGGGTAAAACAAAGTTCTTCTTCCACAGCAATATGTTAAGGTTTTTCACAATACATTTAAATGAAGAAAACACTGGTTGTAAAAGGCAAATATACTTTCAATTTAAGCATGAACGTGCCTGCACTCATAAAGGGCATACATAGAGGACATTCTTTATGACCCTAAACCAAAAAACACTCATTTGAAAAGCTAAACTAGCTTACTGTTAACTTTTCATGCACAACAGTTCTTACCTTGGTCTGTTCTAGAGAGACGAGAAGGAAACCCTAGCAGCCCAGCTGCACAGACTCTGCAATACTTCTGTTTAATGGGTATTTAATACCCATAAACAAAACAAACAAAAAAAAATTCTAATTGTACTGTTGATCAAGTGCTTTGAGAAATCAGCATTTTCTAGATACCTGGGTCTTGAAATCCCCAAGCATGCTACTCACAGAAAAGAGACTAACTGAATTTCAGTGACTTAAGCAAATTTTCTAAGGAGTTCTACTAGCATGGCAGTCCGCAGTGGGACATTCAGAAACTTGGAGAATCTCGAAATACTTCACTGACATAGAGCTATGTTGAAATGCAGCCACCCCTGGGGAGAGAAAACAGCGTTGGTCCCAAAGAGAGAAAGAGGAACAGAATAGGAAAGATCTCCACGCTGACAGGAAAAACAGACAGCTGCATCTCAGATAAACCACAGATTTATAGTCAGTTGCAATGAACTCTCTTTGTCTCCCTCAGGAGGATTAAGTGACCTGGCAGCAGGGATTTTAGATGTCAGTGCAAGGTTTAAGCGCTCTTACTGCTCTGACCAGTGAGAGCATATATTGGGTAAAAAACAAAGAGGCTGCAGAGAGCTACACGGGATAAACTCTATTTTAGGAATTCTCCTGAGAGGACAAACTTCCAACAGGAGCATATCCTCAGGATCACTGCAGCCACGTGCAATCGTACAGGGTGGTTGAGGAGGTACTAACTTGTCTCTGCCAGGCCTCACTTTCACACGGAACAAGGCAAACACAGGCCGATGGTCTGAAGTTTTGATCACAGGACAAGATGAGTACTTGACAGCATGGATGTCATCTCTGTACCGACTGCGGTATACGACTCGATCCTGGGAGGCAGAGAGAAAGGGGAGACTGATGGTAACTCCCTTTGCGCATCCAACCTGGAAAGAAGCACTGGTTCACAAGAGACAAATCCATTTGTTTATCACACTTAGGGAAATTAAGTGTCTTGGGCAGGGATACATTCATGAAGAACATGTGTCTGATCCAATAGAGGTTCTGTGCCCAGCACTGAGCACAGGGGAGAATGCACTGGAACAGGATGTAAGGCAGGGAAAAGAAGATTAGCAGCCTCTGCCAAACTCTCTGTGCTCACGGATGCAAGAATCCTTTCTTCCAAACCAGTTCCACATACCCCGTTGCTCTTAAGCAACAAACCTCAGCATGACTGTATCTCGCGCAGCCCAACTGTGGAAGGCAGCTTTTTCTCGCAGGTGAGAAACCCCTTTGGAGGCAGATGTGAGGCTGAGCAGCCCTTCAAGCACGCTGCTCTGAAATCATCCCTTACCGTGTAGGAAGGAGTCCTTTGTTTGGAGGTGGTGTCATAGCTGTCCTTTCCTATGTCAAACTTGTAGGAAGGACGGAAATTAATATCAGCCTCTTGGAATCCTTTGAAAATAGACCCTGTAAGGGAAGGGGAGAACAGCATGAACAACAAATTCCTCCTTCCTAAGAACCTGGAACACTTTCTGCATTTATTCAACACTGCTTAACTACTGCTGGCTAGAAACAACAGCCATGTACATACATGAAAAAGACTAGAAAAACCTGGGCTTGAGGTCCAGAAAGGGAGCAAGCTCAAGTTCTTACATAGTGAGGATAAAAAATAGCCAGTGGCTATTCAGTCAGCGGCTATTTAAGCAAAGAACACTTGGTGCATGCACTTCCCCTTCCACGGAAATCTCATGATGCTTTGCAAATGCTAGCTATTCGAATCTAAATGCCCTAGACACTGTGACAGAATTATGTCCAGTTTGTAGAGGAGTCAGATGAAACGGAGCAGAAAATGGCTTGGGGGATTACACTAAATATAGCAAAATGCTACAGCAAAAAGCCCCTTGTACAGACTGCCCCTGTATGTGACAACTGCTGACTTCCTTTTACAGGGCACTTAACAAGAGAAAGCAGGAAAGGTCTCTAGGAAAGAGGGATTTGGCTGTAATTATTTCTGTCTGTAGATATCTCTGTTCCTGGAGACCAGGGAGAAAAACAGCTGTCCCTCACCCCTACTCATTTCACTAGTAAGCTGGTCATATGCCAGTAGCTTGGACACGTCTGTTTCCAGGTTCTGGTTCAAGATGGAATCCACGGTCTCGCGATCCTTATTTAGTCGGAAGTTGAAGTCACCAAACCAGAATACTTCATCAAACCGAGTTGTGACGTCATCTGCAAATTCAAGCCAGAAGCGTCAGTATAAAGGTAAATATCCTGAAATGTTCTGAAAGTAAAAAAAAAAAAATTCCCAACTTTTCTTCCCTGAATCTCCTTTTGACTTTTGAAGAAAATTGAAGTATATGATGTAGCTACACGCTCATTAAAATGACACTCACTGAAGTCTTTCTAAGTGAGATCTGTATGATGCATGGGTTACTGAGAGTGCTGCTAGGTATGTTCAAGAAACAGTCACAAATTCTTTCTTTTTACTACCAGGAGATATAATACTTGAGCATGTTTTCTGCCTGTGACCATCACACAATGTGGTAATAAAAAAAACCAGTCGCAAATAGAACAGAAATTTACAAAATCATAGAAAAATCTGTAAAGAGACCAAACTATCTATAGGACCTAAAAATAGTATGAACACAAAACCCTAATGCGACACTGCACATAAAGAGTAAATTCATCTTTCCAGAGAAAGGGCTTAGCTATATATCTAGACGTCATGTTAACAGCACAGCATTAAAAAACAATAATGGATTTGGCAAACAATACGCTGACCTGTGTATATGCAAACTGAAACAATGTTCTTTCTTGTAAGTTCTGAAATAATTTCTACTTGTTCTAGAAAACACTTGGAAAGTGAAACACATCCATGATATTGATAAAAATGACACCAAAATTATCTTATTGCTGTTCAGAGAAAAAATACTTCACATGAAAATTCCTTTCGAATTTTCTCTCTCCCTCTCCATTTCAACCTTTTCTCTCAAATTCCCCCCAAAATTACACCCCACCTAAAAAAAAAAAAAATCATGTGAATAATAACCACCCGCATACAAAAAACCTGTGGTCTCAAACTAGCACTCTTGTTCTCTCTTCCTTCGTGTAGACTGAAAGACAATGCACAAACTCTGTTCTTTTGGGCTCCCACAGAAGCATGGTTTCACACTTACTAGAACTGGATCGATACGGGTTTGTGTCCGGAACGTTCTTGGGAAGTGTAAGGGCTTGAATGGTTTTATTGTAGTCCAGTTTCCTCTCATTCACCTTACTGTCCCCAGCTGAAAGACAGAAATCCCATTACTGCTAACGATGCATCATTTTCATTCAATTACCATTTTTCGTTACAACAGCAGCTTCCAAAGGACATCAGACATTTCCCACGTGTAAAATGGAACACTGACCCAGGGAGCATACAGACTGAAAAATAATGACAGAAAGCGTGGAAAAAGGGATACAAATGTGCAGAGTTAATTTTTGTTTTTCTAAACACTGTTTTTTGCTAAATTTGCTACAAAAAAAAAAAATTCCCCTTCCCTTACTGTTCTCAGCTCAGCAATCCTGAGCTTTGACTTCAGTCTGCGCTGCTCCTTTATCCCTCTGCAGCTTTTTTACCTTTGGGAAGCAACCCCCCTCCTCCCTCAATCAGGACACTTCTAACAAGACTGTAAACGTCTCACATGTGAAGTGGGAGGTGATGAAGAGAAAGGAGGTCCCAAAAAACGTGAAGCAGATTCCCAGAGCTCCCTTGGTTTTGATCTGAGATACGATTCGAGTTGTCACCGTGGCATACTCCACTTCTGGAAGGAGAAAAAGAAGTTGCTGTTACTGAAAAGCCTCTTGAGACAGCGAGCAGGAAGGTTAGGTGAGGGACAGCCCTGGAGAAAGGACAAGACACCCGATGGCAGCAGTCCTTTCCTCTCCCCAACCTCCAGCTCTTACTGGACCACACACCTGAGCAGAACCAGATCAGGTCCCTCCGAATGAAGACCGACATGTAGAGCACTCCATGTGCAGCAGAGTAGAGCATGACATAGTGGGGGCCCAGCGTCTCTTGCAGGCGGATCTCCCACTCTCTTCTGCAGGAAAGAACAACAGCTGGATCACAAGGACGGTACAAGAGACAATAACCAGGAAAAGAAACCAGCGTTGTGAAAACAGAGCGATCCCTTTGCCAATGTCGAGTAAGCGTAAGCAAAACCTCCACTGCCACAGCGATGCTGCAGTGAAGGTTGGTCAGTTTGACGTGTAACTCCACGCACGCCATGCAGCAGGCTCTGCATGTTGGGGAGAGAGTATTACTGCCACTGCGCCGAGCAGCTTGCAAATCTGAGGAAAAGAGAGTCCCACTGGGAAGACACCCTAAAAAAGCAGAGTCAGACATGAGGCTTCAACCTGCTCTTCTAGGGTCGGTCAATCTCAGACAGGCTAGAAATTTGCAGCAATGTGCTACTAACGAGCACGCGGCTGCTAACGCCAACAGCCAGCCCGTGAGCCAGCTCACAGCCAGCTCGGATCTACGGTAAACCGCCCACAGAAACCAGACAGGAGTTTCGCTATTAGCTGCCCTGACAACAGGACCAGGTTCTGTATTCCCAGATTTTTGTGACACTTCTCTCTAAAACCCATTTCCCCTGGTGCTCATGCAATGGAATTCAGAGTCTTATTAAATGGGTTTATTGAAAATACTAATAAGATGGAGACTATTTCCAGACTAATTAAAACCAAAGTAATTAGTTAACAATAAAAGAGGATGGTTCATTACATTGTTTTTGCTACCTGTCTGGACAGCCTTCTTGAACCCCAATGACATACATGTCCTGGGCATAGTCAGGATCTGTTGGTAATAAGAAGTCATCCAGGTTCACAGGAAGTTCCTATTATTTAAAAAAGAAAAAAAAAATAATAGCAATATTAGCTATGGAAATATTTACTAGAAAATGACAAGAAAAATCCAGGCTAAGCTACAAGTTCCACAGCATACACAAACAATTCAGGCTTCAAAAAACAGGTTAAGTAATAATACTAAAAATTCTCCTTCCCAAAGGCAGACTTCACCTGCCGCTGCTCCAGCAGTAACCAAGATTCCACAGTTCAGCCACGTGGGCCAGTAATGTGATGTTTCTAATTTCCTGTGATACTTTTTACCAAAGGCAAATCATAGGCTATTTACTGCTCACCCCAGGGGTTGCTTGTGTTCTTCTAAGCACAGCTTCTCAGTCACCTGGTAGAACCAATCTTGAATTCCTAGCTACGTAAAGATGTAGGCAGGAGGCTGTGCTCTTTATCAGAGATGTTCTCATCATAAGCACTAAACCGTGAGTCATCTTCATATGACCCTAATTGCAATGGAGCGTAAAGGAGCTGCCACAAAAAGCCAATGGCACTTGCAAGGTCGCTGTTTTCACAGC
>RSEF01000017.1:8576155-8613219 GCA_003993805.1 Himantopus leucocephalus
CCCAGCAGGATTCTGCAGGGCAGCTGGCTCCCCGCTAACACACCCCAAATTTTGCCACGAGAAGCTGGGGGACATACCTGCTTCGAACATCCTTGGAGCGAATGGGAGTGAGCAGGCTGAATGTAGATTTCATGGAGTCTGTGGAGCAATTATCATAGACCATCCCGTTGCCGTGTAGCCTGGTATCGCTCAAGCTGCTGCTCACCCTCCCAAACTTGTGCTGAGAATAATGTCGATAATCCATACAATCTGAGTCAATCCTATTAGCTGTCCTCAGTGTGTGAGAGGCCACATTGAGCTCCACGGGTGGCAGAGGTCGAGCCGGCATTATTTGAGACAGCCGGGGTTTGCCTCCTGCAAAGGCTTTCCCCCGCAGAAGCCCACCAAAGGCACTGGAGATCTCAGAGGCTCGTTTCCCCAGGTCGGAGGTGCCTCCTCTGCTCTTCCCCATGGGACTGGCTTCCGAGGCGTCTGGTGAACTGTGCAAGGAATTCTGCTGGCAGCACTGATGGCAGGGGCTTGCCCTACCCCTGACGGGAGGGCTGAGGGATGCTTCCTGCAGAGAACCGTTTGAGGAACTTGTCTCATTGGGATCAGTCAGACTTTCCTGACTCGTTCTAAACCTCCTCCACCTCCTCCAGCTTTTCTCATCCAGAGATGCGGCACGCTCCAGCCGGGGTTTCCGAGGAGGCCTTGGAGTGACCGATTTAATTTTCACATTAGCTTTGAGTTCATCCGGTAGAAGCTTTAAGGTTTCCTTTAAAGAGGTGCCTACACTTGGAGGATCTTCAAAGGTAAGCACCCCATTGCCACCAGCCTCCTTCTTTGCTGCTTTGCCAGCTTTTTTAGCATGCAGGTCCTGCACTGCTCCACCCTCCGTGCTCCGAGTAACACATGCCCCTGGGTGCTGCGGAAATCCATTTGGAGTACTCATTCTCCCTCAGGTACCAGCTATGGATACTGCTCCGTATGAAAACTTCCTCACAGCATACTTTCCTTCCCTTGCTTACCCCGTAGGTTCACAGGGCTTTAACCAAGCCAGAAGGACATGGAAATTGGCGACAGGTCAGCCTTTAGTTGAGAATGAAGGGCAGGTGTACGTGTAGGCGGATGCATCGTCTGCAAAATTTCAAGCGGTGGGATACCTGGATTTCCCCAAGAGAAACACGTAAGAATGAAAAGTTATTGAGCTGCAAACTCTGCTTCTTGATCAGAGAGCAACCTCCTCACAGGACCTCCCTCTAGGACAACTCAAACCTTAATGTGACCTTGTTAGAAAACCAATGGGTTGGTTTTTTTTCATGAGCAGAGCAGCAAACTGACTTCCCCCCTGCTGTAGGCATCACGGCTGTGCACAGACTTCTTTAAGAAAAGCTTGTGTGTACTGTTAGCGTGAAAGGAAATTAAAACTGCACATAAATCGCAGCTTGCTCTCCCTGCCGTACCGTGAGTCACCAGTACGACCAGCCTCCACGCTGCCCGCAGCGCTCGGTGCCAGAGGCCAGGAAATTTCCAGTGATCTCAACTTCTACCATGATCTCACAGTGGGGAGATCGCTGCTTCGGGCCAACCCCCGGCCCCCGCCGCTGGAACTGAGAAAATACCCGCGGAGCAGTTTTAGGGATACGGAATCGGGGTTGAAGGCAAATTCCTACTTAGGCGGGGGAAGCAGCTCGTTACTCTGCCGTTACTGCAACCCGAACGTCCCACCTGCAGCGCTACACTCTGCAGCTCGATACTAGAAAGGCCAAATCCTGTTAAATCACACCAGAACGCTATTTTCGTACCCGAGGCGAAGCCGCCCGCCCTCTCCGCGGCCCGGGCCGGAGGGACAGCTCCGCCAGCGCCTCCTCACCCTCCTCCGCCTCCCCACCGCCCCGCTCCGCCACGACGGCCCCAGCCCTGACGGAGGGCCGCGACCCCGCCGCGGCCGCCCCCGGGAGACCACTGACCTCCGGGCCGGCTCCGCCGCGCTCGTCTCGGCGGTACTTCAGCGGGCCGCGGCCCGGGCCCCGCGGGCTCCACCCGGGCGCGGCCGCAGCCGCCCTTCTCCCCTCGGGCCCTCAGAGGCAGGGCGGGCCGCGGGCCCGGCGGGGGGGGGGGCAGGCCGAGCGGGCCGCGGTGGAGGCCGCCCCAGCCCCGCGGCCCGGCCGTAGCAACGGCGGCGGCGCTGGGCTGGGCCCGCCCCGACGGCAGCGGCGGCGCCGTGCGGCAGCGCCCCCGGGCGGCCGGAGGACCGCACCGCCACCCCCCGGTGGTCACAGAACTACAGGACGGTTTGGGGTGGAAGCGACCTCGGAGATCATCTCGTTCCAACCTCCCTGCCAGACCAGTTTTTTTACTTATAATTAAATAAATCAATCATATAAAGCCATGACCGTCACCATCCATTCTAGATCAAGGCAGCTTTTAAATAAGCAGTTTAAAGCAAAGCATTTCACACTTCATATTCTGTCTACAGCTTCAATTCCGACCGTCGCACTGAAGATACCTATGCCCAGGCAGCTCCAGCTCCCCACCTTCAAACAGGTTATTTCCAAACGTCCAGGAGAGGTAATAACCACAAGAAGTAGCAAAATGTGAAAGTGCTCCAGAGCGCAAAATATTTTATTTAAGAATTTACAGTGTCAAATCTTACACTTAGGAAAGATAGCCGCTCCCAGCTCAAAGGAAGCCTTCTTGAATGAAGTTGTTTGGCAGTCTCTACTGAAAGGAGAAAGTCATCAGCAGCCGGGCTGAACTAGAGGAAAGCCAAGTGTCTGACTAGTTTCAATTATAGAAAAGTAAACCACACCGACTGCTGCTGACCACATCTGGAATTGAGTATGGACCATTACGCAAAGGTTTCTAATCCCCCCAAAGAGCATTTCACTTCGGTTACATACAAACCTTTTAGGACATACGTAAGGCTATCGAGATCTCAGAAAGGTAGCGTTATGCAGGAAAAGAAAGAACAATCGGGGACCAAAACTGGAATTTCACATTCACATTATTTCTACTCCTGGGCAGAAATTCAAGTAAAATAAAATAGTTTGGTGGCAAGTTCTAAATAAAATATGGCCTAATGATTTAATAAATATTTAAAGTTTATTTCTCTCTTTGCAGATAATTCAGATTCTTCAGTGAATATGAATGTTGCATATCATGGTTTTCAAGATTTCTTATATTAAACCTAAAGATTTTAAAGTCCAGCGGTAGAGGTCTAATCCGTCTACTTTTAGTATGTTTGAAATTCAGCTGTTAGCTATTTAAGACCTTGGTTGTTTTTTTAGTAATGGAAATTCAAGAACAGAGTATTATGCTGATTCTGGCACTCAACAGGAAAAAACTTCAACAACTGTCAAGCTGTTACCACCTTAATTGTAGAGTGCCAGCACTTTGAGAGAAAGCGAGTAACCGTATTGCACTTAAAAGAACACTCACTCGTCAAATAGTACAGCATTGGCTATTATACAGAGAGCTTCTTTCAGACTATACAATTTGCTTTACAAGTAGTCTAAACCACAAACTACATACATACTAGGTAAGATCCAAATCAAATTAGTATTAGATTACAGTCACAGTTTTCATTCAATATAGGTCAACTTATTTGGATGAGCTGTGGCCCCCTCCCCCTTCAAAAACCACACCAGCACGAGGCATTTCCCAGACGAACACCTCGACTTCACACACTGACAACCCAAGTCCTGTTTGATCAGCATTGCAATTGTGCATGGTCCTCTTAAGGCCACAGAGTGTTATGTTACAACGTGGACATGTTTTTTTCCCCCCGCTGGGAGAGGAACATCCTTCAGAAATTAAGGAATCCCTGAAACTATGTCTTCCAAGGTCACACTAGTAGGTTTAAAATAAACTTAAGGAATAAATTGCCTATGCAATTTACAAATAGTTTTTTGTAACAGACAGCAACTATTTCCTCCCTTGTGTCTATTCTTTATCACAGCAAAGCTATTTCTAGCCAGGTTTTTTAAAAGGAAGAGTTACATATACTTCATGTTTGGTAATGATTTGCGTAGATGAGGTTGCAAGTAGGGAGACCCATGAAAAAAAAAAAAATCACCCATCACTGAATTTCTGTCCTGTCAACTGCAGCTAGTACTGATACCATGTGCCCTAAGATTGAATAGTTCTTCGTATGCTCAGAACACGAGTGAGAATTCCAAATACAAAGCCATTGTACTCTACTTCAATGTTGGATACTTCCTCTGTCCAATTCTTCCCAGTCTTGAACTTCCAGTGACTGCAGCAGACTGAAAAAGGGAGAACAGGAATAAAAAAAAATGTTCTGTAAAAGTGTCATACTGGAGACAAAATGCAAAAAGTTGGCAATAAAGTTTTGAACACAAACTTGTTAACTTAAATGGGTGCTAGACTGGCCTATGTGCACATCTAACACTCTACATGCAACAGCCCAGATTAAGCTAGTCAAACATAAAATCATGGTTTTGTTCCTAGTTTTGTTCAAAGTACAGAGGAGGTCTTTACTCACTTGTGCAAATTGAGAAGGATTGTAGAATGGTACTGCTCCTGCTGAAGGTCCCCCCGAAGGTGGTACAGCAGCAGGCTAGAAAGTAGGTAATACTGACGTTACAGAACTGCAGAGCTCCACTGCCTCTCAAATGGGGTTTGCTTAGTCATACAGAGCAAATATTCACTGTAATAATGCCAACAATATGGACAGCGCAGCATATTGTAACAACTGCAAAAAGTGCTGGTACAGTTTGCATCCATATCTTTAATATTACTTGCTTAATGTAGGAATTGGCAAAACAATGTCACATGCATAAACCGTAAATAGCTCTGAAAATCCAAAGCATGCAAAACCAAAACAAGACACCAGTGCGACTTCACTGAATTAGTACCTTCTGCTTTGGTTAGTAGACCTTAGGACTTGCCCCAAAATAAATATTCTGTGTCAAGTTTTGCTTTACTAAGAAATATCAGAAAGAGTTTGTGTCACCCCTTTACGGTGACCCCACAGTACTGGAACTCACAGCAGAGATGAAGCATTCCTTTAATTCCTACAGGGGCTTTTGCAAATGAAACAGGCAATGATATTATTACCGATTCAAGACTGGCAGTAGAATGACAAGGTTTTGCTTGTGGGAGTCTTTTTAGGAGGTTTTTTGGACTGTTTTTTTTTTTTTCTCTCTCATTTGTTTGTTTGTTTAAAATCAACTGACTTTGGTACCCCAGGAAAGAGCTGATCAAAATTATCAAGTGAATCTCTTAGGAACATGAACAGAAACAAAAAGCATGCCTGGATTACATGCATTCTCATAAATACAAAAAACTCTGAAGACCCTGTTTGAGTGTTAAAAGGAACACTACATCATTAGTTACTTTTAATGTTATTTCTGTGAAATGAGAAAAGGGGAAAATGACTAAAAGTAGCATTAGTGTTTGAGCAAATGCAAAATAAAGGAGGGGAAAAGTAAATAAGTTAACATAAATGAGAATGGCCAGCCACATGTACCTGATTAAAATGCTGGCTTACTTCACGTGATAATGAACTCATTGAACTAGAGCGCGAAAGCTACAAAACAGCAAGAACACACAAATACAAAAAAACACAAATAAAAAAAGTCGTCATGCATGTCACTGCCCCAAGCTTTCAGTTGTTTTATTTAATTTTAAAAGTCTCACTGCCAAAGGTTAAACCAACTTCAAGTTAAAAAAAAAATGTAAAGCCAGAAGTTAGTTTAAATCAAAAGGACTTCCTAAAGCAAAAAATTATGTAGATATAGAAAACATTTAGTAGGAACAAAGGTAATGTTACTCTGCCTGACACACAGCAATCTGTTCTCTCATTGTGTCTTGCACTTAATATTAGTGAAATTATATGCATGCATGGAGGCAACAAGAGATCCTCAAACTGCTATTGACATTTTACTCTAAAAAGGCTTGTAAAAGTCTACTTATATAGAAAAAGGAGATCACATCACAGAATGTAGGACAGGGAGGCTGAACTTCTCGTGTGGGCTTAGAGGTCTTTCCTGTACAATTTTGGAGGCAGTCATATGATTCCATCTTGGCTAGTCATCAGCAACTGAATCAGTTACTTGTTGTTTTAGACGGCCCATGTTAAATCCACTACAAATTCATGGTTAAAATACGCTGCAAAAGTCATTAGCTAACTACTTTGAATCAAGCCTTACCTCGCCTGACTGGGAGCCATCAGGGTTAGAAACAGGAAGTCCAGATCCAGGAGGAAGGATTGCAGGGTTTAAATACTAAAGAAAAACAATGCACTTTTGTTTATCTTCATTACTATGACGCTATTTCAAACTTCTGCTATACGGAACACACTGAAGCAAAACGACATTACAATACATCAAGCCAGGTGAGACATGCAGTGTATGGCTCTTCCTATGTTCTCTGTCCCTTTCCTGACACATACTGCACCCACAGAACCTGCAACCCTGCCAAATTAGGAAACGCAACTTTTCACGGGCTTCCCACTTCCATTTTCACTTCCATTTCCCTTCTCCAGTTCTTTAACTAAAATGTTATACACAAACGTAGTCCCTACAACAACATGCTTTGTACGTACTGTGGCTATGAAACTACTGTTCAGAATGAGGGTTTTTTACCCAGAAGTTTGAATTGTATATACAAGATATTCTTTCTAACCCACCTCTGGTTCAACAGCTGCAGAAGGATCTGTGTTGGTTTGATTTGCAGCTGGTGTGTGCTCTGCTGCACCACTCCCTTCCATCGGCTGGGGTTCCCCTGGAACTACAAAAGAAATGGGATTTAGCCAAAACATGAGATACTAAGCAACTGAGGAATACCCCACAGTTCAAATTTTGCTATGTGGATGGCCTAGCCACTCTGCAACAAAGGGCAGGAAAAAAAGAAAAAAAAAAAAAAAAAAGAACCCCTTTGTTTTCAGCACATGGAGCTGGGCTTTGCCAACCCATTTGTTTTACTGCAGTTCCCAGACTAATTATACTTCCAAAACAAATTGGAGTTAATGAGATTGAAGATTTCATTAAAGGATACATAATATACACGCTGGCAAAAGTGACTTACGGTGACCATATAACCATAAATAACCATACAACCTCCTTACAATTTTATCCACTCATAACACACCTGAGTTTGGAACAAATACATTTGCAGGAATTGGCATTGGTGCCAAGGGGGCAAATAGGTCTGATGGTGCAGGAACAGCACCGCTTGACTTGGTTCCACCTGGATTCAGGACATCAACATAACGGGCTCTGCTTCCGGCTAAAACAGAAAAACCCAGAAATAACAGAAATAAGCCTTGTGTTAGTCATCCTCATGTCTATTTTGAACAGTCTGCAGGTTAAGCCATCTTTCAGAATCAGAAAGTGATGCTCCAGGGATACAAACAATAATACCCAAGTCACGATACAGCTGTGAAAGCAGTCACAGTGCTAGGCACTGTGGTAGGCACAAGCAAGGCCAGCAATAGCCACAGCTTCACGATATCGCTGAGTTACCAACTGTTCCCAAACAACTCCAGAAAAGCCAAGGCTTCTGCCTTCACATTTTAGGCAGGAGGAAAACTGAAGTCTTTCATACTTCAAGCATGAATGTTGTCTGTTACCTGCTCTTCTGGAGAACATGTTGACAGGGGCACCAGGTGGGCCACCAGGTCCCGCTGGAGCAGTCTGAGGAACTTTAGGAAATCCTGTTGGAGGTGGTGGCGGAGGCTTACTCTGCAGGGAAAACAAAAAAAATCCAACCACATCGTTGACTGAGAGTTTTAAACCAAGTATCTGTCTAACTTCTCTTCCTCACCTATTCCAGGGCACATATAATTGTGTATACAGACATACATCTTGTAGTGTAGACCGATATTCCTCATCTTCCATATGATAACTAACGTATGGGCATTTCTACAACCCACCTACGCTCCCTCTAAAAAGAAACATTTACAACAGTGGTTCTTATCATTTGTTTGCATTTTGAGACAGATCCTTAAATGACAAGGATGGACAGGATGTGTGATTTTCTCTGCTATATGGTGCATTACGTTTTCGAAACTATAGACTCTTCCTACCTTTTTCCCCCCTATAGTAAGTTTGCAGTGAATCAATTAACAAGCAATTGTCTGGGTGATGCCAACGTCTATGAATAGCTACACCAAACTGAGTTTAAAGCAAATTCCCTTGTAAATTCCATTACAATTACTGGATCCACACCAGCAACTAAAGATACAAACGGTTCCATAAGGATGTAGACTGTAAGAATGTGTAAACTGTGTATTAGTTTCAAGATGTTGCACATCTTAATCCAAATTCAGTAAAAGGTAGCTCTTAAGAGCCACTAACAGATCAAAGAAAATTGTGTGCCACTAGAGATTTCAGTTTTTCTCTTGGAGCAATCATGAGTCTTCAGATTTTTACCTCCTCTTCTGGTTCATCTAGATTAACCCAGCGTTGCTTCTGTTCATCCCAAACAATCTACAAGGAAATCACAGTCAAAGATTAGGAGTTCAAACACAGCTGTTAAACAAAAAAACCCCTAAAACAAAAACCCTGTCATACTTTTTTTAAAAAGCCAGTCTTGGAATAAGCATAATATTGAAAGTTTTACACACATCTGTTTACTTGTCAAAACAACGTTTTCCTGTATGACAGATGAACATTTTGAACACATTAAAATGTATAAAGGTTTTTGTGATTTAGGGGGCTTACTGATTTGTTCTTGTCATCTGGAAGGTGAGCTTCATTCTTGCCTTTTCCCATCAGCCAGCGAAACCAGTTTGCACCAGTCTAAAAATAAATTCATCTATTCAGTTAATTCTCTCAACACTGTCTTTACAGACAGATTAAAAGAAACATTCATGCAACCGTTCATTTTCTGTTAAGGACTTCAACCCTGAGCCCAGAGTTGCACCTAATAAGTAGAAACAAACAGTTTTGTCAGGACCTCTTAAATCAGTACTCTGGACCAGGAGTTCCCACATATACTACCAAATGTCCCCTAGCTATAGCTACCTTCCTTAGAAAGTTTACCTTTCTGGGTGCTGGCTCCTTTTTTATTTCCTTTTTAGTCTCTTTCCCTACAGGAACAGAGGGAGAAGGAGAAGGCTGTTTTGCTGCAGAGTTGGATCTCTCTCGTCCCACGGAATGAGCAGAGGACTCTGAAGTTGTTCGTGATCTTCGCCCATAGCCCTGTAGTACAAATATACAGGCAAGTACAAAGTTGTCACTGCTGGAGTGACGGATTACATTTCATCTTGCTAAACAAATTCCTTCTTTGAAAAGTTAGTAATAGGAAGAGATACAAAAGCACATAAAAATAAACATAAAGAAGAATAAAGATGTAGCAAAAGAAACAGCCTGCTCGTGGCATACCATATGTGCTGAAGACTGAGATGCAGATCTGGATCTTCGTCCTGGTGCCTGGTTAGATATAAAGCCAGGACATGCTTAATAAGCAAGTAGCTAAATATCTGACACAACATTCACTCTTCATCAAAAATTCCCACACAATTCAAGATATTCAGGCTGGTTATTTGGGTACTTCTATCTCCTCTGACATGTAGGAGGTGCAGAAATAGAACTGAATTCTGGCCAAGTAATGGCACTACCGTCTAACTGGTCCATGAAAAAGCGTTAAATGAGGGCACTTCTGTGCAGCCTTAACCAGCCCACATGAGGAAAGGTGCAAAAATGCTGCACCAAGGAGTAGTTGCTGCATTTTTTCCCCTCCAACATTAGGTTGTTCTTCTAATGTTCATGTAGCAACCCAAGCACAAAACCAATTCACTGTTTCTTCTACGAGTATGATTAACTTGTGGTTAAAAAAATCTTCCCATCCTTTATCAGTTGCTAAATGTATCCCTATTAAAGATGCTTATATTAATTCTTTCAAACAATTGTCACTTCAGGAAACTAAACTAACTTCCAAGGAGATACCAACACCAGTAGTATTTAAACAGTGAAAATACTATGTATTTTAAAACGGGGGTTGGGATTTTGATAAACACCTTCCATGTTTCCAGTCATGACCAAGTGGTAGTCAATACTATGCTTTTAAAGCTCAGTCACAGAACTGTTCTTTAGGGCCTGCTTGCCTCATTGCTGATGTATGCTACAAGCTCTTTTGGCTATGAAGAATCATTCTGGGAGATGGGAGACGAAGGCAGGGAAAAGAAAGATTAAATTCTTCAGACAATAGCCTGATATCCCTCCTCCCCCTTTTTTAAAAAAAATTCTTTTTAGAGAAGAAAATTATGGCTAAAATTTTCTACTAGTTCTTCATTATTTATTCCACTGAAGGGGAAGGACAGTGGGGAAGAACTAAGCTTCAAGTCTTGCTGAAGAGCAAGACAGAGCCCAAATACACTCGTGTGCTTGCAAAGATCTGCAATGCAGCTGACATGTGCTGAAGAGATGTATGAAATCAAGATACCATGCTAGCCATTCTGCCATAGAAATCTTCCTCTCTCTGTTCAGGGAAAGAGTTTTGTGAAGGAGACTCCGGGGCAATTCTCTGCATTCCTTAAAAAACAAATTACATTATGTTAGTGGAGGCAGGGAACACAACATCAACAATAACGAAGGGCCCTCAACCACCACAATATGACTTTTAAGGCAAAAGTTTTCACTCGTTATGAATTTTGTGCTAGAAAGAACCTGGTCTTTTAAAGAACGTGAACTGCAGTTGCTGTGATTTAATTTTTTTTTCTCCTGCATGGGTATTATGCTTTTTCTAAACACAGGTCAGTGCAGGCTGAGGGATGCAACCATCAGTATGGGGCAGTTCAAGGTTCTTCACGTCTCTAATGCAGCTCTGCCAAACTTATGTATTCCTGCCTTCACACGTGTCAGGTTCTACTGTCACAGAATTAAGACTTATCAGGGTCCTAGAAGCTGCTGTCCAGAGGCAGAAATCCCTGAAGCTCCAATCACAGACCTTGCAAACAGAACTGCCAATCCCAGTGCACTCGGTGATTACCTGTTAGGGTCTAAATCATAATCTGCTGAGCCTGACCTCTCTTTTAAACTAAGCCAAGTAAGCAGGATGAATACTGTAACTTTCCACAGATGTTTCTGTACTATTACATGGTGGTTTTAAGTTTCATTACCCTTGACTTACTACTTTTTAAATATTGAGATATTTTGCATTATTTCCCAAAATACTTCATTCCCCTTTTAAGGAAGAAAAGCTGTTTACTAAGATCCCAGACCTGTTTCCAGGTTTGTCTGCTCTTCTGACCGTGGTTCAACTTCTTGTGGTGGCCCTCCTGGTGGTAGCGCTGACCCTAAATATAGTGGTGATGGTTCAGTTCCATACGGATTTGAAAATCCTGGAGGTGCAAAGCCGGGTCCTGGACCAATAGGCTGAGAAGCCACTGAATAGAAAGGGACACTTCGGACAGCTTCCTGGTCACCAGAAGGAATCATAGCAGCTGACCCATCAAGGACAGCCTGAGGTACTGCAGCACAGAAAAAAAAAACCAAACCAAAAAAACCCCAAACAAGTTAAGAGTTATAACTAAACAGAAATTCCAGTGTGTGACCCTTTTACCCTACGAATAAAATGATACCACGCAGGAGTGAAATCTCACTGTTTCTACCATCCTCTTAAGTGGTTTCTTATACCAGAAAACTGAAATATTTATTTTCTCTATGTCATGAAGAAGGATATGAAACACTAACCTGAAGGCATCAGCTGCACACTTTGCATCTGTTGAGCCATATTGGGTAATAAGGATGCTAACAATGCATTTTCAGCACCTGGACCCACGTCACGGCCAGCTCCTGCTCCATCACATTGACTAGCATGGTCTAATTCAGAGCTTGGTGTACTGCATGGATACGGTGGTGGGGTGGATCTGTCTGTGTTATAAGCTATTGCACCCTCCTGCACAAAAAAGCAAGAACTTATAAACTGTACCAGACATGAAGTTCATAACCAAGGGAACATACAGCAAAGGAGACCTTAAGAATAAAAACAGCACACAGTTTTTTTTAGTGTTTAGTCAAAAAATGTTAGCCATTTGCAGGCCACGTTCAATCCAAACATTTAACAGGGTGGGTTTTTTTGTTTTGGTTTTGCTTTTTTCGTGTTTTTTTGTTTGTTGTTCGGTGTTTTTGTTGTGTTGGGTTTTTTTTTTTTAAATAGAAGCTTTGTTAATTAGCTCAAGGTTCAAATTTCTAACAGATCTCTATAAATAAATGGCAATTATTTCCACTCTGTTACAATCTAGCTACACTAATTCACACACAACTTTTTTTCTGGCAAGCAGATCCTCTGCTTACAGCAAGAGTTAATGCAACCTAATGAGCCCTGCAATTCTCCTTGCATTAGGGTACTAAGAAAAGCCTGATCTCATATAATGTAAACCACCCTTTAACTATTCTGTATTGAATAGTTATAGTGGTAATAAATAGTTATAGTGGTAATAAATAATAGTGGTAAATCCACTTGGTTCAATCCCACCATTTGCACTTTACAACATGAATATATCATAAGGTCATTCCTTATGTTTCTGTAATTAGCAGTATAAACAAAACCATTTTAAAAAAATGGGATTTACACTGATCCTTAAAAGAGAATACTTCATGTTGAAAAGTACATTCTGTACCTTGATCTGTCCATCCACATGTCGAAGCCTTACTAACCAAGAAGGTTCAATAAAAGATTCCTGTTCTGGTTTTTCTTTTATCTGTGGGTCAAACAGGCGTAGCTGTGATGACATCTAGAGAAAGGAATCATTGTAAAGTTTAAGTTAACCATCCAACAAAAGGCAAGTTTAGCCACAGCTTACCACCTACAATATGAAGACACAAATACTTAATTTTTCTGTATGTTACCTGGATTAGCTGGCCAATAAGTACAGGTGAATAGTAATGTGGATCTTTAAGGACAGTTCTGGAAATCACTTCACAATAATGGAAAGCCTGAGCAGCAAGTCCCATTTCAGCGAGTCGGCAAGCATAGATGAATTTGAAAACCTACAGAATGCAAGCAGGTGAAATAAATCAAGTGATCAGAACATTCTTAGAAGTATCAAATGAAAGGCAGTCTTTCATTTCAGTTGAAAGCTCAGATATCCCATTATCACATCTATATTAGCCAGGAAAAAAATAGTTAGGGAAAAAGCATTCAATTCTCTTATCCAATAGAAGTTATCTATTTGTCTACACCTAGTGCCAACAAGTTCTGCTGGATTTTTCTTTTGGAATACAGAGTTACAATAACAACAAAATTTATAATTCAGAAGTTCAGAATGCATAGATGAAAAATGCAAAAAGGAGATTTAAGTGACAACAGGAAAAAAGCCATCTTGCACTATGTTATCCATGAATATTTCATGTTACAATGGATAAAATATTTGCTATGCTGAATACAGCACATAAGAGATGAAAACCTCACATAAAACTTGCCAAAATAGAAAGAGATGAAACAGTGCTTCACCTGGAAATTGGGCAAGCAGCCAGGCTGAGTTCCTAGTGACTGTGCATATTCATAGGCTTCTGTTCTCTGAATAGCTTCATTGGTGGCAAACTTCAAAAATGGCAAGCTATTCAGGAACGGGAGAGGAAAAATATTATTTAAACATTGAGATTATACATGCTGAGAATACAGATCTGTAAATCAGAAATAAAGTCAAAAACATATCTCTGTTAGACACAATATGAATAACTCCTCCTCAAACAAGGACAGGGCATCAAATAGTTATCTCAAAACCCGCTGTGGCTAGTGATGATAAGAGGAGCAGTGCAATTCAGTCTCTCAAGCCACTAAGCTTTCATTTTTGCATCTTCGCATTTTTGTGTTAAAAAAAAAAAAAAAAAAGAAAGCCAAACCTATGATTTGATCCAATTAGGACAAGCTTTGTTGTCTTCCTTGTGTAAACTCCAAAACCAACTTGGGCCATAAGGTAACAAAAATGAGCAGCATCCAGCAGGCCTTTAGAAGCTGTAGAGAAATAAGCGACAGAACTCTGGATATTTCCTCGTGGTGGCACATTGTAATTCAGTGTCCCGTATTGTTTTGGCTTTGCATTCAAATACCTTCACAATAGAGACATACCCATATAAAACTGTTCCACTTTACATTTTACACAACAATTGCTTGTTTTCAAAAAAATGAGCTGAGTAATTAAAGCTTTCAGAAAGCTTTTCCTTCAGTCATCACCCTGTTCATCCCCCAAGAGTTACCAAGAGTGTCTCCCATGGTAGCAATGGTCCTGGATTCCAAGTCCACATTATTGGTCAAGTTGGATAACACCATTGCTAGATGAGGCCTCCAGTCTCCCCATTTCTCATCTCCACAGCACTAAAATTAGAAGAATTACTTAGTCAAATCAGTGACTGGAGCTCTGCATGGGTAAGTGTTTTAACCTAAAAAAGGACCAAAACAACTTATCTGACATTCTAGGAAAGGTACATGGAAAGATGACTGTTGTGAACTACGCTGCTCACTGCAGTACCTCTTTAAGTCTCAAGTGCAGCTCACACTTGAATCTTACCGTGGATGCAGCTGGCATCCTTCCAGACATGAGCTGGTAAACAGTCTGCAGAGGGTCATTAATTGGGAGACTGTTGGCAAATCTAGAGAGACATTACACAGAAAAACAAAACACAAACATGTGGTAAGCAGTTAAAATATATGTGAACACTCAGTAGCAGTTAATCTAGCCTAGTTTAAGAGAATGAAATGCTATTTGAAATTACTACACTGAATAAGCAATTGTCCAGTGGATAATGTTAAAAAGCAAAACATTACTAGTTAACTGATTCTGCCACTCTGACACAGGTCAGTCCAAGCTGGGAAAAACCTCAGGATTCTCCCCAGGCCAGCTGACTAGACTCAGGACATGATTTCACAAGCTCAGGGAAGCTGAGAGAAAGTTTTTCTGTTTATAGACAAAGCACGCATGAACACATCTGCTTCTTCCAGGCAAGGAGAATGAAGGGTACCAGAGAGTTTCTTGGCTTTAACCAAGTTGACAGCTGTTTTTCTGCACAGTGTTTTGAAAGCCTAACAGCCCCTTTCAAGCAAACCCACAGATGACACTGCTTAAATATCCCTTAAATGGAACAAGTACCATAGAAAAACTTCTCAGGTTTAAGTTTACAGCCAGAAGGCCCCAGAATAAAGAGTAACAGATGACAACNACCTTTCAAGCAAACCCACAGATGACACTGTTTAAATACCCCTTAAACCTGAGAAGTTTTTCTATGGTACTTGTTCCATTTAACTTTACAGCCAGAAGGCCCCAGAATAAAGAGTAACAGATGACAACTGAATATACAGGTAGAATGAAAGCATAATTCTTGCATAAGCTACTAAGGATAACTCATGATTTTGACGTTAAGATTTCTGAGCACCAAGTCTTTACCTTATTAGCAGAATAGACATTCACATTGTATGTACTAAGCAACAAGCAAAACAGTACCTGGTCATAACTCTCGCATGTGTTCTGCTGTCCATTTTGCTGGCAAGTAGCAGAGCATGACCCCATAAACCATGCTTCATGGCAGACTCCAAAGCATCCTAATTAATACAGAAATTAGTTTTCTGGGGATAGCTTAACATACTACTCTGATAAACAATGATTCTTTTACAGTAGTACTTTCTGTCTGAATGAAAAAATGATTGTTTAGTTCAAATACTAACACACGGATATAATTGTTTTATATTATAAACTGTAGGGCACAACATTTTTCCATATCAGTGCAGTACAGTGCCATAAAATATATGTACTGCAAGTTGCAAAAATGATTTTAACTGCTGTGTAGGGCTTTAAGAATTGTGAAAAGTATCTAAACAAAATAATAGTATAAGCATTCACCTTCTTGCGGCCATAAAGCAGCAACTCTCTGAATCTCTCTGTCTCTTTCTCAAGACTGTCAATGGCAGTTACAAGACTATCAGTGAGAAATGAGAGCTGGGCTTCACCAGATTCCTCTTCCACTTGTTCCAAAGCCTCATTAGTGAAATCAATCAAATTTGCCTCATTAGGGGACTTCCCAGGAAGCCACACTGTTTTATGATCTCGGAGCAAAAGTTCAGCCAGGTCTGTTCCCACAACAGTCTATATAAGTGGAGAAAAAAAAAAATGTTATTTCAACATTGCCATCATTTTATCTGCCACTTCAACAACAACACATGAATATCAGCATCTCTGAGCACCTGAGGACAAGTGACCAGTTTACCTGTTCTGTGAACCTGTGAACTATTCCAAGATACACCACTATACACACATTACTCTCTTTCACATAAATACCATTTCGTGTAATAGAATATTTCACGACAGACAAAAACCTCAAGCAGTGAGACATACCCCATTTTGCCTGCACAACAGCACAATAAAGTCCCAAAGCAGACTTGCAGATTCTTTGTCGATTAAATTTTCATTCTTAAAGCACTGTGTAGCTTTGTTTTGTGCAAAATTAATAACATCCACTTTATGGGTGTCATCCCTGAAATAAAAAAAAAAAAGAAGTTTTTAGTGTAATAAATGTAAACATTCAGATCATTATTGTGATTAGCATGAGGAATAAATTTAAAGCTCATGCATTATTTAAAGCAGGTGAAAAGCGATAAATACTTTGAGTCAGTTTAAATCCTGTAATTAGCAGACAAGTAAGAGTTTGATGAAGAAATGAAATCTGTAAGCATGAAAGTTATTTTTGAAATCTTTAATAACATACTTAGCAAGAGGACCAGGAAATGCTCTCATCTCTTCTTGCTCTGGAGAATGTTGTAACATAGTCTACAACACAAATATAAACCATAAGAAACTCTTATAACTATGAATTTTGCCTTTTAACAATAAAAACCCCAGACCTCAACATAGTCTATAGCGTAATTAAGCCTATTGCTCTTAAACAAAATACATATGGTGACTTGCAATCTGCACAAGGGTAATAAATGACAAAATCTATTTCACATGGGAAGGCATTCTGTAGCAAAATAGAAAAATCTGCCTCACATCTCCTTAATAATTTTCCTGATACTGTTCTAGTAATTGTGTACAATTCTACTTCATTCTAGCAATATTTTACCAGTGAATTCTACCTTCCTAATGTAAGCCTGTCCTTCTATGTATTTGACATTACTAGAGTACTGCATTTCTTTGTAGAAGCACAAGAATGAAAATATATCCATGATATTTAATCCCCAGTCCATCTAGATGGCAGGCAGTTCTTAGCCCTGCAGAGAATGTATGAGGACGATGGGGTCTCTATGAAGAGCAATACATTAGAAACAAACCAACACAACTCCAGCACTTCTAGGACATAAGGATTTTACCTGAACAAAATTATAAGGAGCTGGATGATCTACTACTTCATTTCTCAGAGGAAAAGAAATTTTAAAGTTACTGTTTTACTATGATTACAGCCCAAACAGATAAATATAAAGATACATGCGCTGACGTATTAAAATAAAAATAAAAAAAAGACAAAACAGTCAGTAAGCTATTGACCTAAGTTCNCCAACTCCCCTTTTTCTTTTAAATTTTACCTCCATACTGTGTATTTCAACCAGAGCTGGCTGTCCTTCTGAAGGCAGGTTTGGCAGCACTTTTATTAGGAAGCCCCCAGGACCAAACCTAGCACAAATATGAGGCACTGAAAACTTCTCAGGTGTTGAGGGCCTTAAAGGTGCTGAAAAGATAAAATAAGAACAAGTAACCTGTCTTGCAACTAAGTAAACTTGCTAATGTATTTATGCAGTTCAGTAATCCTGCAGTACTAGTGGAAAAAACCCTGCCATTTAATTTGAATAAACCTTATAAGCAACAATTAATCAGTTCCATTATAGTCCCAAAGATCTTCTGAAGATTTGCAAAAAGAACAAAACTAGACTATAAAACTTTAAAATCCATTCATTTTTTCCAACGCATGGGCTTTGATTGTTTGTGTCAGACACATTTCTGTGATCTCTGTATAAATATAGGACACATCTTTGAAGAGCTAATGATACACTTCAACATACTCTGGAAAAGCTTTTCCAGAGAAACTGTTTTGTTCCACACTGAAAGGGTAGGAAAAATTTATAGAAAAATCTGAAGTTTAAGTTAAAGTTTAATCATTCCCCACGAAGCACATGCAGTGTAGTTAAAAATCTGTCTAAAAAGACATTTAGAAATGGGAGTACAGTATTTAATAGCAAACACTGTCTAGCTACTACTGTTCTGCGATATACCCAGGTTTCAGTAAGCAAGTTATCCTTACACTGAGAAGGAAACAAGACTTTGTTCGCAAGTAGATACACTGTAAAACAGCATTTTTTTTCCTGTTAACAGGCTCAATGAATACATGAAAGGCATCTCATACACTACAAATACTAACAGAAGTGCAAACTACTACTGGTAGACAACCTCACAAGCACAGTGCCTTCCCTCCTCCTTCCCCAGTGGTGCCAATACCTTGTTCTACAGCTGACCATCCAGTTTCGGTCGGGTAGCCATAATCTGTAAAAGGCTGTTGTCCATCAAAGTTAGCAGCATATCCGCCATATGGATAATCTGTGTGGAGCGACACTGCCTGCGCAGTAGTTTCATACGTATTAGCCGTTAGATCATGATTACTTCTATACAGCTGGCTCTAAATAGATCGTATTAGTAATTGTTAGCAGAGAGCATGAAGTTACACAAAGCAAGCAATACTGCAAGCGTGATTCAAGACAGTAAGCATTCCACCCCAGCTCTGACTCTTTACACTGTTCGTAAACCAGGCTTACCACCATCACTGCATTTGAGAAAGCTATCCTGCAAGACACCTGCAGCAATAGGCTACAGAAGATAATAAATAAATTTTAGTGTTCTCCCTCAGTGTTTTTAGTACCATTTGATCTGTTCGCATCCAAGTACGTTCAGTTCTCTCACAACAGAATGTCTATGTGCTTGTATGAAGAGTAACATTATAAAATGAGTTATCGGTTCAAGTGTTGCTGTATCAGCAACTACAGATCAGAATCAGTGTTCACCTCTGCTGTAACACTTTGACAGAAAGTCTCAACTGATTAAACCTCATGAATGCCTAAAGGATTCCAGGTGCCTAAAGATTAATGCCTAAGTGATCTCCAGTACTATTTCCAATATTCCTAAATTATTTGGAGTTCAGACTGGAAAACCACCTAAACTTCCAAGAAACATGATGAACCAACACATGAGACTACAGCTGAAATGACGCTTTGCATTCCAACTGGAACTGACACAGTCCAAAGACTGCACCTCAAACATTACCCAAATATTGTCTGTGTTTTTCAGGTATTTGTACTTATGGCATAAGTAGATGAGTAGTCAGTTAGATTTGGGGTTTGCTTTCAAAGTCAAAATAACATCATACAAATACGTAGTTAGTCTTTTAACAGATCCCAAGTTCAGTAATAGCATTCATGCTTGTGATGAGAAAAAACGACCTAACACTGAAAGCCAGGCACATTATCAACTACTGCCAAGCACAGTAAGGGCAAAGTTCTCACAAACAGCAAATAGATTCAAGAGAGGAAATTTTCCATTTCTCTGTGTGTGGCAACTTGCACAGCTGAGTGCTGATTTTGGTTAAAGTTCTCTTGACAACTGTGATGAATATTAAATTCAAAACTGTATTACAAAACAGCCTTAACTTACAGAATAGAAGTTTTCAACATACATATTCCCCAAGCTAAACCCAGACATATTTCCACATTTCTAATGTTTCACCCGCCCGTAACATAGAGAAACACCCAACTCAGCTGAAAGAATACTTGATGTTACCATTTGAAACTCACTTGTTGAGAGCGAGAGCTGAAACTACTCTGGTGACTGTGAACACTGCGGGAGCTACGGAGACTATGACCAGAATGTTCACTGTGGACACTGCGTCTATCAAATTCATCACCATAAGGATCTCTATGGGGTTCAGATTCATCATCAAAACTTCCAGTAAAACGAGGATCATATCTCCAGTTATCTTCGTATCGGTCATGTCTGAAGAACAAAGAAACATACGAGCAAAAATGAACATAGCCACCCATATCCCTGAGGGAAGTGACTTCACTGCATACCTGCCAAGAAGAAAACTGTACCTAACTTCAGACGGGCTTTTAGATTATTTCCTAGATTGAGGTTTTTATTACAGTAAACAAACTGACATTTCTTCAAGAAGTTCATCCAGAATATTCAAGATCAAGACTAACATCACGCTCAGAGTCTGTTCCGCGAAAACACACACAATGTTCACCCAATCTGTAAACAAGTCCTACTGCCTTAAATCTTTTTCTTAAGGGTGATGTGACAGCTCATCTGTTTTTCCTCAATGATCTATGTTGAAGCTACAGAAAGGACTAGCAACATATATCTGTGAAATATGTGTAATACTGCTTTGCAATAGTCTTTTACAGGATGCATCTGCATTCCTAGAGAATATTAAATATTTTACTTACAAAGCTGCACTATACCCTGAAATTCTGATGCCTGATACAACTATCACAACAGTTCATAATTTTTGAAGGCTTTGGGGCAGATCTTCAGCAAATATAGTATTGCTGTTAGTGCACAAGCAAAGCCTCAGCCTTTGGTCATAACACTCACTGCCATAACTTAATTTCCCGGCTATGGGAGGGACTCAGCCCTGAAGAAACCAATACCAGATTCTCCGTCTTCACTCAGACATACACACTAGTTCTCTGATTGTCATCAGCACCTGAGCCCCGTGCTCACCTAGATCTGGAAAGAGCATTGAGGGAACATGGATGGAATGGACAAACCTGTTGCCATATGGATACGCTTCTCTCTTCTGGTAAGGGTTGTGTTCAGCATCATACCAATACCTCTGATCATAACTTCTAGGATCTCTGTATCTGGGGTCGTACGCTGATGAGTAACGTTCCCAGCGACTTGGATCTTTGGAAAATAAAAAGAAATGGTGTAGGTATTGGAAGCCGTTGCCTATAACATTTTTCTACTCCTTTCTCTTTAATTACATGCTAATTTGGTCCTGAAGCATATAGCAAAACTAAAGTAATGTACTTAAAGCTACATAAATATCTCTACTAAATTTTTGGTTAACAAAAAACCCCAAACAAAAACACAACTAAAAGACTCACTTTCAGAGAAACCTATTTATTATAGCTAGCTAGAAACTCTTGAAGGGACAGTGTTTACTATCAGAGAGAGAGATTTTCTAACAACTTTAAAACTTGGTCATAACAGGATAATAACTCAATAAATATTAACAGAATCTTTGTGATCAGTCTTCAGAGTGTCGTGCTACATGTCTCAGGATGTGGACAGATGTTGCTTAAAATCCTCCTAGGCACTATACAAGCAATTATCTTCAGATTACCAACGACAATACGTCTCTGTGAGCATTCAAACAGTGATGGACAAAACCAATTCTAGTCACGAGTCATTTTCTGTTTACACCCACCTAAAATTTACTTTAGCAGTCTGCCTGCAGGTTACACACCAAGGGTACAGCCCAGTGAATGACAGGCTTGCAACACATTGAAGAAAACTATTCTGTAGACTTACAATAGCGTGCTTTCACAATGGTAAGGCACATTGAAGGCTGGGAGTGAGGAAAAACCAATTTATTTTCTATTTACTACTTCTACTGAATAAAAAACATACAGGAAGGATGGCATGGTATTACGAACTGAAGTAGGCTCAAAGATCAACTTTCAGCAAGTGTGACTTTATTCTTGCTGGTTGTTGAAAGGATATCAGTTTTATTAACAGGGAAAAATATAATAATTCTCTGATCTTGAAGTTCCTCTTCCCCATAAATCTTTGTTTAAATCTGCAATTTTCTATAGAAAAATTCAGAGTTCATTTTGACACCTTACCTCCATAATCATATGAGTTTGGGTAATAGCCTGGGTAATAATCACTCCATCCACTTTTTGTATAATAATCTTCAGTATAATCTTGCCTGAAAGGAAGCGCACAGGTATAAATAATTATTATTCCTCCTTCAATCTCTTCTAAAGTCAGCAGGAGATATGAAGAACTATATGCCACAAGGAAGAGTTTCATATTTAAAGTAATGCAGTTAGAGGAAATCAAGGAATCATAAAATTAAGACTTTACAAACCAATGTATCACTAAATTGTTGTGTGTCATAAAAAGCTGACAGCCCTTACTATACAGTAATTTAGTGATTTTTGGAAACTGCTTTGGTGATAAGTTTAATTACTTACAGACAATTTATCACAAAAACTAATGCTATAATTAGCATCCTTTGAACTGTCTCAACAGAGAAGTCAGTAACGTAAGTAACAAAATAATTGCTCCCTCTGCTTTAACAGTGTTTTGTTATATATCTTATGGTGATGAGAAGAGGACTACGGTCCAGAGAAAAGGTCATGAAAACGGGTCAGCACATGAACTACCACTCTCATAGACAATTCTCATAATAGGTTTCAACCTCCGGGGCTGCCACTGTGGCATCTGTCACCAGCGTTAAATACAGTCAGAAAAGAAACAAAACTGAAACACACTACACCTTTCTTTGGTACCTGGCCAAAGAACTCAATGCTGTATCGCCTTGTTCAACACGGAGCTGATGCCAATCTGTGACTGTCAAGCACACAGAATACTAACATTGTAGGGCTAGCACTACCGTAATCCCAGTGCTTTATTTTCATTCTGCACTCAGTCTGTTTCTCAATCTCAGCTTTTCAGCAGATGCAGCAATGTTTCGAGTGTTAGCACATCCTTACATTTAATACTTCAGTGAATAAATGAGATAGCATTGACATGCAATTGTAACACAGCACATCACTACACAACTAATTCCAGGCATCTTCTAGGTTATTACCTTTCTCAATAGTCTTGGATGGACAGTAGCCTGTAGGAAAGGCTTGTTTTTCATTAAAGCAAATAAATAGAGAGGACTGAATAGAAGAAAATACTCATTTACAGACTCCGTGTTAAAATACTGATTGTCCAAATGAACAGAACGAACAAGAGGAACCTAACTAAACCCAACACATTGAAGTAAGAGTTAGTGCAGATATATACAAAAGATAATTAGAATACTTTTGATGGAAAAAGAAAGATGTGGCCATTACTTGAAAAATCACGAACCTTTATTATATGCCATTTTTAGGACACCATCCCTCAATTTCTGAAAAAAGCTAGAAGATGAATGTTAGATGAAAAATGTAGCGTGTTTACATATATGTACGTACACATATATGTGTGTACATATATGTGTATGCACATACATGTATGTTTATATCTACACATTTGTATATACATATGTGTATAGACTCACAAACACACATATGTATACACACACGCACATGATGTAAAGATATTTAACGCCAATGTGGAATGATGGGAACTTTCATGCTCCTCTACAACTGATCATACAACTGATAGTGCAAACTCCAAAGTGGCCAAGCAAGTCAAGTGATGCTCCTCCCTGGAACGTGTGGGAAGTTTGCTAACACAGCATCTCCCTCTGCAGAGGAGGGGATTTGATCTTATCAGATCAGGTTTATCTGACCAGCCAATCTTCTCAGTCTCCTTCAGAAAAACATTACTCCCTTCCCCTCACCAAAGAGGGTTTACAAAGCTGCATCATCAATACTGATACACTAAGGCAGAGTTTCAGAGGTGCTATTGCACTGACTGCTACTCTTAGACTCTGCTGCCCCGCAGTACCATACCACAGTCCACATTCGACTGCCCTGTCACATCACGCACCGCTGACACAGCTACTCATAACAGGCTTTGATCTGCCCAATGCCACCTATAGGAATTGCAACCTCTTATAAAAAAAAAGTACATAAGAGTACACACCAGGAAGTGCTACTAGAGGTTATTATCTCATTACAAGATCTCACAGTGCACTTAAATTCACTTAAGAAGATAAGAGTTATCACATGCAGTTACAGCCATTGCTTTGTACTCCTCGAGGCCAACATGCACTTCCTGTCACCTTCTGGAGGTGGTAAGCAAAATGTTGTATTTTTAATTTGAAGACTGCTCCATGAGTGAACTACCAACAACAACAAATACTGCAAAGGGTTTCATCATTTCCAGACAGATAACTGGTGTTCTCTCTCCGAAACCTGCAAACCCACCCACCAGATAATGAACAGTAGCCTTTTGTCATTAATTTGAAGCTCCTACAAATCACTTATGCAATAATCATCAGAAAGCAGTAATCCCTGGAAGGTAATTTGCTGCTTCTTGCTTGAGAAATACTAGAGATTTCATTTCTGCTTTTTATTATTTGCAAGTAGCATCTGAACACATTGTTTCCCTCTCTCAAATTTTTTATTTCATATAATCAGACAGACCAAGGCTTTCAAGTTTTCCTAATTCCTGTACTACCTGCATCAAAACCTGTACTGAAGTCAGTGGGCAAAACATGCCCACATCGCACCTTTGCTACATGGATCACCGTTTGGGAGTTTTGTGAGAAAGCTTATCCGCACAGCTGAAGTAATCATCAGACAAATTAACCTGACACAGAACCAGAATGTCTTCACGTCATTCACCATCTCTGCCTTCTGAACATCTGAAACACCGTCTATCAGTAGGCCACACATACTGCTATGCTTGCCAGTCACATCCCAGACCAACGTGCAACGTAAAAGTGCCATTTATTAACAGAACTGGGGGCCACTGCTTAAGTGCTAGCCAGAAACTAAACTACTATTGATTAACAAACCCATGGCCTGCTCTTTCATAGCACACACGAAAAAGAGCTAACCTCAGCACCGAGTCCACCGCCGTGACTTCCTGCCTAGCAGAAATGCCAACAACCACCCAGAGAACTCAATGAAAGGAGTAATAAAGCTTTAGCAAGAGAAAAGACTGCGGAATCGTATCCTTTTCAGACATTGCATTTGGTACCATCTGTTCCTATGGCAGCACACAATGAGTTTTTGAACCTCCTCACCGCAGCTTATGCTATAAAACTTCAACAGGCATCATTACACTCATTGCTTCAGGGTATACCAGATCTTTACTCAATTTAGGAATTGCATACCTAGAAGGAGGCCTGTCAGAGCAGTGACTAGCTCTGGAACTAGGACGTTCAGGCTCAGAATACCGATAGCTCCCTGGTTCCATATAAGCAGTGCCGGTGCTATCATAGTGTCTGTACCGTGGGTCATACTGTCCATAGCTATCCTCCTAGAAAAGAGATTGACATGTAAGGTAAGAGGCTTCCCACCTCCAAGAATAAACCTTTAAAACCAAACAAATCACCATACACACCACAGCTGTGATACACAAAGAGATACACATCAACAGACTACAGTATAGCTTTCGATACCTGTTGTGGCAAGTTATGTTCAAGTCTATTAATAGCCTGAACTTAAGAAAAAACTTTACATCTGGACTAAAGGCAGTTCAACCACTACGCTGGCCACTCTGCTCATCTGTCAATAATTCAGGCAGCAGATGGGAACCAAATTTTAACACCTGGACAGCTAAAACAGTTATAACTGCCAACTTTTTCCAAAGAACCAATTTAATTGCTATCAGCCGACATCTGTGCCAACTGGAATTGGTATTAGCAACTACCTTAAGTTTTTATAATCTTTGTAATGTTTTGTTACCGCTATCTGGATTTTCCCTACAATTAAATACTTAACATCAATGATATACTCAATGTTGATCATGACAACTGTTTAAACCCCTAATTCAAAGATGCAAATTACTAATACATTCTGAAGGGGGAGGAAGGGAAAAAGAAAAACTTACCATGTAATAAAGATGAGCTGCTGTTCTGGGGTCTGTAGGAGGATAAGGTGGCGGATATGGAGGCTGGTAAGCGTCATAAGGATGTCTATAGTAGTAGTAAGGGTTCTGGGGTGGACCAAAGGCATCCTGAGGAGTCTGAGGCAGGGATGGACGCTGCAGGTCTTGTTGCACACCTGGCATGACTGACTGACTGGTGGTGGTAGAGGGGGCTGTGGAAGCTGGAGCACCTGATGGCTGTCCAGATGCCGGTGGCTTATCAGGACTCGTCTGATCGTACCTTGTTGTCAGCTGTGCTGAACTTGCCTCTTGGGGACCCACAGGTTGAGGATGGTTACTCAGCACCTGGTTCTCACGCTGCTGTGATGCCTGCATGGCTTTAGTCCCTGCGGCAATCTGGTAGTTCGAAGGACCTGAGGACTGCCCAGATGATGTTGGTTGCTGCATTTGAGCTGCTTGCATTTGTGGTTGAGATGGCAATGGTCCCTGTACAGCTCTGTCTGAGACAGCCTGATGCTGTACATCTTTTGTCACCTGTTGATAGAAATGTTGTTTGTCATGCATCTCAGGACCCACCTGACCAGCACTACCAGCTGGCTGTTGAGGATATATTGGACCACCAGAAAGTGACTGATTATGCACCTGTACAGAATTACTTGCACTGCTTTTCTCCAACATCCGTGACACTGTGAAGTCAAGTACTCCAGTAGCTTCTTCTTTGCTATTTGAATGATTTGCAGAATTATTAGCCTGTACTACAGAATTAACAGGGGATACTAGTGCACTTGCACTTCCACTGGGGAGATTCGTTCCAGGAGAAACAGATGAATTAGACCCTGGCTTGCTAGCAAATTCAGGAACAAAACTCTCCATATTAACATTCTTTTGCCCTTCTGGAGCCAAATTAAGCGGAGTTTTCATAAGCAAGTTTGCAGGCTGATTAGAAGCAGTATCAGAGGAATTATCAGGGCTCTGTAATAAATTATGTCTTAAGAGATTAGTATTTGGAAGTGCATTAACTAATAGAGATCCAACTTGCATCACAGGTAATGGCATGTTTTCCCCAGAAATGATCCCACCAGCATGTGAAGTTTGGGGACCCGTTGCAGGCTTGTCCCCAACTCCAGAGTCCTTCATTGGCTGATTGTTTTCATTGCTGCTTAGCTGATTAGATAGAGAAATAGAAAAATTAATTGGCTGAGCCAAGTTATAGCTTTGATTAGGCTGAGCAATCAGGATAGGCTGATTTTGCAAAGACTCTGTAGGTGGAGAAGACAACAAACTTGCATAACCAGAACTTGCCTGAGACTGAAGAGCCTCCTCTTCTCCCATTTTGGGAGGATTCTCAAGATTTTCCGACGATATATTTCCATCTTGGGAAAGCTGCACAGCAATAGTCCCTGCTTTAGTTGGCTGCTGATTAGACAGGCCTTCTTCTGGTGGCTGAATGACTTCTACAGTTTGTTTGGCAGGTACATACACTGCAGGAGCAGCAGGAGCTAGAAGAACGTTTCCCCCAAAATTAGGTAACTCATTATGAGCCCACAGAGTTGTTGCTGGGCTATCACACTTCTTAACTGCTCCCTGAGCTCTTGTTGAGGACCTTCTCTCAGATACTGATTGTATGTTTTCCACGACAGGTCCAGAGTGCAACATATTTCCAGCTTCACCAGTGACTGCAAGAGGCAGTGGGTGTACCTGAGGCATGAAAATAGTTTCCAGATTATCTGGTGGCTGTTCAAGATTGCCTGGAGACGCAGCCGGTACAGCTGCATTCTTCTTGATATTCTTTTGGTTTGAGTGGTTCTCTCTTAATTCAACCACCATCTTTGCTTGGTCAATCTCAGCGGGTTTTATACCAACTCCATGGGACCTCACAGGTTCAAAAGAACTATTTGCACTTGCCTGAAATACTCCTGTAGGCTTAGGAGGACTTGGAGTTGGAGGTTGGGATAGATTACTGTGGTAGTTCTTGCCCAGGTTTAGCTCACTTGAATCGCCTCCCAAAGGAGAGGAGTCAATCTGTTTAAAGAAGCTAGCAGAAGATTCTTCATCAGGCTTCCCGCTTTCTTGCTGAATAAACGTACCGACTTGCTCTTGAGGTCTTGCTGAGCTAGAAGTGCTCCTATGGCTAATGTTGCTATAGTTCGAAGATACACTATCTGGTCGGACAGGATGAGGTAACGAATCAGGTGCCTCCAAATTTGGTCCTCCTTCAGCATGGCTCACAACAGCATTCTTCGGAAGCATCTGACCTGGAAAGGATCCATATCTGTACAGATCAGGACCAGCAGCAGGGGATGAAGCACTGATGTTCTGTGGTTCACTTGGCAGCACTTCTTGATTCTGAATACACTCCAGGTTCTCAACATTTTCATACTGTGACCCACCATTCCCAGACGCATCACCTATACGTGCTTTGTCATCACTAACAAACAAAGAGTGCTTAGCAGCCTGTGTCTCCTGCTGACTGACGATTTTAGGAAAGTACTGGACATCCATTCCTCTTTGTACCATCTCATTGGCTGAACCTGTACCAATCTGCGCCTGAGAGAGAACATTAGTTGCAACCCGCTGAGGATGCACTGGCTGGTGATACGAGGATGCCGAATTTGGCTGACAAGTATCAAACTCTGTTTTCTCAACTATGTAATTTTTTTCAGATGAAAGTATTTCTTCATTTTCTGTCTCATCCCCTTTGAAAAACATGGAGAGAGTTCCTGAATCTCGATCTGTGGGAATAGGTCTATTTGATGTTTCAGACATACCTGGAGACTGGTTTTTGGGGTTATTTTCCTGAGCTGTGGGAATGACAAAACTGGAGTCTTGCAACGGTGGCTGTGGGTAAAACTGTTCCTGGTAAGGTTGATTTAACCAAGCGTTAGTCATTTCTGTGTTCTGCCTAAACACATTTCCAGGCTGGATGCTGTTCACATGATGACTGCTATTTGCAGAGCCATTTTTCCCATTCTTTTCACAACCAACGGATAAAGGCGCTTGCATGATATTTTGTGGAATACCTTGGTGTACAGGACCCTGCTGTGGGGGAGGATGAGAAGTGCTAACAGAAGACTGAGAAACGTTATGAACGTCAATCTGAGAAGATGGCTCAGGATAGGGCACAAAATTTCGAACTGGAGACTGCAGGTTACCTTGAACAGGCCTCCACTGAGACATAGGCTGCTGAGGAGGTGGAGGGAAGACTGCTGTTGCAGTGGGTCCTGAAGGAACATCATTTGGATCTCTACCAACATCTTGTCTACCTCCAGGTTTGTTTAACGCGGACACCATTCCAGGATGAACACCAAAAGAATTTTCAACTGCTGCTCCTGTATTATAATGCAATGGTACTGCAGGCCCGTGGAGTCCAAGATCTGCATTTGGATGCACTTCTGTATTACTATTTATAACATATCCTGGGGACGGTGAAGGAATCGGAATATTAGAAAACGTACTGGTATTTACTCCTGGTTGAGATACAGGAGCTGATAAAGACATATGCGGTCCATGAGGATTGTCCCCTGCACGTGACGGTGAAGTATGCATAACGGCTGGCTGCGGAAACACTACCGGGGAAGAACTTTGCATAACCAATGCATTGCCCTTGGATGGATTATCTAAAGGGGAACCCTGTGGAGTTTGTCTGCCAAATGCAAAAGGGTCTGTCACAGGCTGTACTGGGGCAGCTGTTGCATTTGCTCGTTTACTGAGCGAGCTGTTTCTCCAGTACATGTTTCGAGCAATGCCTGCAGGAGGTGGAGCTGCCGCTCCTGCTCCAACAGTCTGTGGAGGCTGCTGCATGATGGCCTTCTAGCAGGGTCAGATGCTAGATGACAAACTAGTAGTGGACGCTATAGACAGATTCCTTCTTCCACCCTGTTAAAGCAAAAAAGATGACAAGTCAGTTTCCTTTCTCACAATACAGGCAACACAAGCATTTTTTATTTTAGAAAAAAAATTACTCAAATAACTTGAAGTGGAAAATGTCTCCCTATTCTCCAGAATGCATAAGAAATTTATATATAACATTGCATTTCTAAATCCAAGTCCAGTATTAACGAAGTTTAATGCTGTGTGGTAACAATGCACACTATTTAACAAATAGCTTCAAGTAAGAGTAATTAAACACAGTTCAGTCCTGCACAAATGTTAAAATCTCAGACTGTGAAAGCACCAATGGTGTTATAGTGTTACATTTCCCCAAATTTGTTCCAAGCAGAAGCATGCATCATAGACAAGACACAACATCAGTCAGCCTACAATAGAACGTGCAAGCACTACGGCAAGCTCAATTCAATTACAAAGAGTCGAGAAATCATTATCTAACTCTAATTTGGTTAGAGACAATCTTCAGCTCTGTTGCACTGTTGCTCAGTGTGAATGGACCTTTTTACAGGTAAGATGAGAAGCAAGCATCTCAAGAAAGAATTCATCAGATGTTATGCCCCGCAACAGAACACAGCACATTTTTGTTTTAATAAAGAAAACATTGTGTAGGACAGTATTATTTATTTTGAGAAAATCAACTGGGTTTTCATCACAAATATTCTCTCTTCTAGATGAATGCTGCATAATAGTAAAACTGCATGTAAGAATATAAAAGACAATCAACTCCATCCACCTATTAATCAATGTTCTCGCTTCAACACTAGTGGGACTTTGGCACGGTATCAGTTACAGCTGTATTTCAGGGTGGAAAGGACAGATACAGAAGTATGCAAACATTGCCAGCAAGAACTCCAAACAATACCAGTTAGGAATTTGGTGCATAGTTCAGTAAGTTAATCAGGAACATGTATTTTTCAATTTTATCACCCCTTAACAATCCGGGGAGGAGGGAAGCTGACAAAACTAGAGTTCTTTTTCAGTAGTTGTCTAGTTCAGCTCAGTGAAGCTTTAGCAACACGTGATAGTCTTGTTTTCTAATAGTACACAACAAATATGGTTTATATCATGTAGAGTGAAGTACCCACAGCAATTGTTTCATACCAGATGCACTTCTGTTTACAGAAGACAGAGGAAAAACTGTGCAATTTTGTTTGTTCTTTTTTTAAGATTCAGCATCTTCTCAGTAACAGTAATAAAATGGGAAACCAGAAGAGTCAGATGTTTGTAATCAAGCCAAAATTCTAACAGCCATAAAGAAGTTCAAATGCAAACCACTTCTGCTTAACAAAAATATATATATTGAGTGAACACTGCGTAACTACATGTATTTCATAGAGATTTATAAACAAAAAAATCCAATAAAAAGCACACTAACCAGTACCATAGCATGATCTATACAGACTTTATCAGACATCAGTACAACTTACCCTAGGGAAAAATCTCTTCTACTCATCACTGCAGAACCCAACAGTCCTACGTATAGTTCAGGTCCCTCCTTCAGAGAGCCCAAGTACCAGGCAAGAGAGACAGTGTCTCTCAATTTCTCCCCCATGTCCATATATTTCCTAGCCGTATCTTAAGTTAAGACTTTGTAAATTTGTTAAAATTTGTGTTTTGTTAAAACAGAAGATCAGAAACTGATTTCAACAGAAAAGCATTAAACAGAAAGCTTCCTTAGCTTCATGCATTACTTGAATTTGTCTTCAACTTTCTTTTTAAAAACACAGCTGCCTGTTGAATTCCTATCAAGAAATATTTGCAAAAAGGTTTTAACACTTTGCAATCTGTTCTCCCAATACAATACCGAGGTGAAGGTTTTCCAGCTGGCCATGCTTACTGCCAACCATGTTACCAGGAAACCCTGCCTTAACACCCACCTCAGTTTCCACATGCTTAAGAAACCCCAGGCTGTTCTGGACATCCCCATTTATTTTTCACCATGTTCTTTACTGTATTAACCTAACTGCAAACACTCCTCCCTGCCCTCCAAATAAACTAGTGGTTTTATACAACTTACTGTGAAGTGGGGAGGAAAAAAAGGTAATTAAAACACATGCCAAGCCAGTCACCTCTTGGAAAGCACTAACTTAACTGAACAAAATGTCGATATCTACGTAACAGTTCTGTTCTCAATAGAAAAGGTATTTCTGAAATACAGTTGAGCACAAAAGCCAACTGTTTTTACACCTCAAATACCCACTCTCAAATTTCTAACGTGGACTTCATTCCTTACAGTGTCTTATCAGATGTACACAAAGAAAAAAATCCTAATACTTTACCACATTTTTGTAACAACCAGTAGCAGTAATTAACTAATTAGAAAAAGTGTAGAGTTCTACTTTAAAGTGCTGGCTTACCGTTCCTATAACAAGATCTCTAATGTTGCATTACAGAAGTTCAATATGAAGGTATCAGATTCCTTACAGAAGGGAAGTTAATATTAACAGACTGCACACAGTAGTAAAAGCATGCAAGATTTGAAGAATTGAGTCCAAATAAAATGAACGTGCCCATGTCAGGTAATTTAAACAGAAGATATCAACTTGGCGATACTGATCCTCCCTGCCCCCAATCCAGTATCAACAGAAAAGCTGGTATTAAGAAATTTATAAATGAGAAATAACTATGTAAGTTAATAGCAATCCATCTCTGCTTTATCTAGCTTGGAAATTCTTAACTTTCAGCAGCTTTATTAGTAGATAATGCAGAGCAGCCTGCTAAACATTAGTCACCAGAAATAACAATTGCAGAAGGTGTTTCCAAACATGCCAAGAAAATGTTACCAAAGAGGAAAAAAGATTAAAACTACTCTTTAGACAACAAGACCATCAATAAATTTCACCTGATGAACTCTATAGCCATGATTAGTTTTAAACTCCTCTGTGAAAATTTATCTGCATAAAGGAATAATTTACTGGGGGGGGGATAATTTAATCCTATCTCCCAGGGACATAAATACATTAAAGGTAAATAAATTACTCTTAAACAAGAATAAGTATGCCTACAAAGCAGGTTACAGAGTACTAACATTAATTGTCATGTGTGCCCATATATACACACACGTGCACACACATGTGCACACACCGAACANATTTGCACACACATGTGCACATACCAAACAATAGATAACATGTTCACATACACAGATCCCTAACAACGAGAACAAAGTGAATAAAGAACCCCACTGCAATCCCAAAGACAACAATAGCTAGAAAATAAGATCTGCAGCTTTTAAATCAGTATCTGGGACACTAGTTTTTCAGATTTTTTTTCTATGCAGACAGCTACACATCTGCACACATGTGGATGGCACCACATCTTTAGTCCTGCTGATCGCTTCCTACTGGCTTTCTCAGAAATGGCAACCATAGTTACAAATGTTATACAGCAAAAACAGCTCTTTGGAAATCAAAAGTACAGAACTTCATATGATTCATAGAGAGCAGCAGCACAAAACATTCCCATTTGTTTTGTAAAGGAGACTGACTACCAACCCATCACACCAGCAGCTCCTCAACACTTTCAGGCAGCCGTACTACTGAGTCAGCACCAGTTGCTACTCCAGTAAAGCACAGACCTATGACACCTGACAACCAGACAACCCCGAGACACGAGAAGTACTGTGTCTCGACAAAGGAACTACATGATAAGGAACCTCAGGCGATACTTTTGAGTTTTGGATCACTTTTTCTCTCCCCTCACCGCATGAAATCTTACTCGGAACGCCTGCAGCGTGCGCTCCTGTCCCACCGTAGCACTGGAGGCGACCCCGAACAACCCGAACCGCTCAGGAAAGCCGCCTCGGCAGCACAGCCCCGCTGACTGCGGCACCCTTCCACCGCTTCGCCTCTCCTTACGGCATCGCCGCCTGCTCCAACCGGGAGGAAGGACCGAGTCCCGGGACTGCCAGCGACCCTCCGCCTCCCTGCCCCGAGGCCCACCCGCGCTGAGGCACGACGGCGCCCGGGAGCTCCAGTCCCGGGGCCCGCACCTCAGGCCCTGCCGCTCCTTACGCCGCCCTCCCGGGATCCCCCGACCCTCCAGCTACTCCCGGCCCCGCGCCCCCCCTTCCCTCAAGCCACCCCTCGCGGTACCTGGCAGCCCCCCCTCGCCGACGGAGGCCCCTCAGCAGCGGGCGCCGCCCCCCCTCACGGCCGCAGCACCGGCCCCCTTCGCCGCCATCTTGGAACATCCGGCTGGGAGTTCCGCCGCCGCCGCCGACGTGTCACGCCGCGTCGCGCGATGACGCCACGGCCGCGCGCACTTGTTTGTGTTTCTCTGCCGCCGACTCCCTCCCCTCCACCACCCTTCCGCGTCCCTTTAAAGGGAAAAGGGGGAAGGCAGAAGTGTCGGAGGGTAAAAAAACCAAGCACTAAGGGCGGAAGTGGCCTCGACAACGCCGGTCTCGCAGCGCCACGGCCATGGCGCAGGCGCAGTGCGGCTGCGGACTGGGGGGGTCGGCGGTTCGAGTCCCACCTGGGGCGGCTGAGGACTCGGGGGTCGCCGGTTCGAGTCGCGGCTGGGTCTTTATGCCTCCCCGGGTCGGCACGGTACTGCCGGCCTTTTCCCTCGGCTGCGGGCCCGCCGAGGGGGCCCTTCTCCCCGGAAAGGGACCCACGCTGCCAAGCCTCTGTCCGCCACGGGCCTCGCTCCCACCGGCCGGCGTTTGGCGGAGCGCGGCCCGCGGGGGGAGGCCGGTCTCCTCAGGAAGCCGCGGGGCACGGCGCGGTGCGGCCCGGCCGGCCGTCCCCCGGGACTTCCGAGACCTCGGGTTTCCCGGGGCGGGTGCAGCGGCGGAGGCGGCCGCCAGGGCGGGACAGAGGGCCGCCGGCCCCGGCCCCGGCCCGGCTTGGGCCTGTCTCTGTCAGGGGAGGAGCTGAGGGCGGAGGGGCCGGGCACCCCCCGAGCCGACCCCTCTGCGAGGTCCCCGTCCCGCAGGTCCATGGGGGCTTAATTTGTGAAGGGGTTTTAATCATGGGAGGGGATGCTAATGGTGTGAAGGGACGTTAATCGTGAGGAAGGCTGGCCTGAAAGCTGCGGGGTAGCAGATGCCTGGGGTCAGGCCTGCTCCACACAGCTCTCCCGGGGGTGCACTAACTCACAGGCTTACAAAAACACTTCTTCAGAGAAATGTATGTTCGGGTGGTGGGGTTCTTTTCAGACAAGAGCATAGTGATGCCAAGTCGGAGGATGTATGGTTCCCTCCCTAGAGCAATACAGCCAAATTTCAAGATGTTTTACGAGCAGATAGGTCAAGCAGCTGCTATGCTTGGGTAGATAAAAGGAGGTCTTGAGACACTATCCTTGAGGAGTAGATAAGGAGGATAGGCTGGAATGAGCTAGTTTGGTGTAGTTAGGTGTCGTGTAATTAAGCCAAAGGGCAAACAGAGCCTGCGCGAAGCTGGAGTTCAATCAGCGGACACAGTGAGAAAGACTATCGACGACCACCAGAGGGTCCTGGAAGACCACCGATAGATATGAGTGCGCATGTGTCAAGGACATTTACATATATTAATGAGTTTGGGGGAATAGTATGACTAGGTTAATCATTTCTCGGAAATCTAATGAATATGTATGTTTTGATTGCATATAACCTTTGTAGCTGAGCAAGTGGGCGCGCACACTAGGTGGAGCGATCCCCTGTGTGGCAATAAAGAATGCCTGCNGGCGCGGCAATAAAGAATGCCTGCTTTCTAAAACTCCAAATTGAATCTTAGAGAGTTACCATTTTGCCGACTTACAGTAACAGTAGCATGATATCAAACAGTTATGTGTAAGTCTGAAGATTTTCTCCGCTGTGGTCTGCGTTCCAGCTCTGCTTTGAGGGTCTATTTCACGCTAANTGGCAATAAAGAATGCCTGCTTTCTAAAACTCCAAATTGAGTCTGAGAGAGTTACCATTTTGCCGACTTACAGTAACAGTAGTGTGATATCAAACAGTTATGTGTAAGTCTGAAGATTTTCTCCGCTCTGGTCTGCGTTCCAGCTCTGCTTTGAGGGTCTATTTCACGCTAACATGAAGCTTTTAAGAGGGAATCCCTGCTGAAATGCAAGGAGGCGGCGTCTTGGTTACCAGGGTTTATACCCAGGCGGTGGCTGCTGTGCCAGATATTGTCACACTCTGCACCCAACAACAAGCCTTGGAGGGGAAAATACAAACCATCTAAACAAACATCTTAACGAAGGGTCGCTATCAGCCCGATCTGCACGCTTGATCATTAAAGCAGAGTAACATCCTCAAAGCCCGGTCCAAGCAGGGGAAGCAGCACTTTGATGCTGGTGTGGGAACCAGAGGCAGCGCTGTGATTTTTCAAGCGCCTTTCATCTCCCTCTTTTGTAGGAACATTCTTATAAACCAGCTTGTCAAATACAATTTCCCTGCACAGCCATGAATTGCAGATAAAGCCCTGCTCCTCCCTTGATATTTCCCCCAACAGGTGTAATCTGAGGAAACATAATTTTAATTAGCCCAATTGGCTTTTTAAAAATACGTATATATTCTGTAAATACCATCAACAGCTTACATCTGGCTCTATAGCTATATATTTACATTACATATCTAACCCTCTTCATGTACACCTGTACACATACATACACAATGCAAACGCTAATGATGGGATCTCACCTTTGCTGTTCTCCTGAGAAGTATGTGATTAGAAAGAATTGTCACATTAAGACATCCAATCCCTTTAACCCTGCAGCTTTCTAACTGATTTGCTGTACTCGGCAAATGCAGCCAGTTCTGGACGCGAGAGTGACCCATTACAAGTAAAAAGGCTCGCTGGTGGGATGAGGGCAGCGTGCGTCCTCCTCTCCTGCTTCATCAGCTTACTTGGGGTACAACACAAATGATAATCACCTTTTCCCTTTAAGTCCTGATAATTTATTCAGCCTTCAGGTTGCAGGCAACCATAAACACAGCCCTGGCCCAGGAGTTTGCTATTAAAAAGATCATTTTCGGAGTTTAGAAACAGGGAAAACGGCTAAAGGAGGGTTTCGCTTATGAGTATGTGTATCCTGTATCAGGTTAGCCAGCTCGGACAAGCTGAGCTGTGTTTATTTACTCATTTAGTTGTTGTGATTATTCAGACTACCCCAGCCACATTAACCCCCGTGTAATACTAGAGAGGCTACACCTTAGATGAATTTGGCTCCTTTTGTACATTCTTCAGGGGGTGATTGGAGCTGTAGTAACAATTCAGCAATCGGGGTTCAGGCAGCTGTTAGCAACTTTCTGAGCAAACACCAATAGCCTGGAGCGAAAAGCAATACAGAGTAGCAGTTTCTAAATGTCCCATCTAATTGAGCAGGAATAATGAAAACAAAGAATGAAAAAACCAAGCCCTCCAGCATGTAAACAAATAGTTCAGATCCACCAATTCCTCATAGCATCAACATGCTTGCCATCGGAACAGCTCCAGCTCCGTGCTAATCTTGTTTCACGCAAATACTTCTGAACCCTTCCCTTGGCATGGAATATAATTTTAGTGCTTCTCAGTCTTTTTAGAACCATAGAATGGTT